>CM070564.1:45342587-45557587 GCA_036346405.1 Phyllostachys edulis
GTTTATGCACGGATCGTGTCGTTATGATAGATCGATGCCCTTGGGTTTGTGGAAGTCGCCTAGTCATTTGAGGACCGGTCTTTGAGCGACCAATGCCATGCCTATAATGGGCTATGCCAAAACCGTGCAACCACATGTCTCCAAGTGTGGGCGAGGACTGGTGATTAATTTGCAAAACTCTACCATATGTTTGCTCCATTGGAGGTGTGGGAGGTCTTGTTTGGCCAATGGTCTTTTATAACCTCTCGCTCCCATTGGTGCAAGAGGGGGCTTCCCGCCGGATTGCGATCCACAGGGGGGTGAAACCTTAGCAAGGAAAGGATGTGGTGGAGCAATGCATTATAAAGGCCTTGTCATGAGCTCTAGACCTCTTACCTTCGGTAGTGAGAGGTGGCACTCGCGCATGCCAAACAAACTAGAGTACTCATGTCGTGTGGGTAAAGTGCACAACCTCTGCAGAGTTAAATCTATTCGAATAGCCGTGTCCGCGGTCATGGACGTGCTGGCAAAGGCCACTTGAAGTTAGTTGTTGACTTTGGGAATTTCTGGAAATGGTTTTCAAATCTGTTTTGGGACTGCCGTCCCATGGGTTTGGGCAGGGAGCCTAATGTCAGGAGGGTATCCTTCACCATCTTATGATGAATGTTATCCAACTGAAAAACTGATTTGATAAAATGAATTTTCATTATTGTATTACTGCCTTAGAACTTAATACATGTATTTGAAAGAAATATGGCTTTATGCAAATCAACCTTATTAAGCCTTCCATTGTGATATCCATTATGCATGTCATCTTGTTATCTGACGGGTGTAACTTGCGAGCACGGTTGTTGTGCTCACTCTTGCTTGATGCTATCTTTTAGCAGGAATTGAGAGCTTTAAGGTGATCTGCTCGGTGGACCAAATGGTCCAGATCGACTAGGATTGCGCCCTCCAGCCGGTTGCCTGTGGTGTATCGGGTGGCTCAGGTGTTCATTTTGTTATGCTTTGCCTGCTGGCTTGTAAAATCTCTTGTAAACAACTCCTTTGGTTATTAATAAAGCTTATGTTGCTGCTATGCTATCACTATTGTTGCTGTGAAGAGCTAGCCATGATCCTTGGGACTAGCTCAGTACTCACAGGGGACCCTGGAGCAAGCTCGGACCTCTATGTTCTCACGATGGGATGAACGTGTGAGGTTCTGAGGTGGTCTCGGACCTCCACGACCTCCTCTGGAGGGTCACTGGTGGTTTTGGGGTGTCCTCAGACCTCCTCGTTTTTCTCTGACTGTGGCCGTGGCAGGTCCGTGAGTGCTCCCTGGCTCCAAGACCCTCTCGGGTTATGTTCTCCTAGACTTCCAGGAGGTCCTGCTGGACCTCCTGGGAGGTCTTGGTGGACTGTCCGAGAGGTCCTTTGTGGACCTCCTGGGAGGTCCTGATGGACTTTCCAGAAGGTCATGGAGGACCTCTCGGGTGCCCTAAGGGTGGGTCGTTACACCCGCCACGTGTCCTGGTGATTAGGGTTAGGGTTTCGGCCGATAATCCGCGGATTTCGTAGCATTTTTAAAATACAACAAATTAGCTCAAAAAATTATAAAATTTTACGTGAATGATCCTAACACGGTGTACTTTCTTGTGTAATTTTTTTCGTAGTTTTACTTGTTCTGATTTTATGTAAATGCTCCTAACACCGATTAGGATTTCGGTTTCGACTATGGTGATGGGATTTTTTAAATATAGCAATTTAGTTCAAAAATTTATAAAATTTTACGTGGAGTCTCCCAGCACAGTGTACTTACTTGTGTAAATTTTTTATAATGTTATTCTTTCATAATTTTGAGCGTGAAGATGCTGAGAAAGGGCCCAACCGCTTCATACTGGACTGGGTGTTCTGGGCTTTCGCTCAGGCCACTGGGGGCTTCTAGTTCTATCGCCCTGTGATGACGATGGATGACACTTTCCTCACGGGAAGGTACAAGGGCACGATCTTCACCGCCGTGGCGGCCGACGCGAATGACCAGCTTCTCCTAGTGGCATTTGCCATTGTGGAGAGCGAGAACACATCCAGCTGGCTTGTTGGCGGTCATCAACACCATGCAGCGTGGGACGGATCTGTCTCACTAGTGGAACGACGCGCAATCCAGGTGGTGCATGATGCATCTTGCATCAAACTTGTTCAAACGGTTCTGCAGTTAGGATGTCATGAAGACGTTCAAAGCATTGTGTCTGCAGAACCAGATGCGGAAGTTTGACTCCATTTTGGGAGACCTCGAACGCCGGACTACGAGGCAAACGAGGGAGTCCACTCCGGAGGTACTAGAGGGAGAGCAACACCATAGTACTATAAGTTTCTTGGAGTGGATTAATGGCCACGCTCCTAAATTGGAGAAATGATCCCTTCTATATGACACAAACCGTGCGAGGTACGAGATTATGACGACCAATATGTCCGAAGTGTACAACAGTGTTCTCAAAGGTGTGTGGTGTCTCCTTATCACCGCGATTGTCGAGGAGACGTGGACTCGTACTGTTGGTTATTTCGCTAATAGAGCCACCGCAACCATGTCTGTTATAATTTGTAAATCGTCTGCCTAAAGTTAGCTCCAATGTAATCCTATACTTTCCTTAAAAAAATGCAATAAGCACTGACATACTTAACACTCTGTAATAATCACTAATATGATCCTAACGATTCCTGCACGAGCGCAGACGCGCGCGCCAGGCCCTAGTCAATCAAGCATCCGCTCGGGTAAAGGGAAAACCTTTAATTTGAATTGTTCATTGCCTCTATTTTTCCTCTCCACTGGGCTATTTCCCTTTCCCCTTTTCTTTTCTTTCTATTAAGGAATTAAACATGCCAAGCTTATACTGCATGTCATGGACGCTCCGGTGCAAAGGGAATCCAAACTCCATCAGCCTTGCCAGTGTCTAATGATAAGTATGCATCAGAAGCAAGGATTCAAAAACTGGTTAGGGGGTAAATACCGGACCCTGGCGGTAACCGGGTTTCCTACCTGACGACCGCTTGCCACCCGAAGTAGGGGTGTAAAACGAATCCATGTAGTCCGTTTTATCCGGCATCCGTATCCATATAGTTACGGATGTGGTATGGAAAATAGTGTTCATATTGCAAAACGAATACGTATACAAATGTGGTATGAAAAAATATGGTTGAATAAAAATGCGGATAAAATCTAGATCCGACAGAGTTTTATTTCCCTTATCATCTAGTCTACTAACGTTTGTTTTTGTGTGTTGTGTTACCGTGTTGCTTGTGAGAATTTGATATGTTATTCCGTATATTAGAACTCCACTTGTAGAGGTTTTATTGGAACTCCACTTGAAGAGTTTGGAATTTGAACTTGTGTAAAACCTCATCATATTTTAGGATATCCGAATTCGATCGAATTGAGCAAGTATTCAATTCGCATTTACGTTCGTTACAACATTCGATTCGTATTCATTTAAAAAACACGAATTCGATTCGCATTTGCTTTTTCGGACCGATATCTTTTTACCGGTCTGACGCGGTGACCTGCCAATTACCGCTGATTTTTTTAATCCTTGTTCAGAAGAAGAATAGGCGTTGACTGACCGGAGAAGTAAAAGCAACTTGTAAGATGGAACTACTAGTACTAAAACTACCATGTGTGAATAGGAATAAGACCCCACATGTCATACTCTTTCCTTGTTTCTTCTAGCTAGCATGTGTGTGTATCTATCATGGTCATGTAGTACCGTACCATGGCGCGTTGGTGTGGTGTCGTGCGTCCCACACCCTCTGCTCTCCTCTCCTAGGCGCCTCTTCCTACAAACCGGCCATTTTTCCTTGGATTCGAGCTCGATGGAACCATTCAAATAACAGCCCATGCTTCCTTTGTACTAGCCTTGCTTGCTATCCAGTTTGGTATCAGGTTGAAGCGTTCCGCTGTATTGCATCCTGTGCAGATTTTGTTTCCTTTAATTTGTTGGACTTGATCTCTCGGTCTCTCCTCCTGCTACCAAATATCAACTGAACTCTTGCCGTCCGGATCAGTGGACGCATCACATCAGATGAGAATGAAAAGGTGAGCCAGCCCCATGATCGATCCTTCTTCTACATGTGTTTCTTATTGATATGTAAGAGGTAACATGCTCTCCCTCCCCAATTTTTCTTGCAAAGATTCTGATTGCATGTAGTGTACCCTATAAAATGTACCGATTGATCACTTGCCTTACTATGCCTAGTACTATTGCCATTCCTTCTTCTTCTTCTTCTAATGATGCATTTGGGAGGTTTTTTCTTTTTTAGTATTGCTCTTCTTCTAATGTTGCATTTGGGAGTTTTTTCTTCTTCTTTTTTTAGTATTGCCCAGGGTTCGCTTTATTGATAGTTATGTTTGCCGCGTTTCTTACCGGGCTTTCCTATTATTTCTTTGCAAAATAAAGCATTTCCAAATAATCTCTTAGCGTTGCCAGTAATATAACTCATGCCAACATATATAATTCTGCAGATCTGCACGCGGGTAACACAAACGTAGAAACAGTTTGAAGAAGAAGAAGAAGATAGTCAAATTAAAGGAAGGCGGCCATGGCATCCAAGGGAATCCTCAAGAACAGCGGCTCCGGCCGCATGCCGCCGCACAGGCACAGCGCCGGCAAGCCGCCGACCGTACCAACATCGGGGCCCACGGTCGTCTTCGGGCGGCGAACCGACTCTGGGCGGTTCATCAGCTACTCACGCGACGACCTGGACTCGGAAACCAGCAGCGTCAACTTCGAGGATTACCATGTCCACATCCCCATGACGCCGGACAACCAGCCCATGGACGAGGCCACCAGGGCCGAAGAGCAGTACGTCTCTAACTCCCTCTTCACCGGCGGTTTCAACAGCGTCACCCGTGCCCACGCCATGGACAAGGGCTCCGACTCCGACATCGACATGGGTCGCCCTGCCACCAAGGCCTCCACCTGCATGGTCCAGGGGTGCGACTGCAAGATCATGCGCAACGGCCGCAGCGAGGACATCCTCCCCTGCGAGTGCGACTTCAAGATCTGCGTCGACTGCTTCACCGACGCCGGCAGTGCCTGCCCCGGGTGCAAAGAGCCTTACAAGCACACCGAGTGGGAGGAGGTCATCTCGGCCTCCAACAACGGGGTGACACGGGCACTGTCACTGCCCCATGGACCAGGGGCCAAGATGGAGAGGAGCCTTTCGCTGGTGGAGCAGACGACGATGAACCACAGCCAGCCTGGTGAGTTTGATCATACCCGGTGGCTCTTCGAGACCAAGGGGACGTATGGCTATGGTAATGCCATTTGGCCGGAGGACGATGACGACGGTGGAAGCGGGGTGCCAGGGCATCCCAAGGAGCTTATGGCTAAACCATGGCGACCGCTCACCCGCAAGCTCAGGATTCCAGCTGCTGTTATCAGTCCTTACAGGTGCCATCTTACTCCGGAAAACCAGTCTGTTACCTGTAAACAGTTATATATAGGGGTTAATGCCTAACCAAGAAAGAAATACACTTGCTTACCCACCATGAGAGTAGATAAATCAATTTTGCATCAAACTAGACGAACTGCAAGATGGATCGGCGGTACATTTGCACCATCCTCTCATTGGGCCCTGTCCTAATAAGATGGATGGGAGTATGGAACAAAATACCTTGTTCAGTTGTTCAAAATGATTAGAGCTAGCTGTTAAAAATTACTAGTCGGCAAGTCGGTACAGTGACTCGACTCGACTTTACAACTTAATAACCTTGCTAGCAAAGAGAAATGCTAGGAGCAAGCCCAGTAAATAACCCTACTGTACCAATTGGTTTCACCATCTTTCGAATGAATATATATATAGTGAGTGAGCTTGTAAATTTCTGTCAAAGACGATAGTATGTGTACATAGACTAGTTAAAATGCATGCATTAACACAAACTATACCAAAATTCACATATAACTTTCAAGAAAAAAAAAATTCTGGGATCCCAAACTTGCGTAGTAGTCTACCAGATATTGTAAGCTATGTTGCTGGTTCAATATTTCAATTAGATATATACCGCCAATATTTCTTAATAAATGACAAAACAAATCGTTGCATTCCCACTTTGTCATACCTTCTTCTTCGTCTTGAGTTTCAGTGCTAGTCCTTGCTTGCAGGCTCCTTGTCCTGATCCGCTTGGTTGCACTGGCCTTCTTCCTCATGTGGCGTATCAAGCACCAAAATGAGGATGCCATCTGGCTCTGGGGAATGTCAATTGTTTGTGAGCTCTGGTTTGCATTTTCATGGGTCTTGGACCAGCTTCCAAAGCTTTGCCCTGTCAACCGTGCTACAGACCTCTCTGTGCTGAAAGAAAAGTTTGAGACGTCAACACCTAACAATCCAACGGGCAAATCTGATCTCCCTGGAATTGATATCTTTGTGTCAACCGCTGATCCAGAGAAGGAGCCAGTCCTGGTTACTGCGAACACAATTCTCTCAATCCTTGCAGCTGACTTCCCTGTTGAGAAGCTTGCATGTTATGTGTCAGATGATGGAGGGGCACTGCTCACCTTCGAGGCGATGGCTGAGGCAGCAAGCTTTGCTAATCTTTGGGTGCCATTCTGCAGGAAGCATGACATTGAACCCAGGAACCCGGACAGCTACTTCAACCTGAAGAGAGATCCTTTTAAGAATAAGGTGAAGGCGGACTTTGTTAAGGACAGGAGGAGGATCAAGCGTGAGTATGACGAGTTCAAAGTCCGTGTTAACGGTTTGCCAGATGCCATCCGGCGCCGCTCTGATGCATACCATGCCCGTGAGGAGATCCAGGCAATGAACCTTCAGAGGGAGAAGATGAAGGCCGGAGGTGATGAGCAATTTGAGCCAGTGAAGATTCCCAAGGCAACATGGATGGCCGACGGCACTCACTGGCCCGGTACATGGCTCCATCCATCACAGGATCATGCACGAGGTGACCATGCTGGAATCATACAGGTGCTGCTTCCATGGTAGTCATGTAAAAACTATTTGTGGTGTAGACCTATATTCAGTTATTCACACAAGTTTTCTTCTATATCACAGGTTATGCTGAAGCCACCAAGCGACATGCCAATGTATGGGAAGAACATCAACGAAAAGTCACCTCTTGACTTTTCAGGAGCAGATACACGACTTCCAATGCTGGTGTATGTGTCACGAGAGAAGCGCCCGGGATATGACCACAATAAGAAAGCGGGTGCCATGAATGCGCTGGTTCGTGCATCAGCCATCATGTCCAACGGCCCCTTCATTCTTAATCTGGACTGTGATCACTACGTCTACAACTCCAAGGCCTTGCGGGAGGGCATGTGCTTCATGATGGACCGCGGTGGTGACCGCCTCTGCTATGTGCAGTTCCCTCAGCGGTTTGAAGGCATCGACCCTTCTGATCGTTATGCCAACCACAATACCGTTTTCTTCGATGTCAACATGCGTGCTCTCGATGGTCTGCAAGGACCGGTGTACGTCGGTACCGGGTGCCTCTTTCGCCGAATTGCCCTTTATGGCTTTGATCCACCTCGTTCCAAGGATCACAGCCCAGGATTCTTTAGTTGCTGCCTCCCACGCCGCCGCAAGGCATCTGCTTCCAATGCCAACCCCGAGGAGACAATGGCTCTCCGTATCCGTATGGGTGATTTTGATGGGGACAGCATGAGCCTTGCCACATTCCCGAAGAAGTTTGGAAATTCGAGCTTTCTGATTGACTCCATCCCAGTTGCAGAGTTCCAGGGAAGGCCCTTGGCTGACCATCCATCAGTCAAGAATGGGCGTCCACCTGGTGCTCTAACAGTTCCACGTGAAATGCTCGACGCGTCCATTGTGGCAGAAGCAATCAGCGTGGTCTCATGTTGGTATGAGGAGAAGACAGAGTGGGGGACACGCGTGGGGTGGATCTACGGGTCTGTCACTGAGGACGTTGTGACAGGGTACCGTATGCATAATCGTGGATGGAAGTCAGTGTACTGTGTCACACAGCGTGATGCCTTCCGTGGCACTGCCCCTATTAATCTCACAGACCGTCTTCACCAGGTGCTTCGATGGGCTACTGGTTCTGTCGAGATTTTTTTCTCCCGCAACAATGCACTGTTCGCCAGCTCCAAAATGAAGGTTCTGAACTATGTACCCCTCAAGAATGGCCATCCCTTACTAATGTAGATTCCTCATTAAAAATATGACTAATCTTTTCTGTTTCAACAGGTGCTACAAAGGATCGCATACCTCAATGTTGGCATTTATCCCTTCACATCCATCTTCCTCATTGTGTACTGCTTCCTTCCAGCACTCTCCCTCTTCTCAGGGCAGTTCATTGTGCAAACACTCAATGTCACCTTCCTGACATACCTACTTATCATCACCATCACACTTTGCCTCCTGGCCATGTTGGAGATCAAGTGGTCTGGGATTGCACTCGAAGAGTGGTGGCGAAACGAACAATTCTGGCTCATTGGTGGAACTAGTGCTCACCTGGCTGCAGTGCTGCAAGGTCTACTGAAAGTTATTGCAGGGATTGAGATCTCATTCACACTCACATCAAAGCAGGTGGGTGACGATGTGGAGGATGAATTTGCGGAACTCTATGTAGTAAAGTGGACTTCATTAATGATACCGCCCCTCACCATCATCATGATCAACCTTGTTGCCATTGCTGTTGGCTTCAGCCGCACGATTTACAGCACAATCCCACAATGGAGCAAGCTGCTTGGTGGAGTGTTTTTCAGCTTCTGGGTGCTTGCCCATTTATATCCATTTGCAAAGGGGCTCATGGGCAGGAGAGGCAGGACACCCACCATTGTGTACGTCTGGTCTGGACTAGTTGCCATCACTATATCATTGCTCTGGATTGCAATCAAGCCTCCATCAGCAGCTGCCAACTCACAGTTTGGTGGGTCATTCTCTTTCCCTTGACCCAATTTGTGTTGAAACCTTATAGCTCTTACTGGATCGATATATTAAATTGCCGACAACAGAAGTTCAGAATTTGGGTTCTGCAGCAGACCTAAGAACATCCTATGAACCACAGTCTGCTTAAATGATGGGTAAATCTGCAGATAAGTTCAGATCAAGTTCGTCACAGAGAGTTGGCATAGGATATATCTAGTATATTAAAGACCGGATCACTATTTTTTGGTTCTTTCTGAATTTTTTTATTTGTTTAGAGCCTGCTCTCATTTGGATCATGTGCCTACACTGAAAAAGAAGACATGTCAACAGGTGTAATGCATTATTATTATGTTAATAATATCACACTACAGTTTCTCCCATTTGAGCTGTATGCCATTCTTTAATCACAAATCTTACTTTGTTTTTTTTTGAAAATATGGTTGTCATGAAGATAGTTTAGAGGGCATAGCTGACAATCACAGGTGTCATCTGACCTACAGAATACAACTTCCTACATTTCGAAGTTGAGCTAATCACACCATAGTTTTCAATCTGATTGATTTCATAGAAGAAAGTAACTAGCAATAGCAGTTATATAGAAATGGCATGACAATTTTTTATCTTCTTAAGACAAATTTAGTGTCAAAATTAATAAAAATGTACCATTTGCTTAAGAAAACAATAGTAGAAATTAGAAAATAATTCAATCAACAAAAATGATTAAAAACAAAAATGGATTGGCAAATTCCTGGATAGGTATGCAGAGTTGCAAATATTTGTACCGCTATCTTAAGAAGTATGATATGTGCTCAGTAAAACTGTATTCTTGAGAGAATGCATTAGCGCAGCTTCAAGCCAAAACATAATAGCATCGGTTTCTGTCTCAAAGATTAAAAAAAAAAATCTGTAGAAAAACATCTAACTTGTACCTGCAGTTGTTCTCTGATCAAGTCCATGGGCCATGTGGAAAACTCATTTAATCATTTAAAGTGTGAGCCTCTTGAAATACACTTCCTTATTAGTGAACAGCAGCATTGTGTCATGTAATGATCCAATATTTATAAGATACGACTGCTTCATTTTCTGTGTTAAATCAAATATCACCCATGCCTCTGCGTCTCTGCATTACAAGGGACTACCACCTACATGTATCAGAGTAGAACGAAATGATTAAGGACAGTTTCTTAAAATTATTACCATCAATTGCTCATTTAGCAATAGAGCTTCAAATAGCTCCGAACTACCGTGGAAAAGATAAGAGAAGACAGAACCAGCATGGCCTTACTATATAGCAAATAATTTTCAGCTAGAACCAGCTATACATGTAAAGCATTTTCCCACATGATCAATGGGATACTATATAAAACCAGGGTCCTTACCTTAGTTACCAGAAACGCGGTTCGTCCAAGTCGCAGTACGGGATTTGGGTTCGTGGTTCGTCACTTCTTCCTTCCAATTTCCACTACGAACACGAACCCCGTACCCTAAACCGGTTCATGTTCGACGAATCCGGTTCGTGATTCACAGGGTTTTATAGCGAATCCGGCAACTCTCCTTACGCATCAATGGGCTCAATGGCAGACCAAGTACTGAAAAAACAAAAATAAAGGAATAAGATGCAACAGTAGGCACATTTCTGTACCTAAACATGAAATTAAATAGTTCCGATGTTAAAAGAAGTGTGCATTATTGGCACTATCTTCAGGAAACAAAAGGCACGGATCAACATAATGGCAGGAGGATATTTATAAAGTGTGTAGTATGAAGTATACAGCTCTTCAATAATTATGATAGATGCTGTTGGATGCTACAAGGAAAATGGCATCACCTCAGGATGGTAGAAAGTCATTGAGGGTTTCACCAGCCTTTAGTAGTTTGCATCTGTATGCAATTATGCATCACCAAAGTGGGGACATCCAGAACCAGCATGCTAGTTTAGTCGAGAAAGAAAATTGACTATTTAGCTGAGCACACAAGCAGATCACTAGTTGAGTCAGACCCATCACTTTCAGCAATGGTATTATCCTCCACAACAAATGCATGGCCAATTGACCGAGAAAGTAACCAGCAAGTTTTGGTACTAAGTTTCATGCCTAGATTAAGCATTTCTCTGAGCAAAGCAGTAGCCGAACTAATACGCTGCAACTTAATTAAAGAGCACAACTACAATGTTGAAAGACATACTGTCCATCTGAACATCGGCGCATTCCATTTCTCTCAGCAGCTGCGTGACTACACACATATCCCTGGTTCTACAAAGTCCACGAAGCATTACATTGTATATACAAGTGTTGGAAGCCATTCCTGAACGCTTCATCATGTCAAACAACTCGCAAGCCTCTTCAACCATATGAGCTTGGAAAAGACCATGTAAAACAATAGTGTAGCACACAGCATCGAGTGCATAGTTTTGACGCACAGCCTCCCTGAAAATCTGTAATGCCTGATGGTTTTCGCCCCTTCTAACAAGGCCACGGAGGATGGCTGCATGAACATAGGCATTTGAATCAGGATCGTTCACAACAATAATGCGGTAGGCACTCATTGCAAAATCAATCCTTCCCAACTGAAACAAACTATCCAACAATCTGACATAACTGTAGTTATCTGGCCTGATGCCCAAAATGTTCATATCAATGTAGAACCAGACGGCTCTAGATGGAAAACCAGCCTTGCACAGAGCACTCAGCACAGAATTGCAGGCCACAAGATCAAAAGAGATATATATCTGAGTCCAGAATTAACCTAGGAAGAAGGCATTTGTTCCGTGACAACTGTAATACCCGAACTAAAGTAGACAGTGTGTATGCATCTAGCTTGATCTGGCTCCCATGAAGACCCAGGTAAATGCCTAGGGCATCGTCGTATCTCCTCTCCATCATGCAGGCCATAAGAACGTTATAGAGAACAAGGTCTGGGCTGCAACCGATGGACCCCATGGATCCCGAAAGCTCACTGACCTTGTCGTGCCTCCCAGCTTGGAAGAGACCTTTGACAAGTGGTGTGTAAGTCACCACTGTGGGAGAAGAGCCAGAATCCAGCATCTTTGCCAGCATTCTACAGGCCTCATCTAGCCTTCCCTCGCGGCACATACAGGCAACGAAGCACGTCCACATGGCCGAAGTGAGTTGATAGCCCGAGACAAGGGTGAAAGACAGCAACTGTAGCAGCTGGGACATGGTGCCAGCCTTACTGCAACAAGCGAAAACCGATCGATGCGAGAGAAGCGGCGCTTGGGAGAAAACCCTGCTGCAGCATGGCTATGAAACAGTCGCGCACCCCTGACCAATCCCCGGCTCTGCAAAGACGAGTCACGAGGATGGCGTAGGTGAGGTAGTTGGGCGACGGGTTGTCCCGTAAGGAGCGCAGTGCGGCGTCGGGACGGCCTGTCCTGAGGAGGACGTCGAGTGCGGCGTTGCGCGCGAAGACGTTGGGGTGGGAGTCCCAGAGAGGCATTTGATCGAACAGCTGGAGCACGAGCGGGTAGAGACCCCCGCGCCAGTAAAGCCTGAGCAAGAGCAGGAAGGTGTGGGGCCTGATAGGGCAGCCGAGGGTGCGGAGCTCGCGGAGGATGGCGGGGGCGGTGCGGAGGCGGGAGGCGAGGCAAGCGGCGGCGGGGAGCATGCGGTCGAAGGAGGCTGGCGGGTGAAAGTAGGCGGGGCAGCGGGCGCACCAGAGGAAGGAGAGGGCGAGGGCGTCGGAGGAGCAGGACGTGCCGCCGCCGTCTTGCAACTCAATACATATAGTCTAGTGATTTTGAGCTCCTCCCGCGCGCGCGCTTGCGATGCGATTCGCGGCAGCATCCCCATCCATTCGCTGCTGCTTCTATGCTCCATGCCACGCGGAGGCGGACACCGCCGCTCTCTGCTGCCCTCTCCACCGTCTCCAAGCCCCAACCGCAGCCTCTCTCGCCTCGGCTCGTCGACACCGCCGTCTCCCGCTGCTCCAGGCGCGGAAAATGACCGGGGTTCGGCACTTAACAGTATTATATAATTTTTAAACAAACTGTACTAAATAGTAATTTATACGGTAAAAAGCTGCAAAAGACCGGAGGTTGCGCTGAACCGAAGTGCACAACTTTTGAACTAAGAGGTGCACGTATAGTATATACATGATAATATTTGCTATTTTATGGGAGGACCCGGTGTCCTGTGACACCGGTTGGACCTAATTCGCTCCGCCCCTGGGCACGTGAGCAGCAGAGTGGAGTTACAGGTTGCAGACTTGCAGCAGAGCAACGGCACCTCTCCTCTAGTTCTACTCCATCTCCACAAGAGACGATGCTGAAATGGGATTTTTTAAAAAATATATATATTATTTTAAAAGATAATTACAAAAATAAATAGCCGTCCCAAAAAATTACAAAAATAGTCTCCTGTCGCCGATCTAGCTACCTTTCGCCAATTACAATAATGGCTCCCTATCTTAAAAGATAATTACAAAAATAAATAGCCGCTCCAAAAAATTACAAAAATGGCCTCCTGTCGTCGATCCAGCTACCTTTCGATTTTTCAGTTTAAAAATATTGTTTTACTCATTTTTCGGAATAAAAAATAATGTTTAATTTATTTCCAGAATTAAACAAATAGTTTTTTATTTTTTAATTATTTTTACCAGGCCTCCGGGCTTTTGGGCTCGGTCTTCGAGCCAAAGCTACAGCCCCAAACCTGGCCAGACAGGAACAGGCCCAGGTCTGCCGGGGCGGGCTCAGGCCAGGCCGGCGGGGTGAACAGGTCTAACGACTCACAATAGCATCAACTCCAACATCAACCTGTGTCGAGACTTGAACGTCTCGACAACATAAGCCAGCAAGTTGCCAAACAAGAGACCGCATGCTAACTTTTTCCCATAAAATGAACAAACAAAGGTCAGACCAGAAACAACAAAGATCCGTACAGAGCAATATATAACGGTTATAACCCAAACCTACCGTACCAGATTTCACAACGAATCAAGGCTCGTAGTTTGGCAGTGTTCCAAGCAAACGTCAGGCACAACCTTTTGAAGACAATGAAAATCAGCAAGATTTTCCTGCATCCGTGTCCAACAGATAAAAACATCCGCTGAGTTACAATTCAAAATTCGACTGAGAAAACTACAATAACACCCTGCCAGTATGAAACTTTTGATCCATTCGCGTCTTTTCCGTGGTACCGCATCAAATTCCAACCCTCAACGTCCAGAGGATCTTAAGAAAAGAAAACTACAGGTCCAGATCAATAGGACGCGGGCAGACAGGCAAAAGCCCGAGGCAATAAGTTTCCATTATCCAGAAAGGAACTACTACAAGCAGCACAGCCAGACCATCTCTCATTTTGCACCGCAGCCTTGCTGACCAAGCCTATTGCAAAAGGTTTGTGGAGTGGCCAATAAGTTATGCAGCCACAAGATCAGGGGTCTCTGCCTCAACTGACAACAGTGTAGTATGCACTTTTCCAACCCACGTGTCCAGCCGCTCACGCAAAGCCTTCACCTGTGGAATTCCAAGTACTCTAGGCTGGACCCATGAGACGTGAACTGTGCTGTCCACTTCATCAATGATACCTTCTATAAGATGAACCTGGAGTGGAAAAGAAAAACATTAGTGTTTCAAATGCCTGTCAATTGTATGGCGGCTGATAAGCTAATAACAAATAAAAAAATGCAATACTCAGGCTCCACTGATGCTTAGCAACTAGAGATAAAACATCGGCAGGGCTCTTCTGTAAGAACAAGCCGATAACAGTGATATACTAATACTCTAATTTGGCTGCCTAGTCATCCTGGCAGAATACCAGCAAAATGTATTGTCACTAGTGCAGAAAATCAGAAAAGGATGGAAACTACCGACAAGCATTATCACCTTCGAGGTCTACAAAATTAAGAATTCTAGTTGATGCATTGGACAAAAACGGCACAGTACATGGTAAAAGAAATAATAACATGTACCACAAGACAAGAAACATTTCTGTGGTGATCGACAAACATGTGGATCACAAACATTAACAAACATGTAGAATACACTACACTTCCCACAGGCCTAGTTTAACCGAAAAAATGAAAATCATAATTCAATAAGAAAATAACCAACCATCGAACAATCTCTAAATACATCACACATGACAAGAAAGGAACTGAAGATAGTAACATGTATCACAAGTTATCAACCCTCCTGTTCCAGAACCAGCCAACACACAAACATGCATCGAGTTTCCAATCCCCAAGTAAAAAAGAAAACATACAAGCATAAGGAAGCTAGAGGTTAATATGAAAAAGAAAATCTACAAAGAACATGGTCCATGGCAATAATGAATTTCCATATTGAAGATAGAAAATAGGAAATGAAGTTACCGAGAGGCTCTTCATAAGAAGACATTCCACGTCACTGATAGAAAGCTTAGTCCGCTCGGCAATAACGCTTAATGGGATAGTTCTATCTTCTGATGGCCGGCTACAGCATGAAACGGAACAAGACTTGAGAAAAATGACATAAAGGAAAATGGCATTGGAGGTGATATTGAAAGGCAATACTCCACAAATGGTACCTAAAGATTATCTCCATCAGACACAGAATGTTGATCTTCTCAAGCAGTTTCCGTTCATTCTGCACAAAAGCTGGTTGTGCACTAAGAGCAGCATTGTGAACCCTGCAAAGTTCTTGGTAGAGAGCCAGGTTGCCGCTGTTGAATGCTTTTAACATATGATAGACCCACTCCACCTTGGTTCCAATAAGACTATTGATCTAAGGAAACAAATAAAAAGCACTCTTAGACCAGAGGCGCATCAAACAACCGAGTAATTTACAACAGTACTTTAGTATAGATTTAGGGTATGCTCCTGTTGCACTGAGATAGGATCCGACCCTAATCAAAGCATAACCGTCATGTATGTGCTTGCGCGTGCGTGGTGTAATTCTTTTTTGGGGTTGTAGGGGTATGCAGAAGTTGATATAATTTTCCCAGAAAAAAAAAGGTCATCCAAATTAATTGTCAGTCAAACTAAAAGATGGTTTTCTTACTGGGAGGTGCCAAAATTATTCTTACACTATTTGCCAACCAAAGAAAATGCAAAGATAACTCTCCGTAATGACAATTCACAATTACATCATTCGACGTTAAACAAAAACAGTCATGAGTCATGACACGATCTTCCATTATTTCGCGATGCTTTGCACAGTTTGAATTTTATGGTCACTATGGTAACTGCATACATCAACCAATGCAACTGCTCCTGAGATTCAACAATTAAGTGCTGCTAGTCTGTGTATGAGACTAGAAAGTCGCAAAAGATATCTAACTGTAATACACCCAGTACCTTGGGATCCTTGCAGTGACAACTCACGACTGCATGTAAAATTCAAAACTAAATAGCTAATTATCAAATTTGGCAGTCACGAGTGTGTGAAAAACAAATGAACATAAGGCGCATAGAAGCAAATGGAATTGATGTCATCATCAATAAGCAAATAAACTACCAGCAGAATAAACTTAGGGGTTTGGAAGAAAAGAAATCATGCACAAGCAATGTTCCAACTTACAATTGGGTGAGCTAACAATTCCCCAAAGTTGTAGATGTTATCACCCAGCAAGGCTGCAAGGGAAAGATCAAATGCCAAGTCCTGACACGACAATGTCAAATGGTAAATATCAACAGAAACAAAATGCAGGGTACATTTTTTAATCTAACAATAAAGGGAAATTGAATTTTTGTTTTATAACTGGTGTCAATGTTAATGGCGGCACTTACCAGCTTGAATGACTCCGAGAGAGATTCCACGGTTGTGTAAGCCAGATAGAGAAGGGCATTCTTATAGAACTCAGCGAATTCTTGGCGAGCTTTATGGTATTGAGATGATATCCAGTAAAAGCAAGCGTGAACTGTGGGATCAACATCAGTCATACTATCCAGAGTGGTTTTTCCTTCCTCCAACAGTTTCTTGCACTCCTTTTGGTTTCCTTTCTCAAGGTTAATAGCTGCAATTTGCATCTTAACGTAAATAATAGGTTCATTAATCCGCAGTTCCCTTGTCTCGCGCAACTTTGTGATCACCCCCTCAAGGAAGCTAATTGCGGCATCCTTGTCAGGGTATTGGCGTGAAGCTATCACCGCAAAATGAGCAAGTTTCAGCAGATTGATCTTTGTCTCGAAATCAGAGATGAAATTGTTGTACAGCTGTATGAGAGTGTCGCCAGTCTGTAGAAGAACGAGGGAGATTAGAATTGTGGAAAACAATAACTGTTAGAAACTGAAAATCATAGCCGGGCAAATAAAATGGGGCAAGATGAAATTAACTGAGCTGCTGACCATTGCAAGCAATCACGCTGCAACTAGATCAGTGAAGTCCATCACATTATAAAATGACCACAAACATGGGTTTTTTTTGCCTATATGCTCCTGGCAAGCAGAATGACAACTTAGATGCAACAGACAGAAGCAACAACTCACAATAGAATATACAATTGCATATAACCATCAGAACTAGCAGGCGATAGACAAGTCCATAACCCGTAGCATGGAAGAAGGTACCCCAGACATGGACAAAAAAAAGGTTGCCATGCATGTATTAAAAAGCGGCGAATGCAACCACTTTTTTCTATCTAATTTTAATTCAGTACACCCCCCTAAATCCCCCTAAGCAGAACTCAAACCTAGCTCTGTGTTTGACAAATCTCAGCTCCATCATTCCATCTGAAGTCATGTGTATTTGCACACAACGGACTAGGTCAGGGAGAATAGAACAGCAGGAGTGGAAGGATGAGTTGGTAACCTTTTCTGATGCAGCTTTTATTTTTTGGGTCAATCGAATTGGAACTAGAACTGAAGCATTGGAAAACATATGTGCAGATTTTATGTACTAAATGAAAGGCGCAACTTGCTTAAGCTAAGGGTAGATGAAAATTGAAAGCCATAAGCATACATCGAGCCTGATTCGAGAAACACAGGAGGAAGCCTGACATATCATCAGGCCAGTCACCGAAAGCCGCCGAGGCCATGAAATTTGATGATATAGCGGCAAAAATTCAACAAATTGGTTGAAATCAGGCATGCATTTTGCAGTCGGATTAGTGTAAGCAGGATGGACACAAATAAAAACGAAGGTAGGCTGGCGGCTGTGAGCTGTGGAACAGCGACGATGACGGCCTAATTTTGCCCCAGTTACAGGCGCACATCGAAAGGGTTTTCGGCGAGATCCGTATCAGAATGAACGCATCTAGAATGAACACATCATCATGTGGAGAAGTAAAACCCTAGGGGGAGGAGGGGGATAGTACCTGTGCGTGCGGGAGCTGGAGGAAGTGGTCGAGCTTGAGGGTGAGCTGGTGCCAAAGCTTGCGCTGGTAGAGGTCGGCGAGGGAGGCGTACCAGTCGGCGAGGTCCGGGCGCGCCTGGCGCTGCGCCTCGACGTACTGCAGCGCCATGGACGACTAGCGAGCGGGTAAACGAATCTGAAGAAAAGCTAGTTTCTGTTAGGGTTGGAGGGGAGGAGGATCTGCGAGACGGAGGAAGAGGAAGAGGAAGAGGAGAGGCCGCCGAGAGGGTAACAACAACCCT
This sequence comes from Phyllostachys edulis, assembly GCA_036346405.1. Taxonomy (NCBI): domain Eukaryota; kingdom Viridiplantae; phylum Streptophyta; class Magnoliopsida; order Poales; family Poaceae; genus Phyllostachys; species Phyllostachys edulis. The sequence continues at coordinate 45,360,975 of CM070564.1, forward strand.
AGGCAAAGTTGAAGGAAAGGCAAAAGAAGAGGAGCACTGTAGCGGCAGAAAAGAAAGAAAACCCTAGAAAGAAGGAGAGAAGAAATAAAAGGAGGTCGGCGAGCCGAGGGAAGGGGATACTTGCCGTGAAACGGAAGGGATCTACCGATCCGGAGGAGGCCAACTGCTACAAGTAACCGAGGAGGAGGAGGGGATTTTGGAATATTAGGTCATTGGATTGCCTCGGCCCAGCAACGGCCCATCCATCCCTAGCCTTCTCTCATCTCGATTACAGCTCATGAAATTTCGAGCCAAGCTCCTCATCCAGCTCACAAACAAAACGAGCCGAGCGCAAGCTAGCTCGCAAGCCTCATTTGGCTAGGCCCACAAAGGCCTAGATCCATCCCTAACCCTACACCCGATCACCAACCACTCACCCGATACCCTTTCTCTCCCTGGCCCCTCCCCCCGCCCACCCCCTGATTCCCAATCACCCACCGTCACGCCCCATCCTCCCCCTGCCACTCCCCCCTCTACCCCCCTATCTCCTCGGCGGCAATGGCGGGGCTCCTCCTCTTCTCGACGGCGGTGGTTGCCGGCTACGATGCGTGACCACCCCGGGGAAAGCGCCGCATCGGGAAGGAGATCGGTGACGATCAACAGCCGCTCCTCTTGTGCTTCCCCCGTTCCTCCGCGTCGCCGCCCGTTGTGAGCACCCGGATTTATTAGGCTCATAATACTTAGTCATCCAATTGACCCTAGTATTATCAACCAAATAACCCCGGTCTCGAGAGATGTATACTCCCGGGATGCGATATACATACCTCACAACAAAAGAATGTATCAATTCCATACAACACATAGTACATAAGCAACGAACCAGAAGTTAATATTAATATGGAATAGCTATTACAACAGAGGGCCCTTAGGCCAAATAGCAACAATTCTAAAAAGATAACAATGAAGCAAAAGTGCCATAAAGATGGCTATAACACAAAGCCAATCGGTGTGCCTTAACCCCTAGGCATCTGACCGGACCGCCAAGCTAGCCGTCAAGAAGTCGCAACACGTGGGACAAAAGTGAGGCTCTAGGATCTCACCTCTCCCTCTGCAACAAAAGCCACAAAATGCCACAACCACGGCGGATGAGTACATAAAGTACTCCAAGACTTACGTGTAAGATAACAGCCTATAACATATGCTACATGCAAGCTTTATGTAAGTGGAGGTTGTATGTCTCATTTAGCATAAAGCAACATTTATTTGCAATAACATAATAGATTGAAGGCAATTTGGCAAAGCATTTTTATTGTTGAAATAACAACGTGATAATACATAATAACAACAACATGAACAACCTAGAAGTGACTAACCCATTAGTCACCACAACAATAGCATGAACTCCCGTTCATACCAACCAAGTCAAGTTTTAATTAAATGTTGTAGGCTAGTTCTCACGGGCGTGCCGAGCGTGTCCATAACCTAGGGCGAGGCTATTGAATAGTTTTATCCTGCGGGTGTACCACTGCACCCACACGTCGGACCGCCTTTCCTTTAAGCACACTTAGAAGGTATGCTTGCACGGCTAAGTCCTCTGAGACATTTCCAATGGACAATGCTAATTCGAGTCGCACAACCCACGGGAGAAGGAGACATTAGGCGACCTACCCTAAGCTAATGCTCCCTCCCACACCACACACACACATTTTATCTTTAAAACCACCAACCGAGCGACCCCAATTAACACCCTCCAAAGTACTTAGTCAAGAGGGTCCCATTTCCCCTCGTGTGGTTAGTACATAATATGCTCAAGACGGAGGCGCAAGTAACTCGGTCCTTAGGGACTTAGGCATACTTCCACAATCCAAAAACCACACCATTCATCCAATATGCCCAAGTCTAAACAATCTTTTATTTTCAGATTTTTACTTTACAAATTAACAAAGCACAAGTGCTGGACATAAAGGAGTAATATTTAGATTTGTGTGATCAAGACCATCGACTAAGCCGATGATCGCCCATTTCTACCGTTATCTAAGCATTGCTAAGCATTTGAAATCACAACTACTAAGTGATAGGAGTTCATCCACGAACTCCAACCACAGCAAATAACCTAGGCTCATGGTAGTAAAGACATGGTATTCCTACAGATTATGCAACTATAGGATCCACTAACCATAATTAAAACAAAGTAGCAATGCATACATAGAGTTTAAACAACATAATAGACTTGCAATTATAGGATGAATCATGGTCAAACTGCTTGCCTGGCTGTTGAGGGTCACTTTGTTGCGGAGGATCGTTCTCGGGATTACCACAAATGTCGAACCCTAACGAAAAGGCGATAAAGAGTAGATAAGAATAAAGAAAAGCAACAAGACCCAACAGCAAAAGTTCTCCGAATGATTTGAAATTTTATAGCAGCAAGGTATTGATTTAACATGAATATAGAAACAAGAATCAACTGATTTGGATCTTTAATGCAAAAGATATGATCAAAACAATTCAATTCGGCCAGAACAATCCAATTTAAATTAAAAAGGGCTACTGTTCATAAAATATTTTCTAGGGGTCTTCTGGACATGAAATTTTTACGGTAGATAGGTAATGACATTCTAAGACTAATGGAAGTGGTTTCAACTCTTTTGGAGTTACATTGCAACTTCTACAATTTTTAAAGACAAGAACTTGAACAAAATTATAATGCATAATTATTTCTCCTAGACACAGTAACATGTTCAAAACTATTTTTCCTAGCAAGTTCATTAATGGAGGAATCCAACAAACTTGGATTCACTCCAAAATCAGTTACAGAGAATTAGTTATGTATTTTACAAGTTACAATGATTTTTAGAGAAACAATTAAAGCCTATGCAAAGTCAAAGTTAATTCTGGACATTATTGCAACTAAAACATAATTATAACTATTTTTAGATTGAAGTGTAGGTAATAACAGAATTAACAAAGTTGAGTTTAGCTAAAAAGGATTTATATTGAATTTGTTATGCATTTTTCAATTTAACAGAAATTTTATTGCAATTAATAAAGCTGAGAATGATTAAAATCTAATTTCATGCTTTTCTGGAGTCATATTAATCTCCTAAACATTTTTAGATTAAAGTTGAGGTTATCACAGGATTAACACAATGGAATCATCTAAAATGAATTAACATGAAAAAGATATGCATTTCTAAAGATTAATACCTTTTTCGGTTCATAAATAAATCCATCGGAAATTCTAAATCTTGAAATCTCGTGGGCGATTGTGGGCGTCGATATCCTGGATCGGACGGTCCAACGACCACGAACAGCAAGCAGCGGCCGCGTGAAACGATGAGCGGGGCCGTTGATCTTGGATCCAACGGTCTCGTTGAATCCACCGCGACGCGTTTGGATTCAGCAGCCAAGACGAGGTGGTCGTGGGCGTTGATCTTGAGATGGGCGGCTCACGACCACGCCCGCCTGATGAACTAAGAATGCGGCGAATCTCAACCACGGATCGCGAAACGGACGGTCCATAGTGGACAAAGAACAAAACGCGGTGAGATCTAAGCCGCACATCCACGAAATGGAGGCGACAAGGAGCCACGTCGACTCGACCAAAAACGACGACGCGTCCGACAACGACCGACGCTCCACGGCTCATCGCCGGCGACCGAACCGCGGCGGCGCGTGCCAAGGTTACCTACGGGTGCCTGCAGCACCGTGGTCACGCCAAGACCACTCACACCTCCGGTGAGGTCCACAACGGCGGCGACGGCGAGGAGCGGCGGCGATGCTACGAAGAAACGACGACAAGAACATTCACTCGCGGCGGCTAAACCAATGGGTGCCAAAGCCACTAAGGACTACCAGAGCATACCGGAGGTCGCGGAGGCGGCGGAGAGGTCGGAGGAGCACTGGCGGCGAGAGGCTTGCTTGCGGTGGAGGAGACGAAGACGCGGAGAGAGTGACTGGGCCGTCGGTGAGACCGCGTCATCGGGAAAGGTTCCGCGCCTCCTCCGATGCTACGAGAGGAAGGAATCGAAGGAGGAGCACTCACCGTCGTTGGAGACGAAGAGGGTGCTCACGACCGCAAAGCGGGAAATCCGAATTCGCCGCTACTGGAGAGGCAAACCAATCGGAGTTAGGTGCTTACTCCAGAGGGAAGAGGAAGGAAGGAAGCAGAGAAGGAGCAAGAGCGCCACAGAGCACCAGTTCCCACCGACGAGCTTCACGCTAAAATGGCGGCGAGTGCAGTGGTTGTTTGGAGCTCCAAAGAAGGCGAGTGGGTGCTAGCTAGAGCTCTTGGGTGTCGAAAAGAAGCCCAAGGAGGATGCCAAGGAGCTTAAGTAGCAACGGAGGAGAGAACAACGGTAGGGAGCCTTGGGTGCTCTGGCCGGTCCAGAGAGCGACGCAGGCGATGGAAGCAGTGAGTTCGGGGACAACGAGGCGGTAAGTAGACGGGCATTAATGCGCTGAGCCGCGGCTTGACCGGACAGATGAGGCGAGGCGCTGCGACGTTTTCTCTCTCTCGCCCGTGGCGCCGCGCGTCTGCTGCGATGGCGAAGGAGGACGACGAACGGGCCGTCCGATTTAAATCGTCTTGGCGGAGAAAGGATCGCGCGGCGGGGGTATCTGATGCGTGGGCGTTCGATCGACATCCAACGGTCCACGCCATGAGCGCCAGCGCCCGAGTCGCCAATGCAAGCTAGGAGGTTGAGTCGAGTGAAGTGGCTCGAGTCGGACTCGGGTTCAAGCCCGTGAAACAGTGAACTTTGAATTTGATTTTAAACAGCAGACTTTGGGGGATTTAATTGGAGTATCAATTCAACCCCGAAATTCATGAAATTTTACAGGGCTTTATGACTAACATATTAACCTCCCATAAAATTTTCAGAGATGTTTGTGCAACACAAAATTCACACGAAATTCCAGAAGGATGGATAGTGAGGTTTGACCAGGGTTTGACTAGGTTTGACCTGCCTCTAAAATTATTCAAACAATTTCTAAAAATTGTAAGAAAATTCAGAGGGGCTTCAAGTCACCCAAGGAACTTAGGAAAAATATTTACCGAGGTTTGGCACAAGATTTCCCAAGGAGGTTTTTGATAGGAGTGAATTGGAGAATTTGATTTTTGAGTTTTGATTTTCTATAATTCCCTTGCAAGAATTACAGATTTGGGCAAGTATTCTCATTTGAAGAAAAAGTTTTAATTTCTCCTCATTTTCATTACATTTGAGACACACACTTAAGTTTGGGATGTTACACCCGTGCTCCCTCCACTCCTCCACGCGACTCCCATAGGCGATGTCGGCAGTGGCGACTGGGACAAACTCTCCGGTGGGGGCTACTGGTGACAAGCGGCGGGAAAGGAGGGAGGAGCTACGGCGCCACCTCGCCAAGGACGCCGACTGGCCGCACTCCAAAGGTCGCTTCTTCCACGACTACCGCCCCTGATGCTTTCCTGATGTGCTTGACAGATGCGTGTTCATTTGAATTGGACTTGTTCTAATGTGCTTGACAGATGCGATGTCTAGTTTGTTCTTGAGTTAAATTCATGCTATACGTCTCTAGCTTAAGTGCACATTGACCGTGTTCAACACTTTGCAAGTTGAAATTTCCTTACTGAACTGTCATTTTGTGCGTTCTTGTCATTCAAGTATGTGCTTGATGTGTTATAATTTTATCTTTTCTACGTTCTCCAAGTGTTCTTAAGGTGTTTGATCCTTCTGTCATGAAATCAATGATTAGTTGTGTCCTTGAGACTTAAAGGCATCCTCTCCTGTTCCTAACTCGCAAGCCGCCTTTCGAGCCGAGCCTAGCCGCCCTCCTGACTCGTGCCCGAAACGAGCCGAGCCTACTGTTGAAACAAGCTTGAGCGAACCTAGTCCCACACATTCTGCATCTGAAGAGCGACATGCGTCTTCATCACCCAAATCATGTAGTTCGTGCGGGTGAGCTACGGGTACGACATCGTTACCACGCTCTCCCTCTTCACCACCTGCGAGGCGGATGGATCACCTCGCAGCAGGTGACACTCGCCAAACAGAGACATACTCCTTCCTTGCCACGGCACCCTCTTCGATCCACGGAAATCACCAAGACTCTGATACCAATTGTTAGCTCAAAACCGAAGAAAACTCAAGCACGGCCATGCATGAGACTCACACACCGAAAAACAATCGCTGGAACACATGCACACTATGACTTTGGATCCTTGCACACGTACAGGTCGTGGCTCTGGACGAAACACACGCTGCACTGGAAAAATCACGCATACGCACACAGTGAAAAAATCACACGTACACGCAAGGAAGAACAACGGATCCCCTCTTCTATTGCTTCAATCAAAATATATATGATTAGACGTCCTTTTAAAGACTACCAAATCAATCTGCCAACTAAGCCAAAACTAAACATGGAAAGCCTAACAAAGGAAATAAAATAATTTGGTCTGATGTTGATTGCATCAGGATCATGACACTCTATTACTTAAAAGTCTAGATTAATTTTCAACATCTAGTAAGGAATTCACAGTGAAGTTGCCCGAGACAATTCAACTCAATTCAATGGACAGCAGCAGCACCGCAGCAAACAACTCACTGCATTGGCATTGGCCAAGGAAGGGGGACACAAAATAAATCTAGTGTACAATAATCAAGTAGCTACCGGACGCACGATCTGAACAAACAATGCAGTGCTCCGATGAGGAATCCGAATCTCCTTGTTATCTCATCCATCGTCTATAGAGCCGGCGGTGGCACGGCAGCATGCCCCGCCCTGAGTTGGATCGGTCAGTAGGAGGAGGAGAATGGCGGCTTCTGCAGCAGCGCGGTGAGGTAGACCTCGTCCTTGAGCTGCTGCTTGTCGGCGACTGCCCACTTGATGGTCTTGTAGGCGAGCCTCCGCAGCATGGGCGCGTAGACGCCGTCGAGGTCGCCCCTCCGGCACCAGAAGTGGTCCACCCACAGCAGCCCGCCCGGGCGCAGCGCCCGGTCCGCGTCATACCACAAGAACTCCAGCGCCGCCTCCGGGATCCACCGGTTCACCGCGTGCCCCGCCCGCACCACGTCCATCGTCCCGTCCCCCACCGGCAGCCGCTGCTGCAGCGGCGCGTGCACCGCCACCACCCCGCGCGCCGCCGCCGCCTCCGAGTAGGGCGCCCCAGGTTCATGGTCGTCGTCACCACCGTCGCGTTGGCCGCCCGCTTCAGCCGCGCCGCCAGCGTCCCCGTGCCGCCGCCCACGTCCAGGCCCAGCCGGATGGGGCCCGCGCGGCTCAGCGACGCCAGGCGCAGCAGCTGCGGCACCGTCAGGTCCAGGGGCCCTTGGCGTGGAGGAACCTGCCGGCCTCCGTCCGCGCCACGTCGAACCCCAGCGACGGCGGCAGGCAAGAGAAGGACCTGCACTTGGAATCCGCTGGCCATCGCGCGGCGGAGTCGGGGAGCGGGGAGAAGGGGTCGGCCGGGAGGCGGGGAGCGGCGGCCGGTGGCGTGGGGGAGAAGCACCTGCGCCTGGGGAGCGGGTGGCAGCCGCGGAGGATGAGGGGCTCGGCGACGGAGAGGGCGTCGTCGGGGCAGGGGGCGAAGGGGCGTAGGACATGAAGCGGTGGAGGAGGTCGGGGTGGGCGGAGCAGGCGGAGGCGACGGGGGCGAGGCGGGAGTAGAGGAGGAGCTCGGGCGGGGAGGGGGAGGCGGAGGGGAGGAGGAGCGGAGGTGGTTGAGGTGGGAGACGCTGGCGCGGATGGCGTCGAGCTGGCGGAGGAGCTGCTGGTCTTCTCCGTGCTGGTCTGGATGGAGGAGGAGCTGCGGCGGCGCGGTGGATGCGCGGATGGAGAGGTGGTAGAGGGACAGCAGGTTGGTGGCCACCATGGACAGCAGGAACAGCACGTTGAGGTTCAGGCCGCACGGCCAGCCGCCGGCTGTGGAGGAGGAGGCCGCCGTCTTCCTCATCGCGGCCGATCCGAGCCGATCTGATGAGCTCTCTCCCCCTTTCTTCTTTTTCTTTGGAGATTGAGAGAGAGATGTCGAGTGGGCGGGTGCTGCAGTAGTGTAGTGCAGTGCAGTGCAGTGCAGTGCAGTGAGCAGTGAGGCTGGGCTGGAAACTTTTGTTGACGCGACGGGGCCCTGAGCTGAATGGTCTTCCACCACTCCAGTCACTCACTCTCACTCCTGCCTGCTGCATTCATACTACATCTCTCTCTCTTCTCACCCAGACCCAACAGGCCAGACCCAGCTACCTAAGCATGATCGAATCCGATTAATTCATTATTATGTGTTTCATAGCTACCTAAGCATATCATAGTGGTAACAGATCATGATGGTATCATCAGTTAAAAGGATTAAGCATAACATTTATCTAGTGGCTGCCAAACTGGTTCCAGAAATAGTGAACTAGTGTCAGAACATCGCCATACTCAGGGGAAGCATATGATATCGTAGCCAGCCAGGGTACCCAATTCGACAACAGGAATGAAGATGAAGTGGGTAGCTAGCCTAGGTAGGATGGGGTTGGCGCGGGAGAAAGCGGGGCACTCACACATCTCCGGCGGCCTTCGGGACGACGAGGCATTGAGGGGGTCGTCAAGACGCAGTTGAAGGACTGTTTTAATTTGTCGAGTCATAGACACTTTTAGTGGAGTTGATAATTGGTAGGTTGGTTTTGTCTAGAAAAACTGGTAGGGAGGGAGTTTGGTTCATTCGTAAGATTGAAAAACATTTAGTGGGCCCTAATTAAAGCTAAACTATAGGGGCCATTGTATATTTGTATGTCATGTTAGTACTTTGAGATATATATGTACTTTGTAATTTCAAAACTAAAAGAAGGGATAACCTTATTGATTGGTCCGCAGCTGCTGCATTAGGACTTTAATATGCTCAAGCCCGCAATCGTCTTACTCCTATTACAATACACGCGGGCGGGCGAGGAGGGGGCACGGGAGGAAGAAGGCGATTGAGCATGGCATCGGCACCGCGGAAGCGTGCAGGAGCGGGACGGCGATGCCGACCGTGGTGCGGGGAGAGCCGAGAGAGGGAGCGGGTGCTGGGGTTGAAGGCAACGCAGAGCGGAAATCCCAAATTCCTAACCATGGAGGTGCAGGTGGGAGGAGGGCAGGGGCGGACATAGGTTAAAAACAAGGGGACATAAGTGGATTGTCGAGGCATCTTTACAAAACTGAGTGGAGACATACTGGTCAGACATTGGACTACTTCACTAAAAACTAAAATTTGAGTAGTGCCCCACTCAGCCTTCTTCGGATTCGCCCCTGGCGAGGGGTGGTGAAGCCTCTTTGCTTGCTGCGGCTGCGGCTGCCATCACAAGCTGAGCTCGCCGGCGTCAACACAGGAAATTGCCGCCGCCGCCGACACAAGCAAGGCCGCCGCCAGGAGCGCTACAAGCGAGCAGCGGCAACTGCACAGTCTGCATGCACCGGCTGAGAGCTGTTCCCACACTCCGAAAACAGACACGCACACGTGACAAGTACAACCACAGCACGTGCCAGTATGCTATGCAGTGCGCAAGCTCAACAGTGTTATGCTCCAATTTCACGGAATAACCACAAAAGCATATCCATCTCATTACAACGAGGTACAGCCACTAACGCCTACAAACAAGACAACCTCTCTAGTCAAGTGTAAACCCTGATAAGAACGACGATCATGATGATGCCCAAAACACCAAACGCCTCTGCTATAGACATTTGTATAGGGACAAAAAAACAACAACAACAATAATAAAAAAAAATCTCCCTTGCGACTCAAAGCAAAAGGATGACTCGACCGCTTACTCGTACAAGCATCACATTCCATGACACAAGCACACTCAGTAACTCACACCACCACCAAGGGGACGATGATGAGCATGTGGAGACACACCACTCCATTTTTTGCATCTTGAGTGACCACAGGTTCATCTAGAGTAACTAACCACAGGTTGCTCCATAAGACCAGCAATTATTCCTTTGCTCGCCTGTCTCCCCAGCCTCTCCTGAATTCGGTCCTTGATGGCAGTTTCCTGAGTAGAGTAATTACAAGGCATGAGTTGGTTTCACCGCCAAAACAAAAGTGGAGCATGAGTGACTGTTTACACCGACTATGGATAGTAGTAACTTGCGGTATAGTCAGTATGCCTCTTTTTCTGGAATTCCATGTCAGATTCGCAGCAAAGCATATTACCATGTTGTGGCAGTGTTCCTCAAACTTCTCGAGGAAACCAGCAACCCAGCGATCTGCATTGGCAAGCCATTCTTCGTGGTTTATCCCAGCTGTCTTCGCCACCGTTTGCAACTACATGGCACAATTGCCCACAAGGCCAGGATATCAGTACAACTAATCACCAGAACCAACTAGTCTACTCTTCCATGTGAAAGAAAGGACTGATATCTGGTTTGCAAACAAGTATGACTCAATCTTAGAACAACATGGTTACCTTCTCTTGATGTGCCTTCACAGTCATGGTTACCTTTTCTTGATGTGCCTTCACAGTCTCTCGCAGTTTATTTATCTTCATATTAACTTGCAGTTGTTTCTCCTGATAACAAAACAAGACATGTTACTTGGGAAACCAAAAATAATATTGTATTCCTTCAAAAAATACATCCATCTGCCCAGAATCAGCACTGTCAACAACAAAAAAAAAGGAATGCCCTGCCATCAGAAATGTGGCTAACCTTAACATAGCTCACGCCTAAATCTTTCCTTGAGTATCCCCGTGCTAAATTTCTCATGACATACTGATTGTAATCCTTCAAAATCCTCATTATGAGTTCTGATGTGGATACCCCATCTGTCCTTTTTGTTTCCTTGAATTTACCAATCTTTTTAACCTTATTTACAATAAGATAGCCATCAGTTAGGAAGCAAGGAAAAAGACATCACCTTTACTCAATACTAGCTGTAGACACGCGAACTTACAAACTCATAGACGTCATTTGCAGCCCCACTAGTATCTGCATAACTGCAATGTGCACAAAAAATGTGTGATATAGTTGAGCTGATTAGAGGGAGAAAAGGGAACTTTCGAAATAGCTCTTGTGCGGATAAAATTTACGGCAGTGCATCATGAGCAACATAGTCGATCTGATGCTTGTCAATGAACTCTTGTGTGAGAACCCATGGAGCATCAGGAATGACCTCATCAACCCACCTAAATCAGCAGATAAACAGTTAGACGATTAGCGCAGCAGGAGGGACCAAAGATCACAAACGGCAGGGCTTGAAAACATCCCAATGGAGATTCTAAAAAAAGGAGGCTAAAAAACAAAAGCCTACGGTGTGGAAGTATGAAAATAGCAAAAATTTAGCTGAGCGGCTGAAAGTGAGTACCAATTATTGATATACCTTCTGTTTACACCCACACCCCCAGAATTATAAGGACTATTCGATTTACAGGAAATTAAAAAGGAATTTGAGAAAGCTAGTTTACAAAGAGAGATGTGTTACAAGTCTCATAGTAAAGCCACTCGACTAGAGAAAGGGAAGAATGTTGTTTTGAGATTCGTGCAACCAAACTTTTCGGAACTTTGGCTATGAAAATCTTTTAAAATATTTAGTTTGGATGCACGGAGATCATATATATATGTAGATTTGTCTCCAAAAAAAGTGGCTTCGTAATAGTATAATTATAACGGGTTTACAATGAATGAACAAATGGCCTGAGAAGTGCACAATAATTGGCAGAATGATACTCTGATCCGAAGAGGAGGAGTTTTGTTTGGTTGGAAGGTACAAACTTGCAGTGGCGTAGGGACTCGTATCGCTCGTCCTCGGTCATGACAGTCTTGCCCTTGTAGCGGTGCGTGAGCTCGTCGTTGCAGCATCCGACCAGAAGATAGGTGTTAGGGAACCTGCAGTTGCAGATAAAGCGAATAATAATTATTGGGGCCAACAGCCAACTGATACTAACTAGACTAGAGGCGAGCATGGGACTTTGGATCATCACGACAGGGACAGGCAGGGCAGCAGCAATTCGGAAGCCTAATCGGAAAGCAATCTCATGATCTCCACCTGACACTGTCGCCTCAGGCCAGGCCAGGCCAGATCCGAAGGGGACGGAGGCAGGCAAGAACGAATCGGGCAAGCACGCGCCGCCTAGAACAGATGCTAGCACGTATATATTGTAGCGCGCGGGCGAATTGCGGTGGAAGGCGACGGAATGGAGCAGAGAGATCCTGGATCTAGGTATGTAGAAACAGAGGGAGGGAGGGGCAAACTGACAGCTTCTTGGCCTGCTCGAGGGCGCGGGCGTGGCCGAAGTGGAAGAGGTCGAAGATGCCGTCGGCGTAGATGCGGACGGGCGTCGTGTTGTTGCTGTGGTCCTGTGGATCTGTGGCGGCGGAGGGCTTGGAGGAAGGGTGCAGCAGGCGCTTCTTGGAACTGGAGGCGCGCGCCATCGTCCCTACCCGGCCCTTGCAATGCGGGCGACCTGCACCTGCACTGCACAGGGAGGGAGGCGATGGATGCGGTGCGACTAATAAAGACGAGGAGAGGAGACCCAGAAAGAGGCCGCGTGAGTATCGATCGTGCTGTACGCGACGTCGTATCGTATCTGGTCTCTCTCCCTCTACCCGTTCTCTTTTTTTTGCCGTATTCGCGTATCGTATCTGGTCTCTCTCCCTCTACCCGTTCTCTTTTTTTTTGCCGTATTATGCAGTTTTCTTCGTGTGTTTACAGATCTAGCCGTTTACATTTTTTTAAAAAATTTTTGTCGCTTACCGTATAGTCACCGCACGGCAACCGATCGCACGGCCCGCCACATGCCATGGGCTCACGATGGACTGCTGGTCGTCTGCGCTGGGCCAAGGACAAGGCGGTGATGTGCTACTCGTTGTATCACAACGAGTTCGAGTCGTTGCACGTGAGCGACATCATCTGGTGTCCATTGTATCCAGATTTCGTGCGCATGGTAGTGCCACAGGAACTGTTCATGTAATGCACCCAGGACATCGGGCTATGGAGGACAACCTGCCACCTGGTGTTCGCACATATGGTGGAGCCTTACGCGCTGCAGCACGTAATGTGACAGTTTGGTTCGTACCAGGTCATGCCCCTAGACGGTAGACTCCTGCGGCAAATCGTACACCTGTGAGTCAAACTTCATCCAAGTAATGTTTACAGTTCTTACATCTTATTTTCTAACATCAATCCTTCCAGAAATGCAAACAATCTAGGACGGGCGAGCATATAAAGGACTAGCACCCGGTCCAGCAGGAGTGGACTACGGTATGGACAGAGGGGCGCACATGGATTTCTTAATTGAGCGTCGTCCGTACGACCCTGAGACGTAAGGTGCGTACTTGGAGTGGTACATGCCACGGATGCACGCAAGACTCACCATTCCTTCACCAGAGCGCCCGGAGTTGGTGTCAGAAGAGACACACCAGGAGAGCCTCCGTCGCGCGTACGATCGTCACAGCGCTTCGCGGCGTGACGATAACGTAGGACACTTATAACCTCTGGTTGTTTCATTAACGACATTTGAACTCTTTGTTAATGAACCTGTTATGTACGTCACTACAGTGGAGCGGGCGTAGCGCATCTTGGGCGCATCACCAACCGAGGAGTGGGATGCCAACAGGGACCGCGAGAGGAGGGAGGAGGAGCGTCGCACTGAAGAGCACAATGAGCGTATCCGGCAGGAGACGCAGGCCCATCTCAAGGCGTGTAGGCGAAGGGAGCGCGAGGCTCGCGAGAGAGACTGCGAGAAAAATAGGGAAATAGAGGTCGAGGCCAAGACGACCGACGAGGAGTACAACTCCAAGCTCGGAAGGAAGGGCAAATGGCCCCGATCCACGCAGTAGCACGGCCCTCTTCGTCCATATGTCCCATGTATTTCTAATTTTCTAAAGGCATACGTGTACCGTCCTTGGTTCGTTAGCCTGCATGCTATGTAACCCTCTTGTCAGATCAACTGTCGTGTTGTTATCGTTGCACCATTTCTCCAAAGTTCTCCACAGTGTATGAATTTCCTAGCGCATCGCAATATCACCTACCTTTGTACTTACGAATCATTGCTATCTCTATCGTCCTCACAAAATTCTTCATAAATTTAGCGCACTGCAACAACATACGACGATCACAAAATGTTATTGCGAGTTTAACAGATAGTTTTCCAGAAGTAGGGAAAAGCATAACATATTTGGAATATCACACAACCTCCTCTGGACTGCTAATGTACCTTGCTATCAAGATATGTATATCACCAAAATATAACCCATGATGTTTACATACAAGCAGACCTCCTTTGAAACATCAACAAATCTCAAATACGTTACAAGTCACATGAAACCATAATTTTCGAAACCTAAAATCCAAATTCTCGTGACCTAAATCCTAAATTTCCGAGACAATTCTAGAACACATATAAAATTATCGAAACATTACACAATAAAAAAATCATAATTTTTGGAGCTCATTTTCTACATTTACAAATCCATAAAAACAATACACTTATATGAAATTGCGAGAAAAATTCTAGACGAATAAAATTATAGAAAATTTACACAAACAAGTACACTGTGTTGGGAGGCTCCACATAAAATTTCATAATTTTTTAAACTCATTTGTTATATTTAAAAAAATCCTACGAACAGAGCGAAACTGAAACCCTAATCGGAGAGGGGCGAAACCGAAACCCTAATGGGGGAAAGGGCACATGGCGGTTCTGGACGAATAAAATTATGGCAAATTTACACAAACAAGTACACTGTGTTGGGAGACTCCACGTAAAATTTCATAATTTTTTGAAGTCGTTTGCTATATTTTAAAATTCAAACGAGAATCGCCGAAACCCGTTTAAACCATAACCCTAATTCCAGCTTAACCAAAGAGGGGACACGTGGCAGGTCGTGAACGCTACCGTACGGCGACGGTGCGACAGCACCACCATACGGCGGCCGTGCGGCGTGGACACGTTGCGGCTGATGGTCGGTTGCCGCACAGTGATTGTGCAGTAGGCAACCAAATTTGAAAAAAAAAATGTACGCGGCCAGATCTGTAAATACGCGATGAGATACTGCCAAAAATTCCCCAGTCTCCGTCCGTATTGCAGGCAGGCAGCAACAACGTACGGTGGTAATGGTACGGTATACTCCACATGGATCCGAATCATCTACCGTAATGCATCGATCTTTTTCGTCGTCGTGTTTTTGACCTGGTATCCTAACACCACCACATGTTGATGTGGATTACAACCAGTAGCTCAGGTGATGTCGATCATCTACTGCTGCATCTGCAAGAAAACCACACACATCCGTCACAACGCCGACGACCAACCAACACCGGCCGGTTTTCACCCTGTGCTTCAATTGCATTAGTTCCAACAGCAACAGCACACTCGTTCCAACATCGACCGCGCGCGTCTTCTTTCTCGTACACTCTGCTAGCGTAGCGTAGCCTGGTGGCATCCATCTTTATCCTCGCGCACAACAAAGAAAAAGCAAGATAGTGTAATTAAGTCCCTAACCATGGACTGGACTTCCGATTTTTTTTTCCTCTTCTTTAAAAGAAAATTGTTGTCGCAGCAGCAGCAGCAGCAGCTGCAGCTGCAGCTCAAGAGTGGATTAATTGACGCGGCCTGTGGTCACAGATTGGAGCTGGAGCTGGAACCAACATCAAGAGAGTCCTTGAGAAGCCTCCTCAGAACCTTTCCAGCAGCTGACTTGGGTATCGACTCCACGAATATTACCTTCCTCACTTTCTTATACGGCGCCACCTGCACAATCGCCATTTCACAAGTTCAGATAAATCTAATGTTTGCACAACAAGAAACAGATTCTTGACGCAACAATATATACAAGTTTTCTTGCAACTCTCCCTGCAAAAGTCTCCGAGGAACGGCCAGCTAGTTAATGTACTCTGTTTTGTCCAGTTCTTCAAGGAGCCGCGAATTCAGTGGTTAAAGTCGCAAAGGGACATTGCCAACCAGGCCTATTACGACATGATGAACCATCGCTCAATTCTGGTCCTGGACAGGACCAGAAAAGCTCACAATGGGATGTGAGGCTAGGCTACTGCCGAACCAACTGACCTCATATCATCATCTCCTATGCATCTCCATCCGTACAGATGGGGCAGTTTTGCACAAGACAGGTGGGGAGCATGCACAACAATCACAAAGCACACACTGACAGCGATAGGAAGAATTTTGAGGACAACGAATACTATCCGCATATATTTTCCTAGTCCTCGTTCGGTATATATACAGGGGCGGATTCAAGGGCCCTCCAGGATGGGCAGTTGCCCGGGTTTCATGGACCACCTCCTCTGGAATACATGGGCCTCCTCGCGAATACAGTAGGTCTGCAGCCTCTCCAACTCCAGACTCCAAGTCTCACCAAGACAACGCCTGCTCTTTGATCCCCAATCCCCATCCCCAAATCCCCACTCCAAATCCAAGTCTCATCGAGACAAGGACGCGACGCGGCGCAGCATGCGGGCGATGGTCGATGGCTCCAATGAGACGGTGATGCTTGGCGGCGGCGGCGGGCAGCGGCGGAGCCGGAAGCGCGCGTCTTGGCGCGACGACTCTGGCGCCGGCGGGATGGCGATTCCGCCTTCCGGCCGGTTCCGGACCCAGGCAACTAGGTGAGAGCTCTTCGCCTCTTCCTTTGTTGATTTGTGGATTTTTCTTGCTCCAATCCCACCATGGCGCTCTTTCCTTGGCTCGGGCTCGGGCGCCTCGGGAAAGCCGTGGCGAAGTCGGCGGTGTGGAGAGAGCAGAGGTGCCGGCGCCGAGGCTGAAAAGGCAGCAGCAGCCATGTGAGCCGGCCTACTGGCCGGGAGGGCTAGAGCCTAGAGCCTAGAGGAGAAGGAGGCCGGCCGAAGGGCAGGCTGGTGCTGATGCAAGACGGGGAGGCGCTGCAGCGGCTTCTAGACAGGGTAGGTGGCGATCTTCTTACGGCAGATGGGGAAGCAATAAGAAAGAAGAAGAAATGGCCTGGGTCAGTGGGTCTGGGTGGGTGCTTAAGAAATAAGGAGGACTGGAGGAGAGACCGTCTGAGAGAGAGAAATGGCTGGGTCCGGGTGGGTTTGTTGCTTATTGGTTAATTTGGAAAAATTAAATGGAATAAAGTAATCAACTACTACTAGGTTGGCAAATCTGGTAACCTGGTAACAATTAATATGATTACTACTACTAGGTTGGCATATGACGAGAATTGTTAAAATTTCAGAAATGAGGAGGTTTTTGGTTGACTCGAGAAGCTTACCACAGTCGCAACCACAAGATCGACAACCAAATGATCAAGATGAACCAAATATGCCAAATTTTCATATATGAACCTTTACATGTGCGATGTATCGTATCCGTTCTTTTACTTTAAAACTATTGTGGATTTGCATGATGTGTAATTGTGTATCCGATTATCCGATACTTACGGTTCTCAATAGACCATAATTACATACTTAACTTATGGCTTGCCCACCCTTTGAAAAATTCCTGGCTCTGCCACTGTATATATAGGTTTCTAAGAATGCTTGTCATGTTCGTTAGTTTACTGAAACTAGATGACTATAAAGGGTTGTGTCATACTGTTATGATATGACAAATTGAAGGGAGAAACAAGACACAGTGGTGCAGTATCTTCTTACCTGCTTGGCCACATGCTCCACCACCTGCGTTCTAGAAAGACTGCTTCCAGATTTCCTCACCACAAAAGCTACTGGTATCTCTCCAGCTTCTTCGTCTTCAGCACTACGTAACAAGAAAATACAAAGAAAAAAAAGTTGAAGCAGATCACGACAGATAAATTTAATTCAGCTTAATCTTATCAGACTGTTTTAAACTTACGACGTCACAGCAACATCAAGAATTTCAGGGTGCTGGATCAAAACTGCTTCTAAGTCAGCTGGAGCTATCTGACGGTAAGAATAAAAGAATGACTATTCGTTACAGCCAAGACTTTCTTGCACGATATTTGGAATTCCTTGTAACACGAACAAGAGCAGCAATAGGGTGTTCCAAGGCCTGCTACAGAAAGCCATACCTGAAATCCTTTGTACTTGATTGTGTCTTTCAAACGGCCCACTATGTACAAGTACCCATCTGAATCAAAGTAAGCAATGTCACCAGTCCGCAGCCAGCCATCCTTTCTTGTGCATGCATCCTCATCATTCAAGTAACCTGTGAAGAAGCAAATTTCAAGAACCCAAATACAAACGAACAAAAAAGGGTATCAAATATGTTATGTAGTGTGATTCAGGTGGAATGATAGCAGCCACATGATGACACGATGTTACAGACTAAACCTGACAGTTGAATCTATTTTCCCTACTTTAGAGAGAGAGAGAGGGGGGGGGGATTCAAAGTGGTCTACAGATTGGTATCATGCAGGAAAAAAACCAACAGTGTCCCATAGGCCCGAAGTTCAATACTTAGTAAAGGCAGGTAAATCAATTCCTTGAGAGCATAATAATATACTCTGAGATGTTTAGTGTTGGAATGAGGTTTGTTCTCAATTCCAATGGGCCAAAGGGCCAATATATAATATGTATGAGGTTGCCAACATGCAAAGAACAGCATAGGCTATATACATATCTAACACCCTCCCTCAAACTCATAGTGGATCAACAACATTAAGTTTGGAGAGGTAAAAGCTATGTTGAACTCTAGTCTGTGCCTTGGTGAAGAAATCTAATAACTAAAACTCCGAAGGCACATACCAAAGATCAATAACTTGGTCTTGCACCTGTGATCGCATGTACGAAGCATCAGCTCCAATGTGCTTGGTGAGCTTATGCTTCACAGGATCTCGAGCAATGCAGATCGCACTAGTACTATCTGATAAGAGAAGAGTCGGTGTAGATGCAGAAACACCGAAATCCTCAAGTAACCACCGAAGCCAGATGATCTCAGCTGTCAACGACACTATAGCTCTCAACTCAGCCTCCGTGCTCAAACGGGAAACGATAGTCTACTTCCTGGTCTTCCAGACAATCAAGGAGGAACCAAGGAAAACACAATAGGCAGAAAGAGACTGGCGATCAGAATGATCGCTAGCCCAGGTCGCATTAGAGTACGCCTGAAGCTGCAAAGAACTGGAGCGAGGAAAGAAAAGACGACGAGTAATGGTCCCGCGAAGATATCGCATAATACGAAGAAGGTGACTGTAGTGGAGCTGAGTGGGAGCATATACGAACTGACTCAGGATGTGAACTTGTAACGAACCTTAGTTCATAACGGGGTAAACACCGCCAGGAAGGAGGCCGGGTGGCATCGGTTTGGTGGGATGAGAGATTAGACTATAGACTGGGATGATAGAACCTTGGGAGGGAGACTAGATTAATTCATCTTTCTTGCTTTCTTGATAATGGATACATGCTATCCCTTTTATAGGAACGACCCGACTTAACCTTTAAGAAACAATATCTATTTCTATGGAAACTTATCTTTATTAGATGGAATACATTTCTAAGAAAGTAAACCTAACTAATAAGGAAACTAACTATTCTATCTCTATTTCCTAACTACTAATGCACCCGTGGGGCCCAGCATGAATAGGGCACGGTGCTACAATCATCAGTGTCTTGTTCATGCGTGAACAAGGGCCCCGCCATGACAACTACTCCCTCCTTCGCTCTGTACTCGTCCTAGAGCTGTGGTGGCGGCCATGGCTGCAGCCCTAGGAGATAGCACAATTGCAGCAGGATGCAACCCTTGAAGGTAGACCATGGAGCGGAAGAAGCCTCCTTCATGATGCAAGATGTAACCCACATTGCAAGAGACCAGCGTGGGGGCAACAAAGGAATCCTGTCCACCACAGGATGCAACGGCAGTGGGAAAGTTATGACGATATCACAATCCCCCACATGGAACCCACCGCATTTCGCACGACGTTGGCTGGCGGCATGGAGGCTGTTGCGAAACAACGACAACATTCTCTTTCCACGGTGGAGTCACCATTCATGCAGCCAAAGGCGGCGCTACTGGTGCAACTTCGCGTAGCACTTCCTTCTTGTCCTCCACTGACTTCATCTTCTCTAGGATAGCCTTCATCTTCTCGGCGGTGGCCATCATCTTCTCGGTGGTGGCCATCATTTTGTCGGTGGTAGCCATCTTCTCACTATCAGCCTTCATCAAGGCTAATAACTCAGCAATAGAAGCCATGGTGAGTGGCTCTGATACCAAGTGTAACGAACCTTAGTTCATAACAGGGTAAACACTGCCAGGAAGAAGGCCGGGCGACGTCGGCTTGGTGGGATGAGAGATTAGACTATAGACTGAGATGATAGAACCTTGGGAGGGAGACTAGATTAATTCATCTTTCTTGCTTTCTTGATAATGGATACATGCTATCCCTTTTATAGGGACGACCCGATTTGACCTTTAAGAAACAATATCTATTTCTATGAAAACTTATCTCTATTAGATGGAATACATCTCTAAAGAAGTAAACCCAACTAATAAGGAAACTAACTATTCTATCTCTATTTCCTAACTACTAATACGCCTGGGCTCAAGATGAATAGTCTTGCGGTGCTACAAGATCAGATGCTACTGCTCACACGTGAACAGTGGCCCCAGCCCATGATAAGGATATCTTGAATGTAATGCTCCTGGGAGAGATAGTAGCCCTCAGGCGTAGAAGTGATCTCAATCCCAAGGAAGTAACGAAGAGGACCAAAATCAGACATCAAGAACTGCTTATTGAGACGCTTCTTCACAAAGGCAATGTACTGAGAGTCATCTCCAGTAACATAGAGGAGGAGCGTCCGACCTCGAGGAAAGGTGCGTACAAAGAGGGCAGGGTTGTGATCACTGGCAGAGAAGCCGACAGCAGCGACAACAGAGGAGAAGCGGGCAAACCAAGCACAAGGGGCTTGTTTGAGCCCATAGAGAGAGCAACGAAGGCGATAAACCATACCATCAGGGATAGAATACCTAGGGGCGGCTGCATGTAGACCTTCTCACGCAGCTCGCCATTGAGAAAGACATTCTAAATGTCCAACTGAGAGATAGGTCACTGTCGAATAGAGGCCACAGCAAGGAGAGTGCGAACAGTGGTCATGTGAGCAACATAAGCGAATGTCTCATTGTAGTCACGACCATACTCCTGCTGAAAACCACGCGCCATAAGACGAGCCTTGTGGCACTCAAGGGAACCATCCGAGCGGGTCTTGATCTTGTACACCCACTTGCACGTGATGGGAGTGACACGCGCAGATAGAGGCACAAGATCCCAAGTGCCAAGACGCTCCAGCGACAATCTCCTCGGACATTCTGAAGCCGCTCGGGGTGAGCAATGACCTCATGATAGGTCGTGGCTCGGAAGGAGCGTGGTACAAAACCATAGTGCTCAAAGCGGCTCGACGAGTGTGACGATCACGAAGATCGTATCTGGGAGGAGAAGGCGGAGCGGAACCCAACAAGGATGGAGAAGAAGAGCTAGGAACAGAGCCCAGCAAGACGGAGGCTCAACTGGAGGAGTAGGCCGGGGACGACGAGAGTAGTGCAGAGGAAAATGTGGAATCTCAACAAAAGAGCTGGAAGGAAACTTCGGTGAATGTGGAACAAGTGCAGCCGGAGGAGAGGGAGGCGAAGAAGGTGGAGGAGGAAGCGAGGCAGTAGTGGAAGGCGAAGAGTCAGGAAAAGTCAGAAAGGAGATCGACTCAACAAGAGAATCTGACTTGACTACGGAGGAACGAGGCTAGTAAGGTCGGGACTCGTCGAAAGTGACATCCCGAGAGATCCTCATTCGGCGAGCAACAAGGTCGTAGTAACGATAACCCTTATGCTCAAGACTATAGCCAAGGAAAACACTCAACTGGCTGAGCAGTCAGCTTGGTGCGCTCACGAGGTGGAAGAAGGACGAAACAGACACAGCCGAAATTGCGAAGGTGACTATATTCTGGAGCTCGACCATAGAGGCACTCGACAGGAGTAAAACCCTGAAGAGTAGTGGAAGACTGCATGTTGATGAGAAAAGCAGCAGTGGAAAGCATGAGAGCGCGAGCAGTCTCAAGCAAGTGACGATGCTTACGCTCAGAGACACCATTCTGAGTGTGAGCACCAGGACAAGAGTATTGGGGGAAGAGTACCCTGCTCAGCGAGAAAGCGACGCAAAGCAGCAGAGAGATACTCACCAGCAGAGTAGCACGAAACACACGAATGGCTGAATCAAACTGAGTGCGAACCATGGTGGCGAACATTTGGTAAATAGAGAGAACCTGATCGCGAGAGGACATGAAGTAGATCCAAGTATGACGAGAATAATCATCAATAAAGATCACATAGTATCGATGACCTCCTTTTGAAACAAAGGGAGCCGAACCCCAAACATCAGAGTGAAGAAGATCAAAAGGACGAGTATAAATAGAATCACTAGATGGATAGGGGAGTTGTAGCTGCTTGCCAAGCTTGCAACCCATACAATGTAAAGAGGTGTCCCCAGAAACAGAACCAAGAACACCACAACCTACTAGTGACGATAGACGCAAGCCACAGAGATGACCTAGACGATGGTGCCACTAAGCGAAGGAGGTAGTGGAGGACACAACAAAACCAGAGGTAGTGGTAGTGGCTGACTGGCTGGTGGAGACAGCGGAAGGAAGATGAAGTCAATCGAGCTCTCAAAGACGTTGCGAATCACGGCGCCGAGGGCCAATACCAAACAGGGTCCCCGTGCGGCGATCCTGAACACAACAAGAGTCAGACTAAAGAACAACACGACAGTCGTGATCAGTGATCTGACCAGCCAACATAAGCTGCATAGTAAGCTGAGGAACATGAGAGACTGAAGGAACATGAAAAGAAGAAGTGGAAAGGGTGCCTCGGCCTGCAACAGGAAGAAAGGTACCATCTGTAGTCTGAAGAGTGAAAGGAAAAACTGTGGAAGCACGGAAGTGAGGCGGGTAGAATCTGGTATCATGTGAAAGGAAGCACCAGAGTCTAAGATCCATGGAGACAAGATACCTGACGAGGGAGGAGGCGGAGGTGAGGAAGACTACTGAGAAGCAAGAGCCAGACGAGCAGAACCCGAGGAGTCTAAGGACGAGCCAACATCGAGGCGCTGGAGCAGTGAGAGGAGCTACTTGGCGCTGGAGCAATGAGAGGAGCTGTTGTGTGGCGTCACCGGAGGAGCCCTGGCGAGAGGCGCCAGCTCCTGAGTGGGAGGAACATCCAGAGCCCTTCAGGGGATGTCCACCCTGACGACCACAGTTCCTCGCTTCGCTTATAGCGATCCTGGTACTGTGGGTCAAATCCACGCCGGTAGTAGGTGCGATGGAGACCATGATGAGAGTAGCAACCATCGGTCTTGCTGAGGGTGGGAGGTATCACGATCGATCTTGAAGAGCAGTCTTTGAAGCAGACAAGACGACTGCATCTAAGCCGCGCCACGATGTGAGTCTTCTCAAAGACGCGACACCGTGAGGGCCTCCACCAAGCTTAAACGCACGGTGGCGAAGTCAGAGATGAGCGCACACACTCGAACTCGGTAGGAGAGCGACGGAAGACGTAGAGATGGTGAGCCGGTGAGTCACCACAAGGGGACAGTTCGGTGAACATCCGACCTCGAGAGTCAAGCTGACACCATACCTCAGACATCTGCTGGTAGAAGTCATCCACGGTGGCATCGAGCTGCTAAAGAGAATACGCCTGGTGCACGACTGAGAGGCACATAGCATCACTCGTTGGCTGGTAGTGAGCTCGGAGGCGCTCTCATATAAGCTGTATCATCGGCAGCTCCGCCACATCCATGGAGATGGCTACGCGCATGCTACCAATTAGGATGGCGGTAGTACGAGCCTCGGCATTCTGCCATCGCTCATAGGCGTGTAGCTTAAACTAGTAGAGCTCCAGGGCCTCCTCCAGTGCAGCATTGGTGGCCTCCTGAGCCGCTTGATCTGCACCAGCAGGAAGAGCGGCAGAACTGGCGGTGTAGGTCGAGGCGGACAGGGGTGCTCGCCGGTGAGACGACCCCAGAGACGCTGGCTGTTGAGGTGAATCCTTAGGTGAACAGCGCACTCCCGGAAGTTCGTCCCATCAAAACAAACTAGGGGAGCGGGATAGCGAAAGAGCCACCGGCGGTAGCCATCCGAAGCAGATCGGGCCGAATCTGCTCACCGGGACGGCCGGAAGTGGCCAGGGCGGCGGCAGCTGGAGTCGGTGCAGGAGGGGGCTGGACCCTCGTGTGCAAATCAGAGGAGCGGTGGCGGAGAGCTGTGGCGCTAGGCACAGGGGTCGGCGGGAGCTCCGGCAGCGGGGATGGCAAGAGCCGGCATGGTCGAGCTAGATCCGGTGAAGGGTGAAGTAAATCTAGCGACGGAGCGGCGGATCCGGCAGTTGAAGCTCGGGTGGTGCACGCGGAAGAGCAGAGGAGCTCGGGAGCCACGCGCACGGAGCAAGGGAGCTCGATTTCAGCGACAGGCGGGCCAGATCTGACGATGGCTCGTGGGATTTGGTCGCGCGGGATTTCGGCGGTGGAGCAGAGCAGACGCTCTTAGCGGGAGAAGCAGAGGAGGGCACGAGGAGGGTGGCGGTGGTGGCCAGCAAACGCTAACCCTAATCTTGCTCTGATACCATGTTGGAATGAGGCTTGTTCTCAATTCCAATAGACTAAAGGGCCAATATACAACATGTACAGGGTTGCCAACATGCAATGAATACCCTAGGCTATATACATATCTAACATGTAACAGTTAGCACTACAACAACAAGTGGTCTACAGATTGATATCACTAACACAGGGGGACTAGGTAAGCTTAACCATTTACAAGACAATCAAAGCATGTGCAGTGATCAAGAATGATTCTATTACGTAAAGGAGATAAACAAGATGGCAAAAAAAGTTGAGAGTCCATCTGTGAAGTCTTATATGATTCTCAATAACCAGCTCGCAACACCGATAAGAACAATTAGCCTTGTTAAGTTTAATAGCAATCATATATGTTCAGTCTTTTTGAAAGAATTCTCTAGTCTTTGAGGTGAGTTTTGTAACTAAACATCAGTTTGCATCAGACTGCAAAATTATGTGATTTTTAGATGCAGTGGCTGAGTACCACAGTTAAGCTCACGAAATGCTACCTTTCATTATAGCTGGTCCATGGAGCCATAACTCCCCACAAGAGCCTGGAGGCAAACAGCAACCACTTTCCAGATCGACAATTTTGGCATGCATGTTTGGGGCTAAAAGACCTACTGAGGCATACTTCTTCTGCTTTGAAGTATTGAAGCCGCGAGTTCCAACAGCAGTTGATTCTGTCATGCCATACCCCTGTGTAAACATATATGTTGCATGATGATAAGAATACGATGGAAAGCAGCTTGTAGGTACTAGGTAGTGAATGAGATACAATCATACTAGATGGCTACATGTCTACAACATCTACAGGCTTACATAACTTGAAGATATTTCAGCATAGTAACTTTCTGTACTTTCATTGCAGAAAGATTAAATACTGGCAAAGTTCATTTTTGAGCCATGTTATCCCTGCTTGGTTACTTCCTCTAAAATGTAAACACAGGTGTTTAAAATATTTGTGAAGTCAAGGACCCATTTGGAACGCTGGAGTTTCATAGAAAACAATTCAATTCCCGCACGAAACAGGAAAATTTCCTGCGTTCAAAACAGGGTCCCAAATGCATCTTTGACTCAACGGTGCATGGAGGCAGGCATGTCAACTGCAGACTGCTGGTAAATTGATATTTAAGCTAAGAAAAGTAAAGGCCCCTGAATACATGAGTGGATACCTAAGTAGAAAATAGGGTTACAGACTAATCATTTTTTTCTGTTCATAACGTGTCAGAATATGGACAGTTGGACTGAAAGCATCAAAGAAAACAATTGGTTGCCTTCACCAATTTATTAGAATTTATAACACTGCCTGCCTGCCTATTAATCCCTAGATTTGTCCACTGTACCAGCAAAACAAGAAACAAGCAAGCAAAGACGGTATGAACTGTTGTAGATTTACATACAGCATGAACAACCTAAAGCCCATGAATGAAATCGGGATTGGGATGGGATTGGTGGTGCGTACGCAGGTAGGTAGGTAGGTGTACGGACCTGAATGAATTCGACGTGGGGGAAAGCCTTGACAAAGTCCTGGATCAGGGTGGCGCTGAGCGGAGCTGCACCGCTCGAGACCTGCAGCAGGGAGTCCAATGGCGATGCGCCTGCAGCCCTGGCCCTGAGCAGTGCCCCCATGATGGGCGG
This sequence comes from Phyllostachys edulis, assembly GCA_036346405.1. NCBI lineage: Eukaryota > Viridiplantae > Streptophyta > Magnoliopsida > Poales > Poaceae > Phyllostachys > Phyllostachys edulis. The sequence goes on from CM070564.1 coordinate 45,387,087, forward strand.
CACGACAGGGAAATGTGTAACGTTGTACCTGTCGATGGCCCTGACGGCGTCGCCTACGTGGAACCTCTTCATGACAACGACCGTGGAGCCGAGCGAGAGGAGGCCGACGGCGAAGAGGGAGAGGCCGTAGACGTGGAACATTGGGAGCGCGGCCAGGTAGACATTGTCACAAGCAGGTCGCGTGTACTGCGACGCCTCGAAGCGCACGAAGAGCTCCACCATGGAGATGAGGTTGCGGTGCGTGAGCACGACGCCCTTGCTCCGGCCGCTTGTGCCCGACGAGTAGAGGATGGCGGCGGTGGCGTCCTGGCCCACCGCGGGGGCCGGGAGCCCCGCCGTGTCTGAATCGAGCAATGCATGGAACAAGGCGAACTGGTCAGGGTCAGGGCCGTCCACCGAAAGATGAAAGCTTTCGGGCACGAGGACGACCGGGACGGCGAAAGACGAGAGCTTTCCGGCGTTGTCGGGCGAAGCGAGCACGAGGGAGGGGCCGGTGGCCCGCAGCTGCTCGGCGATCTCTGCGGCGGAGCTGGAGGGGTTCATGGTGGCGGCGACGGCGCCAGCGGCGAGGATGGCGAGGAAAGCGACGGGGAAGGCGAGGGAGTTGGGGAGGAGGAGGAGCACGACGCTTCCCCTGCGGATGTGGAGGCGGGTGCGGAGGCCGGCGGCGAGGGAGGAGACGAGGCAGCGGAGGTCGGCGCGGGAGAGGGAGGCGGCTGTGGCGGCATCGAGGAGAGATAAAGAATGCGGGTGGTGGAGGGGGAGGCGGGAGAAGAGGTGGGGGACGAGGGAGAGGTCGGGATCGGATGGGAGAGGGAGGGGAGGGTGGGTGCTGGCGTAGAGGCCGGCGGTGGCGGAGTAGAACATGGGAGGGGGATTGGTGTTGGGGTTGGGACTGTGGGCGGCGGCGGCGGCCTGCATTCTTGTTGCTGTCTTGGGAACAGCCGGCCGGAAGCGGCGGTGGGAAGGAGGAGAAGACGATACGAGAACGAGAGGTTCGAGTGTTGCTATGTAGACGTCTCGCGGGGATAGGATGCTTCTTCTTCTTTAAATATAGATCGAATGGAGAAAATTTCGGATATAAAAAAACAAATACAAGCAAAAAAAAACAAATACAAGCAGGAATGTTGTGCTCAGTTGGTCTGTTTGTTGGTTTAACTTTTAGATAGGTTGGTTGGACCTTCTCGGTTGAAAAATATCTTAAATATTCCTGAGATAAATGATGGTTTATTTGGTAGGATTTATTTATTTGGCATGCTCACATAGAAATATAAATTTAAGTATTAAATATACTGTATTTTCAATTTCTAGGTATGAAAATACAAAGGGTTATATATGAGATCATTGCTTTGAACTTTCGCGTATGTACCAAAATTTTACCTCAATAATTATTAAATTTGCACGTAAGTAAATCTTCGCAGCAACCGTCCGATCGCAGAAACGAGTAGTTCCATGGGTATCCTAGAATCCATGGGCCTTGAACTGTACCACCAGTACTACCTCGTACATGATATAATAAAAAAAAAGTAGTGATAGTACCTCGTACATTACTTACGTTTAATGATCCGATCTTACATGAGATAAGTAGTGCTATTAGTCAATTCGAATAGCAACATACCCAGTGATGTCACGGACATTACTCATGTCACTTCTGACAGTAGAGTAGAGGGATTTATACGCTCCTCCTCCTCCTCTGTATGAAAGTACAAGGACCTGAGGCGCATTTTGAGCCTGTTTGGATGGAAGCCTGAGGAAGAGTTACCTGGCCGGAGTCCTTCCTTGGTAGTTGCCACACCTTTATTTGGTTTGGAACCTAGGTAGGTTTGCCTGGCAGGCAAGGAAGTCACGCCCAGGCGTATAATTTGGCCGCCGGGCTCTCAGGCATGCAAAGTTAGTTAAAAAAGTGATTAGCTAATTGAGATTAGAGTGGCTAATTGAGATTAAAAGTTAGTTAATGAATTGTTTTCATGATATTTATTTCCAAACCATCTCAAAATGTTATTTTTTAACTTTATATTTTCTCCAGGCCCAGGTCTTCAACCAAACACCACATCTCCAGGTTTGCCTGACCAGGCAAAAATTATCTACTCTCCAGGCTACCTTCAGGCACCAATTTTTTCTAAGCATAGAGCCCAGGTCTCAATCCAAACAAGCCCTTTTCGTCTCTGAAATCTCTCTCCATGGTGACTGCAACAGAAAATTGGTCGGACTCGCCTTTTCCAAGCAATCCTAGTTCGCAATCGCATGCTCAGAATGAGTTCATCCGGGAAGAATGATGCACCAACCTTACGCTCGCCATTGTTTAACCTTTATAGGCTGTTTGTTTTGCAACCATAGTTTGTGGCATCCTACCAAAACTCGCCCAGCTTCTGGCGTTCAAATTTTAGCCAACTTTTTTTTATTAATTAATCATTTTTTAAATTTTATTTTAAAGTTAACCTCCCGCGAACTTTATTTTCAATTCTGACCCATTTGGTCACGCCACCATCCGTGACGTGATAAAACAACATTGTCACGCTATAAAATAAGTCCGCTAAAGTTGTATTTTTTTGTCACGTCATTGGTGATGGCGTGACCAAACAACACTGTTACGCCACGGGTAGTGGTGTGATAAGAGTTTGCCTAAATACAGGCCAGCGTGACAGTATTGTTTTGTCACGCTACGGGTGGTGGCGTGACCAAAAAAGTCAGAATTGAAAATAAAGTTCGCGGGAGGTTAACTTTAAAATAAAATTAAAAATGTTAATTAATATAAAAAATTCAATTTTACCTAAATAATAATTAAATTTGCACACAAATAAATCTTAACAATAATCATCAATCACATGATTATACATGTAATCAATTTCATGATTACATAAGTAATTTACGTATATTAGAAGAAAAAAAGAAACTTTTTTTATAAGAAAACTAGATCTACACGGTAACTCGAGGTTGAGTGGAAAAATGGCAGGCTTTACATTCTGCAAGATGCAGAGACCAGGAGATCTGAATTAATGAAACATGCCGCATCAGCATTTATCATTTTGTCCTCGCCTGGTTGCGATAGCTGTTGTTGCGGGACCATCATTTCTGGGGAGAATCCGATGGAGGATGGTGTCAGTTATATGCCCCAGGGACGATGTAACGTCCGTTTTCGGATGAGTGAATACTAACTACTAATTCGGTATTCGTTCTTCGTCGTAATTCAACTATCAAATATTTCTGAAAATTTTCTCTCCTTCTCGGTGTGTGTTTCAAATATAATATCCGTAACATTTGAAATTCAATTTCGCGGTTTAGAGTTTTTCTCCTCTCCTTTGAATTCTCGGGCCAATTTTGAAGTGAACCCCTATTCTCCTTCGGGCTCAGCCCATTTCTCCTCTCGGGCCAAGCCCATTGCTTCTCGGCCCAGCCAGCCCTTTTCTTCCCCCTTCCTTTTTCGGCGGGCCGCCCAAGCCACCGACCCTTCCCTTTTCTTTCCTCCTCCGGCCTTCCTCGGCCAGTGCGCACACCATGTGTCATCATCTTCCTTCTCTCCTCGGGTCAGCAGCAGCAGAGCGCACGGTTTTCTCTCCTGGACGCCTTGTGCAAAGCAGCAGCTTCGCCAACTCCCCTCCTGCTTCCTCGCTCCCTTTGCGCCGAGCCGCCCATCCTCTGCCTGCGCCTCTCACCTGCCTCATCCTCTACTCTGCCGCGCCCGAGATCTGCTGCGCGCGCCCTTCGCCCGCGTCCTCGGCAAAGACCTTGGAGCCCCCCGTGCGTAGCCGTGGCGTTATCGCCGTCCTCGTCGTCCTCGAGCTCGCGGACCAGTAGACCTTCGTCAACGGCCGTCAAGTCACGCCGTCACACTGACTCCGCTCGTTTCCCTCCTTTTCGTCTGCGACTTAGCAGCGTCACCACTGCCCTCGCCTTGACCCGAGCCTTGCTTACTTGCAAGACACGCTGCGTCGCGTCGGCTGAAGGCCAGAAGACTCGGCTTTCTCGCTCTCAAGCGCTCAACCGCCTCTCGCTCTGTCTTCTCCGCTCGCAGGTGCCCATGCCGCCACCTCAGGACGCAGCACTCCCGCTCGTCCTCGCCCTTGACTCCAAGCTCCATCCCGTTGCTTTCTCCCGCGCACTTGGCCCTATAAAGCCTCCCCTCCTCCCCTGGAGCTCCTCACGCCGCCCCCCTTGGAGCTCGGTAAGAACCACCCCCAAAATCCGCCACTCTTCCATTTCGGCCGCCACCACCTCCACCGCCGTTTCGCCGCTCCGGCCACTCCCCAACACCACCCACCCCGTCACCGTGAGCCCCGGCCTCCTAGGAATCTTTCCCCTCAACCTCCCCCGGGGATTAGCCCCTGTCGCCGCCGTATTTGCCGTTCTTCCCCACCTCTGGCCGCCACCTTCACCACCACCCGCCGCCACCTATGCCATCCCCACCTCCCGCTTAGCTCATTAGCCGCCTCAGCTACCTCGTGCTCACCTCCTAGCTCAAACCGCCACCGAACCACCCGCCGCCATCACCGCCGCCAAGCACCACCCGCCACGCTGCCGTCCACCCTCCCGGCCGCCACCACGTCACCACCTCCACCTCGCTGGCTACCCATTCCCGCCTCGCCTTGCCCCACTGCCCATCATTGCCGTCGCCAAGACTGTCATGCATGCCGCCCATGTGCGATGCCGTCGTGTCTGTCTTAACAGCATCGTTTCCCTGTCATTAAGGCATTAATGATGCCTTAAAGCTTAATGGCAGTCATTAACGCCTTAATGGTGTCTTAACCCTCCCTTGCTCTCACTGCCAAGTGGGCTGTTTCTTGTGATAAACCACCCGCTTTTGCCCTCATCTGCCGGTGGGCCCTCGGCGCCCTTGTTCTGTGGAGCCGGCCTCGCCTGTCTTGCGTGGACTCGGTTCATACTGTGTTGTGGACCGAAGGATTCTCTCTCTTCTTTTTAATTCAATTCAATCTTCATTAATTCATATCTCCTCCATTATAACTCCAAAAATTGTGAAATAAATTTCTAAAAATTTGTTAAATCAAGATCTTGCTAATGGCATAGGACTTGAATTCTTTGGAGTTCATTTGTGTATTCTTGTGTATTTATTTGCTCTCTTTGCCGTTGTGCTTTTTTCCGGTAATTCGCCCGTTTAGGATTTGAAGACGCCGGAGATCCTCAAGTTGATCAAGACCAAGAGTATCACGATCACCTTGCCTCTAACCAAGGCGAGTCAATACTTTGATCATATTGCTCCTACATTTTTATGCAAATTATATTCTTTTAAATTAACAAATTGCATGCTTTAATTTCTTAATCAAATGTTTGTTAAAGCTTAAGGTAGTTAAATACCCACTTGACATTTAATTAATTAATATTGCCATCCTTGATAACTTGAATCCATTAATCCTTGTCACCCTAGTAATTATATGGTAATACTAGTTATAGGGTTGTACTTAAGCGACATGCTAACCTTGCTTAAGTACCGGGGTATTAAATACCCCAATCATCATTCTTTCAAACATAAAATGTTTTGGGTAGTCATTGGTGGTCTATTGACTAGAAGGTGTGAAAATAAATTGGTTTACTCCTCAAAAACCTAATTGTTGGTTCTATCTGGGCGGATGGTGAGGCGGTGGGTGCTCGGGGAGTACAAGGTTGGTTGGGTTGTGGAATGAACCGCCCAGATAACCCTAAGGACTTAATCTTGTCACGACCTCCTGTGTTAAACAAGTACAACCACAAGTCTTCAAAGTGCAACTTGGCTTAGTAAAGTTATCGAACCCTGAAAGTCATCTCATTGGACGGGATTCGAAGATGTACAAGCGGCGGAGATACTCCGGCTTGGAAGGGACACCAAAAAGGTGAAGTTACAATTGCGCTAGTCGTTGTGGTTTGGGCAACTAAGCTAGTCGTTGTGGTGAACATCCCGCACAACATATGGGTGTAACCCCGTATGGGTGAAATGACAGAAGGGGCGAGATATCTAGAAAGGTTATTGTGATGGTCGCCCAACTACATGACTACGGAATCATGTGGGGTAACGAGTATGACTATCTCTTGTGGGTAAAGTGTACAACCTCTGAAGAGTCTAAACTGTTTAAACAGCCGCGCCTACGGTCAAAGGCGGACATGGGGATCATAACTTGAGTTAGTTCTATTTCAAAGCTTTGTGGGTGGAATGGGAAAATGGTGGAAGGGCTCACCTAGCCCTGTTTTGGATTTTTGCCTGAGTCGTCGAGCTCAGTGGGTGTGGTTATTGGAGGCAGCTCCAATTGAAAAGATGCATTGGTAGAGTTCTGTCGGATGGAACCTCTACTAAAATAATTATTGTACATTACTCTCTTTATCAAAATTGCAATTTGTTAAAATGCTAAGTCATAGGATTTGTAATTAAGTTATTTGAAAAACTTGCTTTCGCAAATAAAAGAACCAAGCCATCCTTGTTAAACCTTGCATGTATACTACTGCATTGTGTGTTGGCTCGCGAGCACGGTAGTAGTGCTCATTCTCGCTTCTCCCCCTAACCCTCCAGATAATGAAGATGAAGGAGACTACGCCTATTACGAAGGACCAGAAGATGATGGACAAGGATATGACGAGGAGTAAAATAGTTCTGTAGTTTAGGTCTTGCCCAGTCTAAGTAGACTCACTGGTACCAGCGTACAACCGATATTATCCTGTCCTTGGTTAATATTCGTCGTACACAGGTCACCCCAGTCGCTTGCCTGTGTGAGATGAGCCCTACCTCCCCTTTTGCTTCCGCTGTAGATGTCTTTACCTTTCTGTAATGTAATCTAGTTGGCCTTGTGCGGCCCCTTTTGTAAAACTCGACCCGATGAGGTCTATATTACGCTGTGTTGTAATATATTTGTTTTGTTTCACGACTTGTATGGTTGATTCAAAGAATGTACTGTGAGTGCTATCTCTTGATCCAGGAATAGCACAAGTGTTTTCCTGAGAGGAGTTGGATTCTCGAATCCGGTCCGGCCGACGATTACGTAGATGATTGTATTACGTTTATGTTTATGAGATATATAATAAATGTTAGTATGTTCTTTTGATGAATTATCATTTGTAAAGATTAACAAATATGTGACTGGTTGGTGAAGCTCTTTAATAGTTGTATGGCGTCATTTTAAAAGAATCCATGGTCGTATGTCACTGGTCAGGACACTAGTGACTTATCAACCAACACATGTATTAATTGATGACTATGTTTCACCGGTCATAGATATAGGGATATCGACTTTGAGGCCCTCATCTGTAGGACCATAGACAACTGATAGCCAGGAGAATGACCCACAAGGAAAATCAACTTTGGCGGTGACAGAATGCAATCTTGTGCTAATAGCAGAAACGACGACTTTGGTTGAGTTCCAAGCTAACAGGATGTCCCCCCCTAGTTTGGATGGCCGGCAAGTAACCAAACCCGTCAGAAGTGGGACCGAGGGTTTCCATTACAAGATTGTTATCAATTACATCAAGTTTAGTCTCTTGAAAACAAACGACCGCTGTGAAGGAGGATAACACCGTGTCTCTAACGACAATCTTTTTGGCCCTATTGTTAAGGCCCCGAACGTTCCCGCTAAGGAAGTTTAAATTCGGTCGGACCATCAGATTACAATGGGGTTATGGAGAACGACCGTCGGCTTTAGACACCCGAACCCTAGCTAGCCGGTATCGGCGGTGGTGTTGGAAGCTCCTCAGTCACAGGCACCGATGATAGCTCTAGCAGCTCCGGTGGCAGACAAGTGGGAACTGGAATCCCGAATATGGTAGCTAATACATTGATGTGTTCCTTGGAGAGATGGGCATCAAAAAGTTCCTTGAATTTGGACAGCGCTTCGTTTTGGTCCTGAGAGAACCCGAGTTTCCTAGCTAGCATGAGTTACGTGTGTTGTCCCTCCGGAACAATCTTCTTTGCTTTAGCTTTAGCTGCCAAACGAACACTACGACGGGGTGTGGAGCTGGAGCTAGGCAGACGGGGTTGCCGCTAAACGTTTGGAGGAGGCAAGACGGGCACATTGATGCAGAGTTTAGCCCATCGAGAGAAGGTTAGCAGTCCAGCAGGAGAGCCCACAGGCAAGCTGCTAAGGATACCGGAGCCAGGGCAGTCGGCCAGAGTAGCACCCGACGAAGGAGCTTGACCCGTAGGGAGATGGCCTGGCTGTCGGTCAGGCGTGATGGTGGTGGCCTCGGAAACTTCAATGCCGCTGGAGGAATCTGGGTCAGACATCCGCTGAGGGGAGCCCAGGGTGACGTCAACCGGAGTTGGGTCGGGTGCAGGTATCTGCTGGGAGGAAGCTAGGGCTACGTCAACCTAACCCCGAGTGACCACCACAAGGTTGACAGTAGCCGTGCTCATGAGAAGGGAGCTAGGGGCTACCACTTGGTCTTCCGAAATGGGGGTGAGAGATGAAGTCCCTTTTTCACCGGGTGTAGGGAAAGCTGGGCACGAGAGCTTAGAACGGCAAAGGGATGGCGTTGAGCTTTCACCCAGAGGTTCAAAGGGAGTGGCAGCGGCATTTAAACACTCCTTTTTTCCCTCGGTTGCAAGCGATTTAAGAGTGCAATACTCGGTTGACACAGTAGGCTTGTGGTCACGGAGCCTCCAGAGTCGATCGCACATCGCCTCAATGTGATCCACGGACCAAAACGCCTAGCTGTGATGCCGAGGGGCCCTCGACTAACATAGGCGGCAGCTTCCATGAGCGTGAGCTACCCCGGGCTGGTGCGGCTTGCCGGCCCATTGCATCGTCTCGACCTCCGGTGAGAAAAGAACCATCTATTTTGCCAGTGAGAACTTGGAACACATGACGAAGAGGACTATAGTCATCCGAGTCTCCCTCTGGCAAGTCCCCAAAACCGGAGTCATCACTTGATGGCGCGAAGCGCTTGTCCTTCACAGCCACAAAAGGAGAAATCATTGACCGATGTGTTTAATACATGAGAATAATTTCTTGCTATATGGTCCTAAAGCATATTGTAACTGATTTGTGTATGCTCTACACCCTTTAGGTCATTTTCCAAAGTGGTTCTCCTGTTTTGGGGAATAAAAAAATTTGGCTTGCAGAAATATTGATGCATTGTACAAGAACTCGATGCCTAGAAAATTTGGTTCATGAAAGGACATATATAAGAAAAGTACCTTCATTAATGTTCCCTGATCTTGCACATTGTAAATTATATACCGGAGGTGTCATGGTTTGTAAGAAGACGTGATTTTTCTTTGGTAGGTATCCAGAATGCACCATATTGATATTTTTCTTATTGAAATATTGTTTTTGCAAAAGTTCATTCTTATTCAAATGTATACTAATCGGTCAAGTCATGCTAACTTCGATTCATGCATAAAAATCCATGAATTCAACACATCCAATTGTATGTTGGTTCACATCCGTTGGTATGTTGGTTCAGATGCTCGATTGTTTATACCCTTCTCTTTTTCTTTTGAGTGTGCATTTCTTTCGATACTCAACGTAGTCTGACAGCGGTTGCCTTAGTTTAACAGCCTGTTCAATCCTTGATTTGCTATTGAAGACCAGCTTAATAACCATTAAATGCGATGACAACCTAATTTAAACCTATGTTCTTAAAAAGTCAGTGCTAATCTGTTGAGGCATGCTTCCACCAATAGAATTGCATTGATCACGTCAGAAACAAATTTGCATCACAATGGCTTTGTGAGTTGTGGCGCATTTTAAAGTGTTTGTAAAATTTTGAGTTTTGTTTGTTCTTTTTGCATCGGTCTCTCTATGACAATTGTTGAACTAACTGATCCATCACATTATTACTTGTGCTAACATATGTGTCTCTAACTGATCCACCGAATTTAGTATCTCAGTACAAATGGAATGTTTCGTAATGTTTTATATATAAATTGACCTTTTCATAACTACAGATCTCACGGCATGCAATTTGTTGTTGCCTAGCAACGCATGGGCACTTAACCGGTCATCAATAAATAGACAAAAGGAACTAGTACTACAGTACTACTTCTATTGTCTGTCTGTCTCACTCCAATCACACCACATGCTCACAAAATTAACAACAATAATAGCACTACTACTAGTACTAGTAATCTTGTGTGCTAATTTGTGCAGCCCTCGCCCGCTGCGTAACATGCATGCGGTGCTTCAAGCCTACCAATTCCAAGCCACCTCCACTCTATAACACATCTTGCATGTATACATCCGCGTCGAACCAGGATAACATGCAGTTGAGCTGACAAGAAACGCGCGGCCCAAGGCACTTGCAATGCCTCCAACTCCAACCGATCGAGTGAGTGACAATGTGACATCCTCATAACCATATAATTAATTAATACTCAAGGTGGTAATTAATTCCTCATCAATTTGCAGGAATAAGTTTAGCCACGAGACAGCATGTTATGAGCTACTCCATCACACTACAATTACATATTCGCATGTACATCAGTCATCAGCAGTTCAGCATAATGTGGACTCTGGGGTGGTAGTAACTAAACGTTCACAAGAAACAAGCAAGAAAGAAGAAAAGAATCAAGCTGGTTAGGGACTCTGCTTGATCCCCAGCATCAGGGCTCAATTTCATAATGATAGACAAAGCGCGGTGGTGGTGACGGTGAATCCGTATCGCTCCTTATGTGAGTTTCCTCGTGGTACCGTGTCTCTGTGCTTCTGAAATGAGTCTCCTCGTGATACTGCGAGGAGCTTCTCACACGAGCTTCCTCATGCTGCTGCTGCTGCTGTGCTTTATCAATTCTCACCTCTACTGTCTCCTCTTTCTCCTCTTCCTCAAACAGATGGAAAATAGGGTGCAAGTAAGCATTAGCCAGGTAGGTCTTCAGGTTCAGATTAGGCTCCGAGGCACGCTCCATATTGTCCTTTTCCATTGCTTCCTGAGAAAACCACATTGTAAATATCAGATTTCGGAAAACAATCTTCCAAAGAACGTAGATGCAAACGTGGCTCTGGAATACTCTGAAGAGATGGGATAGGTGACTGACCTCTAGAGGATACTTCCGGAAAGCAGGTTCGAACCGGCTTTTGCAATACTTGTGGAACCATATCGTCAGTAATGGCAGGAAGATAAGCAAAGGAGTAGAATAGGCAGCTTTCATTGTGCTCAGCAAGCCGAACAGAGTTACTTGTGAGATCAACAAGCTTGCTATTATGCGGGAATGGACCTGAGGCCAAAATGCAGCAGCACTCTCGTATTCCTGATTATAGACATTGATGATCTGAAAGCAACGCAGAACCAGATAGGAAAGAAGAGTGGATGTTAGTTAATGCAGTGGAGTTTAACGGTAGGGCCGTCAGGCCCATCGCAAGGTCAAAGTAGCATCAATCAGACAAACTGACCTGGTGTCTGTAGACAAGGAAAGCAAAGGCGAAGAAGACGATGATGAAAGGAAGGAGAATGGGGGTGATCACGGCGTATACGAGCCCAAGAAGAAAATACAACTGCAGGGATGGAATGTTTTCTGCAAGTCCAATGCTGCCGGGATCCATTGCCTTCTCCCTGTCCCTCTCCGTTTTCACGATAAACATGCTCTTCAGATGGTATACGACCAGTGGCTTCACTCGAAGAATCTCGTTAGCAATACCAGCCCAGCCATCGACCATTATGTATGTCATAAAAAATGTAGCTTTCATTGGTATAGCTACTCCAATGGTCCTTGGTATTCTGCAAAAAAGGTGATGGCTTGTTACCGTTTATGACTGTAAATCCATTAACCTCTTCATGCCATAATTTTTTTAGTGAGTGCTACATTCCAGTATAAGAAGTTAAGAAGAAGCAGCAGCACCGCAATTTACTTGTATTGCATGAACTGAAGACAAGGAAAAAAATATCTTCCAGGTTCATAAGATATGTGGAAAACAAAGAGAGGAAGTTTGAAGAAATTTACTGTGTAGGAGGCTGGTGAAAAAAAGCATATAGCTGTTCAAAAGCTGTGCCAGCAATTATACTTCCAAGAAATACATTCACCAGCATGAAGTAATAGTATTTTGAAGCAGCCCTTCTTTCCAGCGAAGATAAAGAGACATAACCTTCAACTTTCGACATAATCATCAGAACCGTAGGGAGTATATAGAGAAAAATCTTCAAAGCCAGGCCAGGAAGGAACCCCTGTAGGAAGGATTTTACCACTTTTCTGCAAGTTATGAAGTAAGGCATGTGAATGAATAGCAAAGGGAATAATCTGTGTAGCACCTCAAGAGTTGTTGACATCAAGCATGGCAAGGAATGCGCAGAGAAAGAAGCCTTACACTTCAATTACTGGCCTCAGGAAAGGTGCAACTTTTTCAATACCCTCAAGATTGGCAAGCGATTGCACAAATGCAATAGGTATCATGTAGAAGAATACCAAAGCAAAAACCGCAACTGACATCAGAAACTTACGGATACTGAGAGAGAAAAATGGAATGGCAAGATTCTGCCAATAAACATCCCGTGGTTCAGGAGCCCAATCTGTCAACCACTGGGTAGGATTCTTTGACTGTTCTGTCTGTGCACATACAGCGGCACCCCATCTCGAGTCAAATGTCACAAAAGCAACTGGCATAACAGCTTTTGGGTCACTGAGAACTCTCTGACGCTCAGATGCAATCTGAAAATATCAAAATTGTAAACATAATGAACAAGAGGCTCCATTCATGCATGGGATCGAGAAATTCATCCTGCAAAGTTAAATGCATTTTGCCTGTCATTGATAATGAACCATAACACCAAGGATTGTAGACCTACCCTCTTATCAAGTTCGCTGATTCTAGCCCGGTAGTAGTCGATTTGATCCACTTCTCTACCACAGAAACCAAGGCATCCTGACTGAAACACCAAAATTTTTTTTTTGACACGCTTGAAGCATTTCTTGGGGGTGGGGGATACGAAATGGAAATTTTTAAGAACTCGATATGCAAGTAAATGAAAGGACAGAACCGATGTTTGAAAAATACCCTGCCGGTTGGTCTTTTGTCAGGATGCCTTTCAAACTTCAGCTGGTAGTAATCCAACCAGTTTTGAAGCCTCTCCTTTTGCTTCACGAGTTTAGCATACCGGTTTGCATTGTAAACAGCCTGACCATCCAAAATAAAGCTTGTTTTGTCATAAAAACATTTGTCAACAACCATTATTTGTGAATAATGGTTGAAAATCAAGTAGAATGTATGAAACACCCTTCCTAAATAAATGCAAGCTGAATGAGACATAAGCAAAGGTGAGGATAGCACACCTGCTGACCAAGATAGTGGTCCGGATGGTTCCTACGGAAGAATTCATCCACTGTTTCAGATGTTGAATGGCTTGAAACATGAGGAATGTTTCTAACAATAACCTGGCAATTAAAAAAAAGTTAAATGCTACAGTAGGACTAAGGTTCTCAATTCTAAACATCATCACATTAAGTTATATCACAACAAAGGCTCCACGCTGGAGATATTAATTACTAGCATTTGTTCAATTGCTCTTCTCCTAGTCCTTTACTTGTGATGGCATAGATCACAGTAGTATTTACTAGAGATAGCATAGCATATCTGTTAATTTACTTACAGTGAACTGATCAGCACAACGCTTCTGAGAAGCCAGGAAATGCAATCTCATGAATGCCACATTGCTGTACTCTTTGTATAGCATAAAGCACGTCCAAAATGTGAACACATATGCCATTAAAAGATGAATAAAGAATCTGAAAGTTAACGAGATGGCAATGGTCAAATTCTTTCGAGTAATATTACAAATGAAAACATACAACCAGGAAAATGTAGAGTATTTTTTAGGAACAAGAACACTGTAGAGTTAAGGTATAGCAGTTATCGGCAATGCTATGAGCTTTGAATGAGGATAAAAGAACAAGTGACAAAGTTAGAATTCATAAGATGCTTGTGGACTTACCTGTTGGATCCAGGGCTAACGTTTGATATGGAAAGCTTGTCAATATCGCTAAAAACAACTTCTTTTCTTAGATTAAGTAACGTGCCACCAGAGACATTGACTGGAATAAGAACCAGCAACGCGAGAACCATGATGGGCAAAAATATCTTGAGACTGCCAACAACACCAAAAAAAAAAGAGTTAGTGTATAAAACATAGAAGTGGCTTAAGATGAAACTGCAAGATACAAAAACTACAGTGAAGTGGCCTAAAATTCAGAACTTGAGTCCTTTTTCTCACAGCACAATTCCAAATCTTTTCCTCGGGAAAAAGGGTGGAAAAGGGTAAAATGCTCCAAGGTACTGTACTAGGAATTAGGGTCAAATTAATCGCCACATTTTGGATGGATGTGAAGCATTGCCGTATATATGCAAGGTTGAACGGGAAGTGTTACAGGGCAAGTTAATTGATTGAGAAACACGTGATGGTGGAATAATAGTTTGTTCTTTCTATAACAGCATGTCAATGGTACAGTGCTGGGCATCAGTGAAATTTGGACCAGGTTGTCATTTTCTTCTTCCTTTAAAAACATGACTGCATTCTGAATAGGGAAACCTTTTGGGTGAATTCCCATCCAAAGTTCCAAACTGCCAAGAGAACCATCTCCAGTTGTAAACACTGGTCCGCGCGGATTGGAGAATCAGTTGGAGCCACAGGAAAGTTGAACGCAGAAGGTTCGTTATTTGGTGGGCGAGCACTACTTACTTAGTACTAATAGGATAGACCAAAGAGATTGGTGGAGCCTAGCCCTAGTAGGTCCCAAGAAAGAAATAATAAAACTAGAGGAGAACTCTGTGCCTTCCTGAAAGAATGCCAGGAATCGTGCAAATCAAATCAAGATTATTTGACGACACCATTTTCAACGCACGACTGAATTGGATGCCACAACGTGCCAAGAAAAAACATTATCACCAACGCTGTTACCAAACACAAGCAACATTCCGGATAAGCAAGCAACCCGTCCTTCCGAGATCCAATCAGTTTTAATCAATTGTGGATGGGATTGACAGGTTTAATTATTCAGGGAGTAGTAGCTTCAGATAAAGCATTAATCCAAAACAGAAAGGTTGAATTTAACCCTAGGAAGAGGAATTCCTCCTATGATTTCCTATGGAAGCATGGAAACAAATTTTATGGCACCGAGCCTGTCTGATTCACGGTACATATCAAGTGTTATATAGCAACAACTGCGAGTTTGGTTGGAGGCTTAAGTGCATCAAAGCCCGGTGCCATAAAAAAATTCCCATGGAAACAACGCTGTTTTCAGTTGTTTCGGTATGCAATGAATCACCGGAGCAGCGAAAGCTGGCGTCTTTCCTACGAAACAAAATCAAACAAGCACAAACAACGAAAAGAAACAGGTTGCATGTTTAAACATGGAAACAAA
The DNA here is from genome assembly GCA_036346405.1 of Phyllostachys edulis. Classification (NCBI taxonomy): domain Eukaryota; kingdom Viridiplantae; phylum Streptophyta; class Magnoliopsida; order Poales; family Poaceae; genus Phyllostachys; species Phyllostachys edulis. The sequence goes on from CM070564.1 coordinate 45,402,346, forward strand.
CAACAAGTAGCACTCCAGTAGGAAGGAATGCACTATTGACACGCAAACCAACAAGGCATCCAGCCAGGCAACGTCGGCAAGCCAAATCTTGAAGCCGCGCGCAATCCGCAGGAATTCAGCGGGGAAAAAAAGTTGGAGCAAATGCGGCGGTTGCGGTTGCAAAGAGGAAGATGGAATTTGTCCTCCCCTCCCTTGAAGAATCAATTTCAGTACGAAAGGGTCACATGATATGAACACACACAGGACAAAAGAAACAGAAAAGGGTTGCGGCTTTAGACAACCCAGACTGAGTAAGATAAGAAGAAGAAGAAGCAGAAGTGCAATTCTTGATGGTTAAATCTACTACTAGCAAGGAAGGAAGGAGATGCAAATGCAGCGTAATCAAGCGGTAACTAAGGAAGGGATGCATAATTCATTGCAAGAAGGAAGGAAGGAAAGAAATCAGGAAGGATCCGAGAGGCGGACGTACCCGAGCGTGTAGATTCGGAGGTAGACGGCGGAGTCGAGGCCGGCGTGGTGTATGAGCTCGGGCTGGGTCATGCGGAGCGCGCCGGGGACCCAGCTGAGGAACCTGATGTAGGTGCAGATGTTGAGGTTGACGAACCTGCGGACGGCGGAGTCTCCGGCACGGTGGTGGTGCTGGCGCTTGTGGGCGATGTAGAGCTTGGGGAAGTATACGCGGTCGTTGATGGGCTGGATGCGGAAGACGGCGAAGAGGAGGAGGAAGACGAAGGCGCCGAGGATGTTGATGAAGGCCGACACGCCAAGGTCCTCCAGCGTCGCCATGGATTCTCAGCACCGGTGATAGTGAGTAGTGGAGGAGATTTTGTGGCCTCCTCCCTGGGATTCCCAAAACAAACCTTGTTGTTGTTGCAGCTTGCAAGCAGGAGAGAGAAAGGAGGAGGAGCTCCTTCGGCAGCTGGATGGATTCAGCGAGGAGAGGAGAGGAGAGGAGAGGAGATGGAGGGAAACGGATCGGAGGAGACAGCCGGGCACGGGCACGCTAGTAGAGGCTACATATGCACGTAGTAGGCATGTAGCCCAGTGCGGTGCAGCTGCAGGCCAGCCTGCTCTACCTTGTGAACTGAGTGACTCGGCGCCACGGTTTGTTTGACTTGCAACCCCTCCTTGTTTCTTCTGCTGCTGCCGCCGTATCTCACATGTACAAACAACAACATGTGACGCCTGCCTGCCTCTGTGTTCTCTAGTGTTGCGCCTAACTTTCTCAGGAACTAAGCCTGACTGTACAGACTTGTTCTTAATTTTTTTCAAGCTCTTCGGTCTACATTTCACATTTCAAAATATACAATCAACTATTTTGATTCCTCATTTCACAAATCAACCCATAAATTTTTTTTTTTGGGATTTTGGGATCGAGATGCACTGGCTCCTGCCAATGCTTTTTGTCGCTACTTGCTGCTGGGAACGAGATACACCGGTGCGCCGCCGCCACGCCATGCCCCGCGCCACGTCCTCGCCTGCCCACGCACCCTTCTCGTGCATAATGCCCTGCCCTGCCCTGCCCTTCCCTACCCTCCCGTATTCATTGATGCCACGCCTACGCCAGCCAGCTGCCGTCGCGTCGCTCGGTCGTGCACACAACCACCTAGAGCCAACTTGCCCTCGCCGACTCGCCCCCTGCTAGTTCGCTGCCTCACCCCTTCCTTGCGCCGACACCAACTGTGGTTCCGTTCTCGTGTCGTGTGTGTTTCAGAGAGAGCGACAGAGAGAGAGAGAGAGAGAGAGAGAGAGAGAGAGAGAGGTTAGGTTCGACTTGAGATGGACAATGCTTGGGCTCGACTACGAGGAGAAGATGGGCTTTCCTGTAACGCCCTGATTTTCAGAGCCTTTTAAAAAATTTCAAAATAAAAAGAACCGTTTTGTTTTGATGAGAATTCAAAGTTTAACTTGAGAATTTCAGAATGGACTTCAATTGACTAAATCAAATTTCAACTAAAACGCTCTTTCGGCTTGTTGGGTTTGTTGGAGCCTTGGCGATTCCTCCACATCTGTGCTTGTTTTGTTCTTCTCTGGACCAGACCGCTTTAGGTCTAGACCTCTCAAGTGCTTGGACCTCCCCATGTCCTTTCAGGACTGTGACGACCCGGCTAGGGGCCTCACCTGAGAGGTCCTCCAAGACCTCCCTGGGAGTCCACCAGGACCTCCCAGGAGGTCCTAAGGACCTCTCGGGCAGGCCTCCCAGGAGGTCCAGCCGAACCTCTTGGAGGTCCAGGGAACTGACCCGAAAGGTCTTGAGACTCAGGACCTCCCCAAGAGCACGGGTACTGCAAAAAGGTAGAAACATTTAATGCGATACAACAGGCATTAAATGTGCGGAGACTCCCATGCGCAACGGGCACGGTCAAAGGATAAAGAAAAAAAGAGTGTGACTGCCAAATGGGGCCAGTTAAAGCTCAAAGGGAGGTCATGCGGAGACCTAGAGGAGATCGCGCAGAGGTAAGGGGAGGTCCTGATGGTCAGATCCTCAAAGGGGAGGTCTGGACGGTTAAGATCTTCCAAAGGGGAGGTCTTAACGGCCAGATCTAACAAGGGGGATGTCTGGACGGTTAAGATCTCCAAAGGAGAGGTTTTAACAGCCAGATCTAACAAGGGGGGGGGGTTTGGACGGTTAAGATCTCCAAAGGGGGGGTCTTAACGGTCAGATCTAACAAGGGGGAGGTCCGAATGAACGAGAGGGAGGTCCTAAAAGACACAGGGAGGTTCTGAAGGACGTAGGGAGGTCCAATTGAACAAAAAGGAGGTCCTAGAGGAAATTGATACCGCGAGTTGGGGGTGGTAATACTGGGTTGGCAGAGAAAGTATGGCGACCCAACCCTAGGGCACCCGAGAGGTCCTCCCAGGGTCTCCTAGGACGTCCCTTAGGACCTCCCAGGAGGTCCGGTAGCACCTCCCGAGGCTCGGGTAGGATCTACCCCCAGCAGCACCAATCGAGTCTCCCGCAGGACCACCCGAGGGCACCACCGAGGGAAGCGGGAATCACTGGGGAGGTCCCCACTGCCACGGCCCGCTCAGGAGAGGTCAAAGGACCTGACCTGAGGAGATCGTGGGGCCTGAGAGATCACCCCATGATTCCCAGTGTGAACTGAGCTAGTCCCAAGGATCTCAAGCTAGCTCTTCACAGCATACAAGAATGGTAACATCCATGACATAATCTTTATTTACAACATAACAAAAGAGTTGTTTACAAAAGGTGGCCTTGGGCCAAAAGCAAGCTTACAAAAGAACAAAGACAGAGGTCCATCCACTATACCACAGGCAAAATGGCTGGAGGGCACAACCTACTCGTCCTGGTCCTCCTCTTCACCGCTGTTATCTTCTCCTGATAGAGTTTGCATTGAGCAAGAGTGAGCACTACCACTGTGCTCGCAAGTCACACCCGTGGGGTAACAAAATGACATGCATACATGGATATACAACAGAAGGCATAATATGGTTGCTTTGCATAAAGCCAAGTTTCTTTCAATTACAATTACTAAGTTCCAAGGCAGGTTTTTAATAGATAAAATTCCTTTTCAAAACTTGATTTTCAGTTGGATAGCATTCATCAACGAGTTGGTGAAGGATACCCTCCTGTCACAAGGGTCCTTGCCCAAAACCCATAGGATAGAAATCCCAAAACAATTTATTAAGCACTTTGAGAAACCCCATTTCAACTTCTAACTCTGAGTGGCCGCTGCCAGCATGTCCATGACCGTGGACACGGCTATTCGAATAGATTTACACTCTGCAGAGGTTGTGCACTTTACCCACACGACATGAATCCTCTAGTTTATCCGGTATCCGTCGATGCCACCTCTCACTACCAAGGGTAAGAGGTCTAGAGTTCATGACAAAGCCTTTAAAATGCATTGTCCCACCACAGCCTCTCCTTGCTAAGGTTTCGCCTCCTTTGGATTCAACTCCGCAGGATCTGGGCCCCCTCTTGCACCAATGGGAACATAAGTCATAAAAGACCATTTTGGCCATCGGAGACCTCCCACTCCTCCAATTGGATCAACTGCGGTGGAAGTTCTGTAAATTACTTAGCTAGGTCCCACACCCTATACTGGAGACATGTGGTTGCACGGTTTTTGCATAGCCCATCATAGGCCTAGCATTGGCGGCTCAAAGACCGGTCCTCAACTGACTTGGGCGACAAACACAAACCCTTGGACCTCCACCTTAGCCAGGATAGAGTCCGTGCATAAACCTTGCACCAACCAAGCAACCCAATTCGCCCAAGTCTAAATCAATTTCCATTTTCTTTGCTTCCCCAGCAATATTTTCATACCCCCATGACATCCCCATGCCATGGTCAAAACATTTTAAACAATAGTTGGTCCTGAAAGTAAAGATTTCCCCAAATCAAGTACTTTTGGTCTAGGCAAGACTAAGCATTTGGTTTTAGAATTGCTCCCGGTTCACACTAATGTATATCCCAGGTTTTGTCTAAGGTGACAACAGATTGGGTTCAATGTCAAGTTGGCCATATGAAGGAATTAGACATAGCTATGTGTTTAAAGACAGGTATTAAAATATCTTGATGGAAATAGGCATGCATTATCTTTTGAAACAGAACATAATCAAATTGAAATACTGGGTGCAATATGATCAAGAGCATGACTTGCCTTGCTCACTGCCTTGAGAGTCTTCTTTTTCAGTGCCCTCAAGCTCCTCAGTGCCTTCACGTTCTATACGAGAGAAAAGGATACAACTCAAACCAAATTCCAAATAAAGAGCCAAAGGAACTTCAAAAGAAACTCCAAAACTTAATTCAACAAGGACACCTCACACACAACCGAGGTTCTGTGAGAGAGGTCCTAACCTGCGGGAGAAAGGTCCAATGAGGAAGGTCTTCGCAAAAGACCAAAGGGATGACCTACACCAAAGACCACGATAGTGATGAGTGCACAGGATCCAGAGAGGTGATCTTCACACCAAGCCCATAGAGTTCCAAAGAGAATCCAAAAGAAGAGGTCCTGGAATGGACATAACCTCTTATGGTGGTGATGAGAACAAGAACAGATCAGTGCACAAGGAGGCTTACCAGCAATAGGGAAGAGGTGATGAGTTGAAGGGGAGGTCGAAGGCAATCTGGGCGGTTGAGGTCAACGCCCAAGCTCCTGCCGAGCCTCCAATGGTGATAATACGATGAAGAGATGCTTCTGGCGATGTTCTTGGCAACAAAGCTCTCCAGAAAGCCACTGAGTGTGAGCCAGAGTGATGAATGTGGGAAAAGGGTGGCAAGGAAGGGCTCCCTGACTAGTTATAGTCAAAAGAAAGTGAAAAGACCACTCAATGCGTACATGATTTGGTGAGTATGAAAACTAGGCAAAAGGTACGGGAATGTCAAAGAAAAATGATAAAGGACATAGTGTACTGCTACGGGAGGAGACTAGAAAAGACACCAATAGTGCCCCAGAATGACCCCATATAATGGAAACTTGACCACTTGCTTGGTGCATTTAATCTTGACAATACATGCATTAAATGCTCATGGTACTGGTGTGACGGGAAACATAAGAATGGGTTAGCCTGGCAGGTGGGACCAGTCAAATTTGGAAACAGTTGGGTCAAAGGGGGAGGTCCTGACAGTTGGATCTCCAAAGAGGAGGTCCAACGGCCAAGATTGGGTGCTAACGGGGAGGTCCGCGTGGTAAGAGGAGAACCTCACCCGCAATGGAGGTCTAAAGCCGTAGGATCAAATCCAGACGGGAGGTCTGGACGGTTAGGATTCTCAAGGGGGAGGTCCTAACGATCAGATCTGCCAAAGAAGGGAGGTCTGGACGGTCCAGATGTTTCAAGGAGGGAGGTCTGGGCTGTTAAGATCTCAAGGGGGAGGTCTTAACGGTCCAGATTTACAAAGAGGAGGTCTGGAGGCTAGGAGGTCCCGATACACAGAGGAGATCCGCACATGGGGAGGTCCAAATACATATGGAGGAGGTCCACGCGACAAGAGGTTCTAGCAACCAAGATCCCACCAAGGGAGGTCCTGGCTGCCCTTGTAAAAAGGAGGTCCTGACTGGTAGGATCTCACCCACGGGGAGGTCCTATCAGTGAGGCTCTCACGAAGGGAGGTTCCACGGGCTCAAGGAGGTCTCGAGAGGAGGTCTAAAGAACTAAGTCGACAAGGGGAGGTCCTAATCGCTAGGATCTCCACAATGGGAGGTCCTGGCGGTGAGGATCTCAATATAGGAGGTCTTAAAGGTTCGGGAGATCTTTGGAGGTCAGGAATTCCTAAGTTAAACGAGTAAGGAGGTCCAATGGATGGGGAGGTCCAAAGGACTTGAAGTCGAAGGGAGGCCTAAACATATAGGCATGCCTTAACCAAGAGGAGGTCTAAACCTAAGGAGGAGGTCTGAACCAAAGAGATTCGAACCAACAAAGAGATCCAAAGAGATCTAACTCAAAGAGAAAGGTCTGGACATAAAGACACGTCCAATCGAGAAAAGGTCTGAGCCCCCAGGGGAGGTCTAACTTCAAGAACCGCTGGGGGAGGTCCAGGCCACAGAGGAGGTCTAAACCGAACATAACACAAAAGAGAGACTGAGGGGAGAACTAGCCAATGCATAGAAGGGGTGACAACTCGAAACTTAAACCTCTCCAAACGAACCAACTATGAATTCTCATCAAAACAAAATAGTTTTATTTTGTTTTACAATTTTAAAAGGATTTGGAAAATCAGGATGTTACAGAAAGGAACTTCCAGAGAGAGTTATATGGATCAAAGCAAAGAGAAAGTCCACACGAACACAGAGGGGTTCGAGAGAGTGTAGAAGGAACTCAAATGAACCCGGGGAAGGATTAGGCATAGGGAGGTTTAGGCCAGAACAGGACCAAAAAGGGAGGTTTGGACCAAGGGAGGTCCAAGCACTTGGGAGGTCTAGACCTAAGGAGGTCTGGTCCAGAGAAGAACGAAGCAAGCTCAGATGGGGAGAAAATCACCAAAGCTACAACAAACCCAACAAACCAAAAGAGAGTTTTTAGTTGAAGTTTGGTTTAGTCAATTGAAGTCCATTCTGAAATTCTCAAGTTAAGCTTTGAATTCTCATCAAAACAAAATGGTTCTTTTTATTTTAAAATTTTAAAAAGGCTCCAAAAATCAAGGTGTTACAAACCTACCCTCCTTAAGGGAATCTCGACCCCGAGATTCAAGCTTGGTCAGCAAAGAGGTAGGGATGGTTAGCCTTGAGATCTTCTTCTTTCTCCCATGTGGCTTCACTTTTTGGATGATGGCTCCACTGGACTTTGTATGATCGGATGGTCGACGGAAGACGGCGAAGAGGAGGAGGAAGACGAAGGCGCCGAGGATGTTGATGAAGGCCGACACGCCAAGGTCCTCCAGCGTCGCCATGGATTCTTAGCACCAGTGATAGTGAGTAGTGGAGGAGATTTTGTGGCCTCCTCCCTGGGATTCCCAAAACAAACCTTCTTGTTGTTGCGACTTGCAAGGTGAGAAAGAAAGGAGGAGGAGCTCCTTGGCGGTGGATGGGTTCAATGAGGAGAGGAGAGGAGAGGAGAGGAGATGGAGAAACGGATCGGAGGAGACAATGGCACACGCACGCTAGTAGAGGCTACATATGCACGTAGTAGGCATGTAGCCAGTCTTGGTCTTGTTGCAGAGCCACTGCTCTACCTTGTGAATCGAGTGACTTGGCGCCACGGTTTGTTTGACTTGCAACCCCTCCTTGTTTCTTCTGCTGCTGCCGCCATATCTCACATGTGTACAATTACATGTGACGCCTGCCTGCCTCTGTGTTCTCTAGTGTTGCGCCCAACTTTCGCAGGAACTAACCCTGACTGCACCAGCATGTTGCATGAGCCAAAAGTACCTTCCATTTGGTTTCAATTAGTACATGCTTCACCATTAATTTTATTACATCACACACATATGTTTTCGAGGAATAAACAAGGGAAAAAATTCTCTATTAACAGCGTTTTTAAAAAAAACTTTTTATGGTCTTTGAAATGTACCTCTACTTTTTATAACTTTACATTAAGGTATACTTAAAAAATAATGAGAAATATAATAATATAATTTATATATATCCAACCTAGCTAATTTTAAACTTATTCACCGTCACGGATTGTAGGACCTAGAGAACCCATGAAGTACTAAAGTGCGGATTGACGAGTGACTAAAGTTCTAAAGGGCATTGTTTCCAAAGTTGAGACCTTCTTGCAAACTATGATTTTGAGCAACTGGTGAGATCATTTAAGTCAACATGGCTAAAGATGATTTCCCACGCGTCCTAACACTCCAAATCACACCAAGAACCAAGCCAAAACCCCACCCCTTGAAGCAAGAAACCCAACATTTCACCATTCTCAAACCAAAACCAAGCGAATGCAAGAGCTTTTCAAAATTGCATAGATTGGAAGGATCTGCAAATTAGGTCTATCCCATCTCTTACAAGTCTTAGGCACAAACAAGGTCATGAAGAGCAAAGAGAGAAAACCAAGAACCACCAAAACAAGATAGCAACACGAAGACCATAAGACAAGCAAGAATTCTAGGATGAATTTGAACTTGTTATTGGTACGAATGTTTTACAGCCACTTCCCTCAGGGGTGACAAAGCCCTCTGGGCACCCTCTCCCTCTCATGATCTCTTAACTTACACCAGGTTTTCTATCAAATGCTTGGATGGACGGGGGCATACCTCCCCATCTCCTTATATAATGGTGGCTCACACCTATCACTCTCTCGTGAACCCCATTTATAAGCGGGTACCCATTAATCCCACACGCAAACGGGTCCTATCCACTTAACATTCTTACGCACGCTTCTCAAAGAGAATCATCACTTGAAGCTTCACCATCCCGAATCCACTTGGTTTCTTTCATCGTCATGTAACATTCTGATTTCCTAAATCCTTTTTAAATGTGTAAAATAAATTAAAAATATTTTGTTTTGATGAGAATACAAAGTTTGGTTTGGTTGGAGAGGTTTGAGTTGTTGATACCTCCTTTTGGTATGCTCAGTAGACCTTCCTTTAGCATATCTTCTTTGGATATGTAGGTTTAGACCCTCTCTGTGGCCTAGACCTCCCAAAGGGTACATGAGGCTAGACCTCCTTGAGGCTTGGACCTTTTCTCGCCTGGAGGTACCCTTATGTTCTGGCCGACCTCTTTGAGTTTGGTCACTTTGGACCTCTTTGTTGGTTCGAATCTCTTTGGAATCGAGACCTCTTTTCTGTTCAGACTTCTCTTAAGTCTAAACCTCTTGTTGCCTGGGCACCTTTCTAGGCCCAGACCTCTTTTCCTTCGGACCTCCTTGTATTCCAAAGGATTTGGTATGCCTTGAACCTTGAGCTCATTTGAACCTCCTTGGCATTTCTTCTTGGTCGAAAGGACCTTCCTAGGGTTGCTTTGATCCTTGCGAACTCCTGTTGGACCTCCCCTTACTTTGAATCCAAAGGCCCAGACCTCCCCTGCACGTTTGATCTTGGCTGTTGGACCTCCCTCTTGGAGATCCAACCGCTCGGACCTCAACTTGCCTTTAATCTCAACCGCAGGACCTTGTTGTAATTCTTTGGACCTCTTGTCCAAGACCTCTCTGCGGCCTTTTAAACCTGGCTTTGGACCTCCTCGCACGACCTCCCTTGAAGAGACCCTGACCGTCAGGACCTCCCCATGTTCAGACCTCCTTTGTGTGTCTGAACCTCCTCAACCTTTAGACCTCCTTGTCCTTTGGGCTTAAGACCTCCTAAGCCTCTCGGACCTCCTCAAGGACCTCCTCTGCGGGGCAAGACCTCCCCTCTTGACCCGACTGTTTCTAAGTTGACTGGCCCCACTCACCAGACTTGGTCATTCTCATTTCCTCCGCCACGAAAATATCTTGGGCAATTAATGCATGTCTTGTCACATTAAATGCATCCACATACGTGGTAATTACTTTGAATTGGGTCACTTAACCGTACCCTGACATTTTTTCTTTGTTCCTTCCCATAGCAACATACATTGTCCTTCCTCGTACCTTTTGCCCAGAATGGTAGTGACACCTGCCCTGCCACTACCTACCTTTGACCCATTTCTATACTTATCCTTGACACGTATATTTCTAGTTTTCTTCACCATTTTGACTACAATTGGACCAAGAAATTCTACCACATCACCTTTCTCTACACTCTGCTATCTTGGCTCTCGTTCAGTGGCTCCTAGGGAAGATCTTGCTGCTCACGATCTCCCCTCCATCCATTGTGTGACGACCCAATCCTAGGGTTCCCGAGAGATCCTCCAGGACCTCTGGAAAGTCCAGCAGGACCTCCCAGGAGGTCCACAAAGGACCTCTCGGGCTGACCACCAAGACCTGCCAGGAGGTCCAGCAAGACCTCCTGGAGGTCCAGGAGATCACAACCCGAGAGAGGGTCTTAGAACCAGGGAGCACCCGAGAACCTTTCCACAACCAAACAGAGGAGAACGAGGAGGTCTGAGAGTGTTCCCAAGACCTCCCACGAGCCTCCAGGGGAGGTCGTGGAGATCTGAGTCCACCTCAGTACCTTCTGCATACCCTCCTCGGTGAGGACATGGAGGTCCAAGCTTACTCCCAAGTTCCCTGTGAAACCCGAGCCAGTCCCAAGGATCATGGCCAGCTCTTCACAGTGAAATACACAATGGTGGTAACATCCAGAACACACCTTTATTGAAACATAATATTTAACAGAGTTGATTACAGGATGGCCTTGGGCCCAACACAAGTACATAAAGACAAAAGGGATCAAAAGAAAGCACAAGAGTCCATCAACACGCCACAGGCAGCTGACTGGAGGCATAACCTAGCTGCTTTGATCTCCATCACTACCAAAGTCTTCTCCTGGCAAAATTTGTAATGAGCAAGAGTGAGCACTACCACTGTGCTCGCAAGTTGCACCCGTGGATTAACAATATGACATGCATAAGGGATAATCAAGGATGGCATAATATGGTTATTTTGCACAAAGCAAATTTTCTTTTAAGTACCATTATTGAGTTTCAAAGCAGGTCTTTTAATAGATAAAATTCATTTTACCAAAGCAATTTTTCAGTTGGATAGCATTCATCATTATTTGGTGAAGGATACCCTCGACATTAGGCTCCTGCCCAAACCCATGGGACGGCGGTCCCAAAACAATTTGAAAATCATTTCGAAATTCCCAAAGTCAACAACTAACTTCAAGTGGCCTTTGCCAAGACGTCCTTGACCGTGGACACGGCTATTGAATAGATTTAACTCTGCGAGAGGTTGTGCACTTTACCCACACGACATGAGTACTCTAGTTTGTCCCAAGATTCGTCAATACCACCTCTCACTTCCAAAGGTAAGAGATCTAGAGCTCATGACAAGGCCTTTACAATGCATTGCTCCACCACACCTTTCCTTGCTAAGGTTTCACCCCTATGGATAGCCATCCCATGAAGCCCCTCTTGCACCAATGGGAACAATGGGTCATCAAAGACCACTAGCCAACAAGACCTCCCACACCACCAATGGAGCGGCATGTTAGTGGAGTTTTGCAAATTATTCACCAGTCCCACGCCCCACACTTGGAGACATGTGGTTGCACGATTTTGGCATCGACCATTATAGGCCTAGCATTGGTCGCTCAAAGACCGGTCCTCAACCCGACTAGGGCGACTTCCACAAACCCAAGGGTATCGATCTACCATAAAGGCACGATCCGTGCATAAACTTGCACCAACCAAGCCAACCAATTAGCCCAGTCTAAATCCATTTTCATTTTCTTTGCTTCCCCACAATACTTTCATACCTCCATGACAACCCAATGCCATGGTGAAAACATTTAAAACATTATTTGGTTATGTTGGTAAAGATTTCCCCAAATCAACAGCTTTTGGTCTAAGCATAACTAAGCATATGTTTTTCAAATGGTCTTGACTCATACTCTTGTATCAGATAGCCAAGTTTGACCTAAAGGTGACAATGTGTTCATGCCAAACCAACAGAGGTCATACAAAGGAACTGGTATAACTATGAAGTTAAAAGCGGTATTGAACTAACTTGATAGAAATAAGCGTGCAATACATTTTAAACTGGACATAATTAATTTGATATACTAGGTGCAATATGATCAAGAATGCAACTTGCCTTGCTCACTACTTAGAGATTCTTCTTCTTGAAACTTTCGGACTCTTGGGAACCTTCACAATCTACACACACATATATATAAAGGCAAATTCAGAGAAGATTCAAATAAAGATCCAATTAAGAACAATAAGAAGACCGAAAGAATCTCAAAAGAACAACCAATACATATTCAACAGAGGAGGTTTCAACTCCAGATTGGGTTCTTAGAGAGGAGGTCTAACTTACCAAAGGAAAAAGAGGTCTTTAGAGAAGGTCCCAAGATGTGACCTAGGCAGAGGGCGAGAGGTTCCAGGCGAGATGCTTGCACACGGTCGAGAGGAGGTCCTCACACGAGCACCTCAGAGTTTCAAAAGAAGTCCACAGAAAGGAGGTCCTGTGAAGGACAAGATCAGCTCAGTACACTGGTGAAAACAAGGGTGGAGCAGATCATCAAAGGAACTTACCAGGTAAAGGAAGTAACGGTTGAAAGGGGAGGTCGTAGGAGCCAAGGTCTTCCCTGGAAAAGTTCTTGGACGAGAGCCAAAGTAACAGAGTGTGGAGAAGGAGAAGGGTGATGTGTTAGAACGTTTCAGTCTATGTGTAGTCAAAGTGGTGAAGAAAACTAGGTACTTACGTGCCAAGGATAAGTATAGAGGTAAGTCAAAAGTTGGTGATTGTCGTAGGCGTGTCACCACCACCACAGGTGAAAGGTACATTAAAAGACACGTGGTCGCTATGGGAAGGAACAAGGAAAAATATCCATGTACGGCTTAGTGACTCACTTCAAAGTAAATACCACGTATGAGAACGTATTAGACGTGACAAGACCTACATTAAATGCCCTAGGTACATACGTGGCGGAAGAAATGAGAACGTCTAAGGCTGGCAAGTGGGGCAGGTCAAATTAACAACGATCTGGTCAACCATAGGAGGTCTTACCCCGCAGAGGAGGTTCTCGTGGAGGTCCGAGCAGCTTAGGAGGTCCTAAGCCCGGGGAGGAGGTCTAAAGGTTAAGGAGGTCCAGACAGGGGAGGTCCCGACGGTCGATCTCACCAAGGAGGTCTAGCCAGGAGGTCTAAGCGGTTGGATCTCCGAGAGGGAGGTCCAACAGCCAAGAGCCGCGCGAGGAGGAGGTCCTCAGAGAGAACAGACGCTCGGGGAGGTCTGGGCCTTTGGACTCAAAGTGAGGAGGTCCAAGCCGTCCGATTTAGATCAAGGGAGGTCTGAACCGCTTGATTCGAAACGAAGGGAGGTCCATGAAGGGACATAACGCATGGGAGGTCTAGACCCTTGGATTAAAAATGGGAGGAGGTCTGGACCGCTAGATGAAGTACAAAGGAGGTCCATGCGAAGTGGTTCCAGAGGCATTCCATAGAGGGGTCCTACCCGAGGGAGGTCTTCTCGGTCAAGAATAAAAGTTAAGATGGTTCAAATGATCTTAGGAAAAATCGAAGGCACACAAGAGAGCCATTGAGATGCATAGAGGTCCGAATGAAAGGAGGTCTGGCATCAAGAGGTGTCGAGCGACAAGAAGTTTAGATCAAGAGAAGTCGAGCAGAAAAGAGGTTTGAACCTAAGAGATTCAAACCAACAAAGAGGTCCAAATGACCAAGCTCAAAGGAAGGAAGGCCCGATCATGCGAGTATCTCTGGTGAGACGAGGTCTAAGCTTTAGAGGAAGTCTAAACCTACAAGACTCGAAAGAGATAGGTTCTGAGGGAATGGTTGAGCTTTCCAAAGAAGGAGGCACAACAACCCAAATCCTTCCAATAGAACCCAAATTTGAATTTTCACTAAAGCAAAAATAGTTTTAATTTATTTTACACATTTTAAACAGTATTTAGAAAATCAAAATGTTACACATTGTTTCTTCTTTTCCTTGGTAAGTCCCTTGGTGATCTGCTCCACTCTTGTTTTTACCATCAGATTGTGATGATCGTGTCCTTCACAGACCTCCTCTTGTGGATTTCTTTTGGACTTCGTGGCCTTTGTAAGAGGACCTCCTCCTCGGCTTTTCATGCAAGGGCTTCCTCGGACCTCCTCGCTTCATCGTTTACATCACTCCTTTGGGGTCTTTTGCTAAAGACCACCCTCCTCTGAGTGAGTTTAGACCTCCTCCCTAAGAACCTAATCTGGAATTTAGACCTCTCCTGTTGGTTGCGTGTTGGACTTCCTCTGGGGTCCTTTTGGTTCTCTTACTGTTCTTAATTGGATCTTTATTTGAACCTTCTTTGAATTTGCTCTTTCATACGTGTAGATTGTGAAGACTCCAGGGAGTCTGAGTGTACTGAAGAGGAGGATTCGCAGGATAGTGAGCAAGGCAAGTTACACTCTTGATCATATTGCACCCAATACTTCAACTTAATTATGTTCAGTTTCAAAGTGTAATGCATGCTTATTTTTACCAAGTATTTCAATACCTGGTTTAAATTCATAGTTATACCTACTTCCTTTGTATGGCCACTATTGACTTTGGACTAAACTTATTGTCACCTTTAGATCAAAATTGGGTCGTGCAATAGTGTGAGCCCAACCATTTGAAAAACTTGTGCTTAGTCAGGCTTAGACCAAAAATATTGATTTGGGGAAATCTTTACCAACTTGACCAAACATTGCTTAAAATGTTTTGACCATGACATTGGGGTGTCATGGGAATATAAAAAGGTTGCTGGGGAAGCAAAGAAAATGAAAATGGATTCAGACTGGGGCGAATTGGTTGGCTTGGTTGGTGCAAGTTTATGCACGGGATCGTGCCTTTATGGTAGATCGATGCCCTTGGGTTTGTGGAAGTCGCCCTAGTCATTTGAGGACCGGTCTTTGAGCGACCGATGCCAAGCCTATAATGGGCTATGCCACAATCGTGCAACCACATGTCTCCAGAATGGGGCGTGGGACCTGGCTTAGTAATTTGCAAAACTTCACCATATGCTGCTCCATTGGAGGTGTGGGAGGTCTTGTAGGACTGATGGTCTTTTATGACCTACTGTTCCCACTGGTGCAAGAGGGGCTTCACCGGATTGTTGTCCATAAGGGGTGAAACCTTAGCAAGGAAAAGGCTGTGGTGGAGCAATGCATTGTAAAGGCCTTGTCATGAGCTCTAGACCTCTTACCTTTGGTAGTGAGAGGTGGCATTGACGGATCTTGGATAAACTAGAGAAATCATGTCATGTGGGTAAAGTGTACAACCTCTGCAGAGTTAAATCTATTCAATAGCCGTGTCCACGGTCATGGACGTCTTGGCAAATGCCACTTGAAGTTAGATGTTGGATTTGGGGTTTCGAAAGGTTTATCAAATCTGCTTTTGGGATTTTATCCCATGGGTTTGGGCGAGGAGCCTAATGTCGAGGGTATCCTTCACCAATTTATTGATGAATGCTACTCAACCTGAAAAAGCGCTTTGCTAAATGAATTTTAGCTATTAAAGACCCTTTGGAACTCAAGAATGGTATTTGAAAGAAAATTGGCTTTGTGCAAAATAACCATATTATGCCATCCTTTGATTATCCATATATGCATGTCATGTTGCTAACCCACGGGTGTAACTTGCGAGCATGGTTGTTGTGCTCACTCTTGCTCATTGCAATCCTTGCCAGGAGAAGACCTTGGCGATGAAAGAAGACCAAAGCGAATAGGTTGTGCCTTCCATCGATTGCTGTGGCGTCTTGATGGAAATGTTGCTCTTTTGCTCTTTTATGCTCATGTTGGGCCCAAGGCCACCTTGTAAAAACTCTGTAAATATTTTACCTTAATAAAGATGCATTCTGGATGTTACCATTGTGTATTTGTCTTTGTGAAGAGCTAGCCATGATCCTTGGGACTAGCTCGGGTCTCACAGGGAACTTGGGAGCAAGCTCGGACCTCCATGTCCTCACCAGGGAAGGAACACGTGAGGTTCTGGGTGGTCTTGGACCTCCACGACCACCTTGTTTTTCCCTGGTTTGGCCGTGGCAGGTCATTGGGCGCTCCCTGGCTTCAAGACCCTCTCGGGTCGGGTTCTCCTGGACGTCCAGGAGGTCCTGCGGGATCTCCTGGGAGGTCTTGGGGAACTGCCCGAGAGGTCCTTTGTGGACCTCTTGGGAGGTCCTGATGGACTTTCCAGAAGGTCTTGGAGGACCTCTCGGGTGCCCTAGAGTTGGGTCGTTACACGTCACTTGACCTAAACCACTTAGCTTACCGTTGTGGTTTATTCCTTCACGCTCTTCCGGTATTGGGAAATTTACCACAATGCCCCTCTACCATACCGAAGCCAATCCATCACCTCGAAGCATCTCCGCATGCTTCGACTCATAGCCTGTGATTAGTGACGGACCCATGATTTCTAGGATGGGTGTTCAGAGTTAACAAAATATAGTTCGATGTTAAAAGTAAAAGTCCGTAATAGCAAAAATCAAAGTACAAATTGTTCTTGCTACAAACATCTCAAAGTAATTTAGTGATGTTACAAAATAATTAAGAAAAACTACGATTTAACTCGTTGATTCTTCTATGTGGACAATTTCTTGCTAAAAACATTCAAGGAACTTAAGACATTGTTTGAAAACTTTGGAATATGAGTGCTTCATCAACATAAGACAACACTAAGAACTTCCTCATACATACAAACTAAGATAGAACGCAGAAAGGAATGATGTATTGGTTTGCTTAGATACATTGTCCCAGTTAATGGCGTTGTTCTTGACACAACAGGACAATGAAATTTCAAATGTACAGACTTGTTCTTAATTTTTTTCAAGGCTCTTTGGTCTACATTTCACATTTCAAAAAATACAATCAACTATTTTGATTTCTCATTTTACAAATCAACCCACAAATTTTTTTTTGGGATTTTGGGATCGAGATGCACCTGTTGGCTCCTGCCAATGCTTTTTGTCGCTAATTGCTGCTGGGAATGAGATACACCGGTGCACCGCCACCACGCCATGCCCCGCGCCGCGTCCTCGCCTGCCCGCGCCACCCTTCTCGTGCATAATGCCCCGCCCTGCCTTGCCCTACCCTTCCCTACCCTCTCGTATTCATTGATGCCACGCCTACGCCAGCCAGCTGTCGTCGCGTCGCGCGGTTGTGCACACAACCACCTAGAGCCAACTTGCCCTCGCCGACTCGCCCCTTGCTAGTTCGCTGCCTCACCCCTTCCTTGCGCCGACGCCGACTATGGTTCTGTTCTCATGTCGTGTGTGTTTGAGAGAGAGCGACTAAGAGAGAGAGAGAGAGAGAGAGAGAGAGAGAGAGAGGAGAGGTTAGGTTCGACTTGAGATGGACAATGCTTGGGCTCGACTATGAGGAGAAGATGGGCTTTCCTGTAACATCCTGATTTTCAGAGCCTTTTTAAAATTTCCAAATAAAAAAGAACTGTTTTGTTTTGATGAGAATTCAAAGCTTAACTTGAGAATTTCAGAATGGACTTCAATTGACTAAATCAAATTTCAACTAAAACGCTCTTTCGGCTTGTTGGGTTTGTTGGAGCCTTGGCGATTCCTCCACATTTGTGCTTGCTTTGTTCTTCTCTAGACCAGACCGCTTTAGGTCTAGACCTCTCAAGTGCTTGGACCTCCTCATGTCCTTCAGGACCTCCCTGTGTCTTTTAAGACCTCCCTCTCATTCATTTGGACCTCCCCATGTCCTTCAGGACCTCCATGTGTCCTCTAGGACCTCCTCCTTATTTATTTGGACCTCCCTCGCATCTGTTCGAGCCTTTCGCTTGATCTTGATCTCTATCGCTTGTGTACCGTTCGATTTGCGTTGGACGGTTTGATCTTGGTGAAACGTTCAGATGGTCCGAACGTTCCACCCTCTCTGAGCCCTTAGATCTTTGGTGGACGGTCCGATCTACAGAGGCGTTCGGCTGGTCCGAACGTCCCAATCATTTTGGATCACCCGATCCAGTTCAATGGCTGAGATTTAGCGTTAGCTCTGGATGGTCCGAACGGCCCAATCACTTTGGTCCGTTCGATTGAAATCCAAGGGCTCCCGCTTCTTATCTCACTATCGCTTACCTCCCCTTTTGTTAGATCTAACCATTAAGACCTCCCCTTTGGAGATCTTAACCGTTAAGACCTCCCCTTTGATAGATCTGACCGTTAAGACCTCCCCTTTGGAGACCTTAACCGTTAAGACCTCCCCTTGCTATAGATCTGACCGTTAGGACATCTCCTTTGGAGATCTTAACCGTTCAGACCTCCTCTTTGTTAGATCTGACCGTTAGAACCTCTTCTTTGGAGATCTTAACCGTTCGGACCTCCCCTTTTGATAGATCTGACCGTTAAGACCTCTCCTTTGGAGACCTTAACCGTTCAGACCTCCCCTTGCTGTAGATCTGACCGTTAGGACCTCCACTTTGGAGGTCTTAACCGTTAAGACCTCCCCTTTGTTAGATCTGACCGTTAGGACCCCCCCTTTGGAGATCTTAACCGTTCAGACATCCCCTTTTATTAGATCTGACTGTTAAGACCTCCCCTTTGGAGACCTTAACCGTTCAGACCTCCCCTTGCTGTAGATATGACCGTTAAGACCTTCCCTTTGGAGATCTTAACCGTTCAGACCTCCCATTTGTTAGATCTGACCGTTAGGACCTCCCATTTGGAGATTTTAATCGTTCAGACCTCCCCTTTCGTTAGATCTGACCATTAAGACCCCCCCCCTTTGGAGACCTTAACCGTTAAGACCTCCCCTTGCTGTTGATCCGACTGTCAGGACCTCCCCTTTCGTGGATCTGATTGTCAGGACCTCCCCGTTCCTTGGACCTCTTAGCCCTCTGGACCTCCCCCGTGGGTGAGGACCTCCCTTGACCTCTGCGGGACCTCCTCAAGGTCTCTGCAGGACCTCCCCTTCGGGCTTTGACTGGCCCCATTTGCCAGTCACGCCCACTTTTCTTTATCCTTTGACCACGTCCTATGCACTTGGAAGTCCTCAAAGCATTTAATGTCTGTTGTGTCGCATTAAATGCTACTACCTTTTTGTAGCACCCGTGCTATTCTTTTGTACTATCTTTTGCTTGCTCCCATTGTCCTTTTCACCAACTCTTGAACATGTGTACCCATGGAAATCTGGGCGGCTCTGGCTATGTAAGCTTGGGCAGCCCTTCCACTTTACCCTTTTGCAAGCTTTGGACCTCTTCCAAAGCTCTCTGGACCTCCTCCTGAAGCTTCGGACCTCCTCCAGCAAGCTCTTTGGACCTCCTCCAACCCGACCTATCCTCTCTGTTGGTTTTTATTTTGGAGTTTCACTAAAGTTTCTTTGGATCTTATTTGAGCTTTGTGTTGATTTGCTTTGGTTTCCTCATATAGATTGCGAAAACACTGAGGAGCTTGAGTGCATCGAAGAGGAAAACTCTCAAGTCAGTGAGCGAGGCAAGTCATACTCTTGATCATGTTGAGCCCATTAATTCAAACTAATTATGTTGGTTTCAATTGAGTATTGCATGCATATTTCACTACAAATAGTTTAACCCCTGATTTTGGAACTCTATAGTTATCTCTGTTATCTTGTATACAACCATATTTGTCATTGTTATGTCTTCCTTGTCACCTTAGATGAAAAACCTAGTCGATACACTAGTATGGACTAGGGATAATGCAAACTATATGCTTAGCCATGCTTAGATCAATCCTTATTTTGGGAGATCTTATTGCCAAATGTCCAATGCTGACAAAATAATTTGAGCCATGGCATTGGGTTGTCATGGAGGTTTTGTAAATATTTTGAACAACAAAAGAAAATGAAAATGGATTTGGACTTGGGCAAATTGGTTTGCTTGGCTGGTGCAATGTTTATGCACGGACTCAATCCTGGGTAAGGTTGAGGTCCAGGGGTATGTGGTGGTCGCCCAAGTCAGTTGAGGACCGACCTTTGAGCGATCCTTTGCTAGGCCTATAATGGGCTATGCCTCACCGTACAACCACATGTCTCCAGAATGGGGCGTGGGACCTGGCCAACTAATTTGCAAAGTTCTACCGCAGTTGTTCCACTTTGATGTGTGGGAGGTCTTTCATGGCCTATGGTTTTTCATAACCTATGTTTTCCCACGGGCGCAAGAGGGGGCCCTAATCCTGCGGATTTGTATCCAATAGAGGTGAAACCTTAATGAGGAGGGACTGTGGTGGAATAATGCATTGTAAAGGCCTTGTCATAAGCTCTAGACCTCTTACCTTCGGCAGTGAGAGGTGGCATTGACGAGTGCCGGACAAACTAGAGAAATCATGTCATGTGGGTAAAGTGTACAATCTCTGCAGAGTAAAAACTATTCGAATAGCCGTGTCCGCGGTCATGGACGTCCTGGCAAAGACCGCTCAAAGTTAGACTTGGATTTGGTTTCAAAAGGCTTAATGAAATGATTTTGGGATTTCTATCCCATGGGTTTCGGGCAGGGAGCCTTGTGACAGGAGGGTATCCTTCACCACCTTGATGATGAATGCTATCTAACTGTAAAATTGTTTTATGAAAATGAATTTTAGTCGTGGTTTAACTGCATTGGAACCTAGTATATATAATTGAAAGAAACTTGGCTTTGCGCAAATCAACCATATTATGCCATCCTTTGATTATCCAAGTATGCATGTCATTTTGTTACTTCACGGGTGTGACTTGCGAGCACGGTAGTTGTGCTCACTCTTGCTCAATATATTCCTTGGACAGGAGAAGACAACAGCAGTGAAGAAGACCCATCCGATTAGGTTGTGCCTCCAGTCAGTTGCCTCTGGTGTACTGATGGACCCTCGCCCCTTTTGTTCTTTTGTATCTTATGCTCGGCCCAAGGCCATTTTTGTAAGACACTTTGTTGGCTATGTTGATATTAAAACTTACGTTGTGGATGCTACCACTCTTGTATGCTGTGATGAGCTAGCTGTTGATTCTTGGGACTAGTTCGGTTGCACAGGGGACCTTGGAGTGATCCCAGTCCTCCACGACCACTCTCGGGTCTGGTCATGAGTGGTCCTGGGGTAGCCTCGACCCTCCACGACCTCCTCTGATTGGTCGTGGGAGGTCTTGAGGAGACCTCAGTTCCCCACGACCTCCCCTGGTCTGGCCGTGGGAGGTCTTTGGGGCACCCCTTGGCTCCACAACCCCCCCTCGGGGACTCTCCCAGGACCTCCAGGCGGTCCTACCAGACCTCTTGGGCGGTCCTAGAGGTCCTCTCGAGAGGTCCTGTGGGTCGTCCTGGGAGGTCCTGGTGGACTTTCCCGGAGGTCCCGGAGGACCTCTCGGGTGCCCCTAGGTCGGGCGTTACATTTCCCCTGTTAGATTGTTGGGCCCACACACGAATGGAAGAATGGACCACATCATTGAAATGGATTGGGGGAAGGATTGTGGTGGGATGGGCTAAAACAATTTGGGGGTACAAATATGATTATATGGCCTAATCATTGGTCTATATATCTAATATGCATACTTTATATATACTTGTGGAGGGGGGGTGCTCAACTGAACATCCATTAACCTATCTAGGTCCGTCCCTGCCTGTGGCGCCTAATGACTTGTCATCGAGGCTCTCATGCATCTGGATCCCCACCGGACCATCTCCACTTGCAAACGCCCAAGTCACTTGGCGCACCACATACACCAACTTGCCTCATCATGATCCTTATCTTGTTTGTGCTTCTTGCTTGAGCCACGTAGCCTCACCCGACATCCCTGACCGCACGGACCTCAGCTCTCTAGCCTAGTCTCGATCTTCTCGTTGTTGATCACCAATGTTCTCCAAGCCATCTGCACATCCAAAGACCAAGCAACTATCTCCGAGCACAAGTTCTATACACTTACTCACGTTAGTCAAAACATGTATCGTGCAACACACATTGATCCTAACCCCTAGGATCAAACCACAAAGCCATCTCATGGCCCACAATGCACCATGTGCACCTCACACATCACATCTCAACCATTACCAGGTTCATCCACTTAAAACCACCATGATTTGCTCAATGATGTCTCACATAGTATCAACATATATGTGTCTCGCAACATGTATGCAAATGCCCAAAGCCATCAGCCATCTTTGCTCCATATGAACATATATACACCGTAACTCGAGCAAAACATTGCATACCTTCAACTCATTATTAGCTCGAAAAAACATCATCAATGGCCTCATTACAAAGTCCTCTCCAAAAGATGTAAAGGCCTCATGGTCACCGTATCGATGGAACACTTCGAAACGACTCAAAACTTTTTTTTAAAAAAATGCTCTCCGTAATAATGATCCGACCCAATGATCCGGCCCATGCAATCCTAAAATTGCACTCTCTCCGTACCCAGATCATCGTCCGATCATCCGCCCTACTCGAATTAAACAGAAAAGGACCTCAAATGTTTTCACTCTTACAAAAAATAAACTTCAATCCAATCCAATCAAATCAAAGTGTCAATTACTCGTCACAGCCCATGGGACCTCCGCGTGCGACTTTTTGCAACTCGTCGAGAGCCTTTCCGTGTTTCATCGATCGGCCGCGACAAGAGTGAGCCCAGGCAGCCGCTAATATGGCAATTAGCAAGCAAGGAATGATTAAGGACAAGAAGCAACGGACAGCCAGTTAGGATGGACAATCACATCACATGCAGCACAGCGCAGCATGCATTGAGTATTCAGTCTTGTCCTCCTGTCCTGTCCTACTACTCAAGGAAACAAATTAACTGGCTGGCATATATCCTGCCTGCGAGTGCGAGGCAATGAAAGAAGCCGGCCTGTCATGTCATGTGCCTCATGTATAATTAACTAGTTATTAGTACAGTTAAGCTGCAAATGGAAGACTGAAGAAGAAGAAGAAGATAGAATTATATTGCGCCATCCCTCATGTGATGGATCACATGGGGACAGATGCATGTGAAAAAACGCATATCAATCATGCTACTATCCCTAGTGCTGACCGGATGGAGTATTATTATTACTACACTTACAAGTATCTAATTAATCCCACCCTGTAACAGTAATGCATGCGTGCCCTCTATCTATCTATCTATCTATCTGGATTATCAATAGTGTCAGAAAGAGACTTTTGTTTTGTTTTCACACGGCACCGGTGGCCTACATTATATTATACATACGCCTGCAGGCTCGTTGTTGGAACTAATCTAAAATCTCCTTTCTCCTTCGATTCCTCGTATAATGCAAACGTGCATTTTAGGATATGAACATATCGCTCAAAACACAACTTTTCGTCTTTTTCGTATGTCTAATCTAAATATTTGTAAAAATACAGATAGTCCAAGTGCGTATCTAGAACGTCGCTCTTTTGTACATACTATTATTATTGATTAAATGCTAGCAAAGTTATAGTATATCTTAGAGACCACTGTCTGTCTGTCCGAGACGCCACAAGAGTAGACTGAGCTAGCTAGCTACTCAACGTACGGCCCATAAAAACTGGCCCGTCTGCATCGTAATTGCTGCCTTCTCTCTCAAAAAAACACTCTTCGTACTTGCGCAACTACTTAGCCCAAGCACAACCAAATCCGCTGCTAAGTAACTTGCTCATATAGCCAGCCTCATATCCTCTTAAATAAGTGATTTGAATTTGTTCGCACCATGACGATCGAATGTACTACCACGATTTGCAAGATCTCTGAATATGAGTAAGAGCAGCAAACTAGATAATAGCGATGCCGATGCTAATGAAGATGGCATTACAGGCAGTTGGATCTACAGATTGGCTTCAATTTCTTCCAAGGTGAGCCCTTTCGTTTCGGGCACGATGCAGAATATGAAAACAAGAGACGCTACTGCAATCACCCCGAATGCAGAGAAGAGGATCCCAGTTCCAATCAAATCCTGCACCACAATACAGAAAGAACAGTGAAGTAACTCTCGATAGGCTCAAGCAAGCAGATGCATGTCCAAGTACATTCCATGGCAAAATCCAAAAATTGACAACAGGCTCGTACCTCCAGTGGGGAGAATGCAAAAGTGACCAGCGCATTGGAGGCGAAATTCACAAGAACAGCAATACTCAATCCACGGCCTCGCAGCCTCAACGGGAAAACCTCCGAAATCATAAGCCAACCAATTGGACCAAATGACAACTGCAGATAAACTTCTCATCAGATCCCCGGATATAATTCATAGATAAAGATCAAGTACTGAAACATTGGTGCAAAGGCAAGCCAATCATCATTGGAATTCTCTTCTGTTTTCTTTTCGTGCCTAATAAGGGTAAGATGACTCTGTAAGTACCTGGTAGCAACCGACATACAGTAGAAGCGCTATTACAGCCACATAAGGAGCATCCTTAAACAAGGTGTAGTACGAAGACAGCAAAAATAAGGAAACAGCCTGCACATCATAACCATAAACAGACAAGTTGAGAAAGTGTAGCAGAATCTCCATGAAAATCTTTTAAATCATACCGAAACACTTGGCGAATTATCATGGAAAAGAAATCATCATGCAAGCAATATGGGTTTCTTTTGGACAAAAATGATTCAAAGTGCTTCCTAGCCCCTATACTCAACTTATGTCAGTCAAACAGATTTGAATGTTGGGGGCATATTTGGAAATCAACACTACGTTCTTCCACAGAAACATAGAATTAAGCATGAAAAGATACAGTTCAGTTGAGATATGAATAGATTATTGCATGGCATTAAACAAAACACATGCAGGTAATTAACTTGCTCTTTATGGAAGAAGTTGATGAGCATTTTGGTTTTCATATTTAAATAAGAATCTACATGTTGAAGCCAGACTTACAATTCCACTAACACCTCCAATGAGTAATGGTCTTCTGCCAAGTCTGTCAACCACAAGAACTGCTGCTCCAGTCATAATCAGCTACAGTGAGGAAACCACAACATTAGTAATAACTTCTTGTTTCTTCAATGGAAACCGGGATATGTGTAAACAATGTCAAACAATAAGACTGATTTTCCTTTCAGAAAATTAGTTTATATCAGTGCTGTATCAAATCTTAGCAAGACATATATTGGCCGGGACTTCAATTAAAAATGGTATGGATCCACTGTTGTGTAATAGTATGATGAATTGTTGTCGACACATTCATAGAGGGCCGCATCTATGAATCAGCTTAAAGTGGGAAAATATCAACCCAGGATTATAATTTGAACTAATCTTATGCAAAAGTATTGGCAATACCTTCAGTAAGCCAAGAAGAATTGATACACGAGTAGCATCAGATGCTCCAGAGAATCCAGCACTCTGGGTGAAAACAATGATAGTTATGAATAATACTGGAAGGAAAGCGAAGAGAGCATGGTATTTGAAGGTCCTGTTAGTGCCAACTTGCCCTACAATATCGACAATGCTTAGCCTTGAACCCCTATACTGGGGAATAACACCTTATAACATGAAGGGGCTTCCATTTTTTATGGGGAGCTAACCATACCACCACAACAGGACATACTTGAACTGAATAGTTTCATATTGCAAAGCATGAGTACCTGAAGGATTGTCGCAGCATAATATAGCACACTAGGTTGACCAGTGACCTGACAAATACATAGAGCAGGAGAAGAATAAACGCCACATAAAAATCATCCTGATATCATGGAGTGTACAGATAGAACTATAGGAGCATACGGTCAAATAAAAGACTAAAGAGACTACCTGCTGAAAGAACACCAAGCCACATCCAATTATCATTGCTTTGAGACATTTTCCTTGAAAGATCTCACTGAAGCCTGTTTGCTTCTCTTGATTGACATATGACAATTCATCCAGAATCAAATTAACCTGCTCTGAAACCAAATCAGGTGAAGCTTGACCCCTCAATCGACATAAGCAACGTGTAGCATTTTCTTTTATCTCCGGCAGATTTCCTTTCCCTTGTATGGCACATAACAGAAGCCACCTAGGTGAAGCAGGCAACCAGCACATTCCAACTCCCATTATGAGAGATAATGGAGTACTGGTGGCATACATGTAGCGCCAACCAGAAACCACTTCAACATAGAGATTGCCTGCTATATAACCAAGCTGCAAAAAGAAATGTAGATAAGTAGTCTGAAAGATGAGTGAAGGGAGGAGAGAGAGAACCCCCCAAAAAAAACTACTATGCACTTACAAGCATCCCAAGAACAATAAAGAACTCCTTGAGAGAAATGAGCATGCCTCTTTTCTGACTTGGAGCAGTCTCTGCAATATACATTGGAGCAGCGTGCATAGCCTAATGAAAGCAAATCAGATGAGCATCATAAACGAAATGTGTGTGTGTTCATGCATGTAGTTTGCAACATCGACTAAGACATGAAGGAGAGTATCGGGTTTCATTACCAATCCAATTCCTATGCCATATAAAAATCGGCCAACCACCATGATAGGGAAGTTGGGTGCCACTGCTGTGAGAAGAGCGCCAATCAAATATGAGATAGAAGCAAGAACAAGCTCTTTGCGTCGTCCTGTGGTAAGTAATGAGGATAAATCATATCAGAAGACCAGGCTACATTGCACCATAAGAATAAGTTGGCCCACTAGCATGGAGGAGAAGATGAGGGCTAGAGCAACCTAAAAAATCTGCAATGGTAAACGCCAACATGGAACCGATCAAAGCACCATAGAGTGAGCCACTGACCTGCATCATGAATAAAGGAATCAAAACATGTACAGCAACATCATTCAAATTAAGTCAAGCCAACCTTGGTGGGACAATTATAAATTTTGATATGATGTAGAGTATTACCACAAGGCCAGTTTGCACTGATGA
Organism: Phyllostachys edulis; assembly: GCA_036346405.1. Classification (NCBI taxonomy): domain Eukaryota; kingdom Viridiplantae; phylum Streptophyta; class Magnoliopsida; order Poales; family Poaceae; genus Phyllostachys; species Phyllostachys edulis. The sequence continues at coordinate 45,429,059 of CM070564.1, forward strand.
CAGGTTGTACCATGTTGTGCCACTGAGTGTGGATGACTGCAAAAATGGCGAACAGGAGTTAATGGGGGAAAAAATCACTTGCAAGGTTGGATTGGCATACAGGATAATTGTAATGTGATTTTGTTTTATGATAAGAGTACTGATGCTGTGTTGTGATACCTTGAGCGATATGGTTGCACCAGATGTTGCGCCGATGTCGTAGCCATAAAGAAGGCCACCCAAAGCTGGAAAAAAGAACCTAGAGCAACAATTCACCGATCGAATTGGAGACTTTTGTTAGGTATACCGTATACATGTGCATGTGTTGGAAAGGCATTAAAAGAAGAAGAAGAAAAACTGGATGGGTGGACTGACGGGAGGATTGCGGCGGAGACGGAGTAGGCCTCGTCGGCGGCGGAAGGCCTGAGCAGCAAGGGCCTCGTCGTGCTCTCGCAGTCAAGGTCGGGCGGTGGAGAAGAGGCATGGATCTCACCCCGCACCTGAAATTGATGGGATGAAATAGCTAGCGATGGCACAATTAGGCAAGAAGAAGAATCAACTAGCTAGTAGTTTCAAGGTGGCCTGCGGGCCTACCTACCTTGCTTGAGTTGTTGGAGGTGGAGTAAGATGCAGGCTGCTCCTGCTCCTGCTCCTGCTCCTGCTCGGGACGACGGGACGCCATGAATCTCACGCTGCTGTGCCTGTGCCTGCGCCTGCGTGTTGAGTGTTGAGAGAGGGAGGGGTTGCGTTGCGTCGCGTCTTGCGTGCACGAGGAGAGAAGAATCGAGTCGGGTGGAACCGGAACCGAGCAATAGCATACACGTCGTCTTCTCCAGAGTTGCTTCTGGCGATGGTCGTCGTGGCCGTTGCTTCTGCCAATGGTCGTCTTTCGACTAGCCTGGCCGCCGAGTCGTTGAATACGGCAGGCAACCCATCCTTGTAAGGGCGTGTACAATAGTATAGACGATCGTTGTCTGTAATATCTTCCATGTCATCTATAGACAAAATTAAAGACAACCCATACAATGGGTTGTTTTTAAGTTATGTATATATGATCCTACAAACTGTACAAACAGCATGGATACAACAGCAAAACAATCGCCTATAAAAGTCTTATAGATCGCATTGCATCTTAGATACCTTCATTCTCTTCTCTCTCGTTTCTCTCATCCACATCATTAAAAATCTTATATGACAAACATTATAGACTGCTGATGTCACCCCACTGTACATGCCCTAACCACTTCCGTTTCGTTTCTAGCTAGCCCGCTCGTCCACTTGTTTGCTTTGCTACCCTGGTTATTTAAACGGGACCCAACACAAACCACCACCCACAAGCAACTCCCCGCGAAAACCACCTAACATCTGAAAACCCCAGAAAACCATGTCTTCAAAGTTTTAAAAATTTCCTAAAAAAATACGAGACGTAGGAGTCTAATCATGCAAAATTTTAATATCAAACTCAACCTAATTTACAAGATATATAAAAAAGGGTATTGTTATATAACTTTCGACAGTTTTTTAAAGCTAAACTATCAATTTTCTATTCGTTAGATGTGCTATAAGATTCGTGCTGTTATATAGCAATTTCCCTGTTTTCTCTTCCTTCGAACGATGTGGCCGAGGCTTCTAACGTCGCTCTGCTTCAGCACCTTCTGCAGCAGGAACCGCAGATTATTGTATGTCTTTGTACCCTGCATGCACATATGTTCATGAGATACAGTCCAAGCTATTAGGACCAATCGTACATGCACACACATGTACACAAAATTGATGTGCTTTGAGATTTTTATTCGTCCGATATGCTTTGAGATTTGTACTTTTTCCCATCTAATGAATTGGATCAAAATTTATTATGATTTTCACCGGATATATCCTCAACAACTTCAAACACTAAGTATCTTCCTAGCCAAACACTAGTAAACCACCGCAGACACATCGCCTCAGTCCTCAGAAGACAATATCATCATCATAGTCGACATCACTCCGTATGTATGCTAAATACCAAACAATCAGTTGTGCTAGTCTTGACATCAAGTAGAATTGGATCATATAAAGATCGCCAACAACTACCCAAATCCATCCAACAACCACAACATAACAAAATGACATGCATTCCCATCAATGATTTCTATGTCTCAGAGATAAATAAGTACGGAAAACAACATAGCATGACCGTGACACAGGCAAATGCAACAGATTTCTGCAACCAAACAGTATTAGCTCCATGCCTCCTCCTCGGCATCTCAGCATCCCCGCACCTTTAGCAGCAGCAACAAATCCTTCAAGTGAAACAGAGATGCTCCAATGGCACCTTTTTTTTTTTGGCACGGCCCAAAGGCGATTAAAACTGTTCCATGCTCAGGTATTCTATAATAGTAGTGCCCAGTACATTCATTATTCAGGCAGGTTCAGTCCAATAAACCAAGCTGAGTGATTGTTTCAGCTCCGCAACACAAAATGCAAGCAAGAAAACACAAAGAAGATTGGATACCTTCTCGCAAAAGAGAGAGAGAGAGAGGATTGGATACCGTAGAAGCTTGTTTCTCTCCGAGACTCAGGAGGCCTCTTCTTTCTTCGGTTCCCAAGGCTGGTACCTTGTCCAGTCCCTTTGTCCTGGGTTTAGGGCATGCCCCTTGGAGTGGTAGATCAACTCCTCACCCTCGCCAGAGAAGTTCTCCTTGTGTTCCACTCTATAGGGTTTAGGCTTCTCCATCACCAGCTGTAACAGAAAGACAACCATATAATTATCAGCTAACCAGTTTCAACTATCAAAAATTAAGATCATTGCCTTGTATATCCTAAAACCAAAGAAACATGGATGGACACCGACAGCCTTGCCAACACATATAAGAAAACAATAGCTTAAAATGTGATGATGTTTCTGAATTCTGATCATCCTGTTGCACAGAACAAATATAAGAACCAAAATTTTCAAAACCAAAGTTTCACCATCCAAATTAATTCCACAGCATCATAGAGGCGTTTAGTTGCTAATTTATATTACACAACTAAGGTAGTGAAAAACCGGAGAAAGCCTTGTTATAATTTACAAGTTTGTCGGAAGACCGAAGCTTGAAAAATACGCAGGAAATAATGCAAGCAATATGTAGAGGGAAACTTGCCTTATCCCCAGTGCTGTCCGTAATGTGGTGCAGCCATCCATGCCATTCAGGAGGCACTTGGGATGCATTGTAGCGGCCCTTCTCCGCATACTCTACCCACCTATGCCTTCCTGCAAATTTACCAATGTTAAGTTTTCTAGCCGCATTGACAAGGGGGAAAGACAGCAACATAACAAACATTATGCTCCCACAAAGGCATACAGATCAGTAAAGCCCAGATTAAAGAGCAAAGTTACAAATCTCAGGCGTTGAAAAGAACAGAAAACAAGAGACAGGATATCAGAATATTATAGCTGCTGAGTATACAGTTCGATGCTGTTCTTTTTTTTGTCTTTCTAATGCAGTAAAGTCTATCACTTTCACAATCCAAATTCTAATGGAAGCATGCAGCAGAACCCCACAATAAAAAAGCTGCAATAGATCAACCAGGAGAAAGACAGTGAGGGTATTACTCACCATACTGGGTGTCATGCAGTTTCTCATAGTACTTGTTTTCAAACTTGTCAACTCCTACAAAGGTTGCACCAATATTGTGGATTTTTGTTTGCCTGAAAAGAGGATCAGTCCCAGTCTGTGATTGGGACACACAACCACATCCGTTCCTTCAAAATTGGGGAGATGACGGGGGAGCTTACAGCATATTTCCATCCAGAAGGCATTTGCTGTAAATTAAACCATGTTAGAACATTGAAGCGGCTCATAAACAAAACAACAGATGTAGAATATAGCTGTCTCCAGAAATGTAAAACACAGTGCCAAGCGCAATGCAAAATGGAAACAGATCCAGAAAATAGCAACATTTACAGGCGGTTTGTAGAAAAGCGGTAGAATTTACCAGCTTAGTGTTAGCATTTTACAAAATTGAATAGAGTGACAGTGCTTCTTTTTAGAGAGGGCTCCATGTGGTAGTCGTAACCAGCATTCGTCATAGTGAACTATGTTCACTGATGATTGTTTGTACTTATTGTTGGCCACAGGAAAGTTGCATTCACAATGAAGATAGCTTACTAGGGAAGATTTGCTTGGCCAACTGGTATGATCAAATAGCATATCTAGCCAGGCCATGTAAAACTAAAATAACAGAATAGAGAAAGTTTTTGCATGGGCACCGGAATATGGTCTTTACTAGAGCCATATGTCCCTCCCTAGTCTGAAAATATTTTGTTTCTGGAATGGTATGGCCCCTAAATTGGTAGCCTTTTGATTTTACCGACTTGAAAACAGACGCAAACTTATTATGCATTTATATATACTGTAGGGGAAAAAAAAGCAAGTGGATGCGAAATGGATGAATCTAACAAGCAGCAGAATATGAATCGGAAGGAATGTTGTTATGTACGCGGTACGCCTGTAACTAGCATTGTACATTTGTACTAGACTATAGTGACGGACGTCCTCGGCCTCGGGGAATGTCTGGAATAGATTATCAGATAGTACTAGCTTGCTTGCTTGCTAGCATTAACCTAACCGTGAAGGGCTGGCACAAGTTTGGATGAATAACACTTGAAATAATAACCGCGATTCCACTGCTAAGAGCTTACTTTTAGCAAGGAAGGAACCCTAAATAATACTAATAATTCCCCAATTTGATTTCCCACAGCACAGGCGAATCGAATCGAATCGAAACTCTAGTCGGCCACATCCGCAATAGAAGAGAGAGAGAGAGAGTGAGTGATTCCTAACCGCCTAGTGCGTTCGAACACGCAAAAATACAAGGGGGATCTCGGTCGCATCCAGATCGGCCGCGCGCACGCCCGCAGGGGAAGAAGAAATACTAGTACAAGAAGATGATGATGAAGAAGGGATTGTTGTATTCTTACAAGTAGCCCTCGTCGCGGGCGTGACGGAAGAAGTTGGTGAGGCCCTTCTCCCTGATGCCATTCCACACGCCCCGAGCCACCGCGGCCATGGACGCCTACCTCCGCTCCGCCGCGACAAATCTCTCTCTCCTCCTCCCCCGATCTCTCGGTCGGCCTGCCTTGTTGATCGTTCGTTTTTTGAGAGGAATTGTGGATCGTTCGTGCAGAGCTATCCAATCGGGCGCATGGTACGGTCCGACTGGCCGGTAAGTTAAACAGGTCGTTCTCGCCGACCAGACACGGCACGCTAAGCTTATAGGCCGTGTCATACTAGTTCGGCTATAGTTAGTCTTTTAGGTTAGGACCGGTCATGCGCCACCTCCTCCTCCACTGTCGTCGTCTTCTCCCCTGTCACCGTAGGAACCTCCGACTACTGCGAGGAGAAAGGAGGCGGAGGCCGACTACTGCGAGGAGGAAGGGGGCAGAGGTGCTTCCAAGTGATGGACGTGTCATGCGTGCTAGACCGTGGGTGTCACCCGCGAGCCATGACAGCGGGATGCACGGACTTGCGGCCACTGTGCTCGCCGCTCCTTGGGGCGATTGTCGCTGCTGTCATCCTGGGCGTGCACGCATGCTTCTGCATCTTCTCTCTTCCTTTATTTCTTTATTTCTCCACCGGCTTTTAGCTTGTCGCAGAACATAATCAATAGCAGATCGAGAACGTACTGATCGATGCTTCACCTCATCAATATAATCTCCCTTTTCTTTTACAGTGTATGCAGTAACATCTTGTTTCCTGTCAAGGATGGATGGCATATATAGCATGGCATGGCTATGCATGCGAGGATGAACGCTATACGTACGTTCGTGTGAATGATGATGTCCAAGCTTAATTACCCTGGACTGGACTGGGATGAACATTATACGCTTTGTGACACCCTGCTCTTTAGAACTTTTTTGAAAGTTTTCAAAATAAAAAGAACCATTTTGTTTTGATGAGAATTCAAAAACTTAACCTAAAATTTCATAATGGATTTAAATTGACTAATCCAAACTTCAACTAAAAGTCCCTATTGATTTGTTGAGTTGTTGGAGTTTTGTTGGTTCTCCCTTCTCTGTCCATCATTTACTGTAACATCCTGAAATTTCAAACCCTTTTTCCTTTAAATTGTAAAACAAAATAAAACTATTTTTATTTTGGTGTAAATTAAAAGTTGGGTTTGTTGGAGAAGTTGAAGCTTCATGTTGCTACCTCCTCTGTGATGAAATCGGTTTGGACCTCTTGTGTGGCCCAGACCACCTCATGGCTAAGACGTGCCTACATGTTTAGGCCTTACTTTAGACCTCCCTTGGGACTCAGACTTTGCTCCCTCGGACGTATCAATATGTCCAGATCTCTTTAGGTCAGGACCTCCTTGTGTTCCAGTGGACCTCTTATACGCCTTTGGACCTCCGTGAGGCGTATCGACCTCTGTCCTCTGGACCTCCCCATCCATTTGACCTCCTTACTCATTTATCGTAGGAGCTCTGACCTCTGAAGACCTCCTCTCGAACCACTGGGACCTCCTATATTGAGATCCTCACCGCCAGGACCTCCCATCGTGGAGATCCTAGCGTTTAGGACCTCCCCTTGTCGACCTAGTCCTTTAGACCTCCTCTCAAGACTTCCTTGAGCCGTGGAACCCTCCCTTCTTGAGAGCCTAACTGATAGGACCTCCCACAGGTGAGATCCTACCAACAGACCTCCTCTTTGCAAGGATTCCTCGGCCAGACCTCCTCGATGAGATCTTGGTTATCGGGACCTCTTAGTCACGTGGACCTCCTCCACGTGTGTTGGGACCTCCCCACGTCCCGACCTCCTTTGTGTATATCAGGCCTCTTAACCCCTGCACCTCCTCCTTGAACATCTGGACCGTCAAGACCTCCCAATGGAGATCTTAACCGTCCGCACCTCCCCTTGACCTAGTTGTTTCTAGATTTGGTGGTCCCACCGCCAAAGCTTGCCTATTCTTATGTTTTCCGCCACACTAGTACCATGGGCATTTAATGCATGTCTTGTTGCATTAAATGCAGCTTTGAAAATGGATGCTTCCATTGAATGTAGTCATTTGAGGACACTGTTGGTGTCTTTTCTAGTCTTCTCCCGCAATAGTGCACAATGTCCTTTACTATTTTTCTGGGATATTCTCGTACCCTTTTTCCTACCCTCATACTCATCAAGTCACGTACGCATTAAATGACCCTTACACTCTTTTGACTATAACTAGCCCCAGGAGCCTTCCTTTGTGACGAGGATTAAAACCTCTATGTATTATTTTAAATGCATAATAAAAGACCATACGTCTTCATGGTCGTAACCCCTAAGACTAACGACCTCCCTGGTCGTTAGTATTCCGAAGGTTACTTATGGGTACCACTGCCTGATGAGGCTTTGTGCCTAATCCCACCGTATAACCGCCAGAAATTCTTGAATCGGTATTTCTTATCGTATGATGAATGGAACACGTGTTATAATTCCAAACCATGCGATGGTACAACCTCGAGACACCGACTATTAACCACCCTACGGTTAAGCTTTTCACAAGCAACCGCAAGGAAGTTAGCACATTGCTAACTCTTCTACCGTTCCAACCCGGTCGTAACGCTTCATCGAGGACGTCTTCTCCAGAGTAATCGCCACCTCTTCGAAGTTATTTAAAAGGTGAAGCACAAGAGACAGAACGAGGACAAGAGGGAGACGATAGGCGACACACAAAACAAGGCCAAGGCAAAGATATGCACGAAGCCTAAGCGGTGGAATTAGAAGCTAGATAATCAGCCTTAGACTCATATTCTAAGTCCGATTGCTTGCTAAACATTCCTCCATTCAAGGTAATTCATGGTAGTACTTAGCCACATCTTGTAAATCCAGTTCATATCAATAAAGAGCGACCCTCATTCCATTCCGTGATATTCCACGCCATTTTCCTCGTTTATTTTCGTAAGATCGGCGATTCGATCGTCGACAATTTGGCGCCGTCCGGTGGGGAAGAAGGCGTAAGTTTCAAGAATTTTTTTCTTTTCGCCAAGAAAATCTCGCCCAAAACTCGCAATCGCTCATGCGACTATGCCCGAGTTTGGGATGAGGAAAATCGGTTCGATTGGCGGACTACGCCAACCTCGACATGGAAGGATGTATCCGCCCATGGAAGAAAATGGCAGTCATCCTCCTCATCCTCCTCCGCGGCCGCCGCCGCCGACGCGTTAGCGAGGTCGATCGGATGGATGAAGATGCGCCGCCACTACCGGTGGCGCAACCAGGAGAACCGGCCGTTCCGACCAGTTCGGAATGCCAGAGGATCTCTTCAAGCCCGGTCTTCTCGACCGGCGAAACAGGTGAAGAAATTTCAGCTCCATCACCCGGAAAACTCTATACCATTGATGAAATCATGGCTGAAAGAAACTCTCCTTCGGCTTCTGGCAATTCCAGGAGTCAACCGTCACCTGGTAACGGTGTCGATGAAACCTCCACTGGTCGTAGGCCATGTGGGGATGATCACGCTCAGCATACGATCGGCGGTTCGTCGGATTAGGCTGAGAAGACCTCAGGAAGTGCTCATCTCCGACCGATCTCCATCGTGGAAGATTCTGGCAGAAGCGCTGACAAGCTCTCCATTAGTTATGATGGAAGCTCATCGGAAGATCAATGCTGGAAGCACGAGGTCAACGCGATCGGAGATGAAGATCAAGATGCCCTGCATGGTCCTACACTCTCTACCACGCCATCATGTGTTGTTAGAGATGATCCGGGCCGTCAAGCACCAACTTCCGGAGGCAACGGAACTAATCGACGTCAATCAGTTAACTCGCCTGGCACTGCCCCACTCAGAGTGACTGACAGGACCGACCAAATCCGAAGGTCAGGGGAAGGTTCAGACAGGTGTACACCTACGACCAGTATGAACCACGAGACCTTCTCAGAATCGCTACAAAACTTGCGGCGTATTCAAAACATGTTAAATAATTCCGATCCTGCACGCCTAGTTTTGTACAACTCGTGAGGTCGGTATCCAAATTCTCCAATGCACTATGCAAATAACGGAAGCGTATTGAGAACAGAGGGGTTCAGAAGTCGACTAGGACTTCGTCCCCGCTCCTCCTCGAGGGGACAAAGACGGTCATACCAGAGAGCAGTCGATACCAAGACCTCCTCGACGATTCCGACCAAGGAGTCACGAGGGGAGAAGGCTATTTCAAGAGGATACTCCCCCACTGCGTCGAGAAGAACCACCACTAGGACCTAACGATCTCCGACATCGTTTGAACCAAGTGGGCGGTCGTGGACATCATATCAACGTCCACGACCGGATCGGTACACCGGAGTTCCAGCGCTCCAATCCTAGGGATCGGTCTCCGACCGATTACAATCCGGCACCTTCCCAGAGAAGACGCCATGAATCAATCACAGGTTGTCGAGCCTTCTCTGCCGGGCTCCAAGGCGTGCGTTAGCCTTGCCCGACGGCCAAGCCAACTTGGACAAATTCAATGGAACTCAAAACCCATTGGAATTTCTCCAAATATATACCACCGCTATCGTGGTCAGCTGGTGGCGATGAGAATGTAATGGCTAACTATTTACCCACCGTGCTCGAAGGGTCCGCCTTGGTCGTGGTTGTTAAACTTACCTGTCGGATCCATATATACTTGGGAACAACTCGTGATCTTCGATTGCCAACTTCGAGTGCGTCTGACGATACAGGAAGGAGGACGATCTCCACGTAATCCGCGAGGATCGATGAGACTTTACGCCAATATATCAAGAGGTTCACCAGTTCAGAACTCTATACCCAAGTCGCAGAGTCCTCTGTTATTCAGGGCTTTTAAAACAGTCTAAGGAATCGGCGGTTTACGGAGGACATAGCAATGAACCCTCCAAGAACAACCGTTGAGCTTTTTGATATAGCGGACAAATATGCCATCGCTAGTGAAGCAATCGAGTGGTGTGAAGCCATCGATCGGAAAGACAAGATTCCCCACCCGTCCGGACAAACAGAGAAAAAGAACAAGAAGTCTCTCAAGAAGAAAAAGAACCGCAGACCGACGACAAAGAAGTCCTCGCCGTTCTGCATAAGATCGGGAAGGGCAAGAAGGACTATGCTTGGTCGAAGCAAAGCAAAAGTTCCGACCGGCGATTCTGCATTTAATAAGAAGTGGTGTCCACTTCACCAAACGAGGGCATGATCTGCGACTGCCGTGTCTGGCGTAAGAAACTGGAGGATTATTATGCGGGTAAGGACCATTTCCAAAGAATACAGAACATAGAGAAACGAGCTCCAAAAGGACAAGGATGGCGACGAGGAGATGGAGTACCAGATCCCCAACACACAATCAACATGATTTTTGGAGGATCTTCTTCATACGAGTCCAGACGCCATCCCAAGGCCATGGAGCGGAGGTCAACCTCGTCGAATCTCCAACCGTAATCAAGCACTCGAAGTGGTCTGACACCGCAATTTCCTTCAAAGAAAGACGATCGCACCATCCCATCGACTCGACCGGGTAGGTTCCCCATCGTCGTTGAACCAACTATTAATAATTGTCGGGTTAATCGGGTCTTAGTGGATGGGGTAGTTCCTTGAATATATTATTTGTAGGAGCTTTAGAAGAAATGCAGTCCCCATGTCAAAGGTGAAACACGTGAAATATGCTTTTCATGGCATAGTTCGGTTCTACCGCTAAACCGATAGGACAAGTTTCCTACCGGTGACGTTTGGAAAACGACAATTTCCGAGCAGAGAAGATCCCGTTTGATGTAGTAAACTTGAATCCGCGATACAACGGAATCCTCGATCGACCAAAGATTAGCAAAATTCTTGATAGCCACGCATTACGGTTATCAAAGTTTGAAAATGCCGGGGCGAAGGAGTCATCACACCGAGGAGATCGAAAATGGCTTACGATGCGATCGGAAATCCTTTGCCTTCGGTTGATGAACTTCCGACCGAGAGGTTAATCCGTCTCCCATGCAGTCAAGCACTCGAAGCCAAAGATGACGCCCAAACCATCCGACTGCACCAAGGAGGTACTACTCAACAAAAGCGCTTCCCGGACAATACAAGTCGTCATATGGGTCAGACAACCAGATCCAACCGCGCAAGATTACGGTCGGGCAAGACTCGACCCTAAATAGGAAGAGTCGCTCGTCTCCTTCCTCCGAGCAAATCAAGACGTGTTTGCTTGGCAAGCGTCCGATATGCAGAGTCCCCGAGGTGATCGAGCACGCTTGCTCTCCACCGATAAAAACCGATCAAGCGAAACTACGACGTTTTGCACCCGATCGAAGGAAGCAATCCAATGGAGATTGACAAGCTTCTCGAGCGGGATTTATTTGTGAAGTCGACCACCCACGGTGGCTTGCTAATCTGTAATGGTTAGGAAAAATAATGGGAAATGGCGAATGTGTATCGACTTTACAGATCTTAATAAAGCTTGCCCGAAGGATGACTTTCCCTTCCCCGCATTGATCAACTAGTAGACTCTACTTACGGGTGCGAGTTACTAAGTTTTTAGATGCGTATTCGTGGTACCACCAGATTAGTATGTGTAAAGAAGATGAGGAGAAAACTTCCTTCATCACCCCATATGGTACTTCTTGTTATATTAAGATGCCATTTGGTCCAAAAATCTTTGGTGCAACTTTTCAAAGGTTGATGCAAAAACTTTTAGTCTACAAATCGGTTGAATCTAGAAGCTTATGTTGACGATCCGTCGTAAAGACCACCAACGGCGCACCACATTCCCGACTTACAAGAAACTTTTAATAACTTGAGAAGACATAACCTCAAGTTAAATCCTAAAAGTGTGTGTTCGAGTTTCACTGAAAACCGCTCGGTTTCCTAGTTTCGCTAGAGGTATTGAAGCAAATCCAAAGAAAAATTGCGCCATCGACCGGATCGCCCTCACCACCAAGAAGGAAGTCCAAAACTAACCGTCAGATGGCGTTAAGTCGTTTCATAGCAAGGTTAGGGAAAAAGGATTACCTTTCTTTAAACTTCTTCTAAACATGGGAGTTTTGAGTGGACTAAAGAGGCAAACGATGCCTTTGAGGAACTTAAAAGTACCTTACAAGTACCGGTTTTAGTTTCTCCGAGACCGGAGAAACATTGCTAATTTACGTGGCGGAACACCACGCATGCTTAGCGGCGTCTCGGTTGTAGAAAGGATAATATCCAACGACCGGTCTATTACGTGGCGAAGTCTTACATGGACCAAAGGAAAGATACCCACAGTACAAAAGTTGCTCTATAGCCTCCTTATGTCTTCAAGGAAGCTAAGGCACTACTTTCGAGCCCACAAAGTGGTCGTACCTACCGGATATCCCTTGGTCAAGTCCTTGGAAATAGGGAATCATCGGATCTAATAGCCAAATGGGCGGTCGAGCTAGGGCGTTCGATCTCCATTTCATTTCACGAAACAAAATAAAGTCCTGTGCAATAGCGAATTCATTGCGAATGGACAAACCTCGAACCCACCCAAGGACCCGAGTACGAACACCACGACGAGTGGACAATGTATTTCGACGGTTCCTTGATGTTACAAGGATCGGGGTGGAGTGGTCTTGATATCCCCTCTCGGCGAACACATCAAGTCGCCATCCAAGAAATTTTCCGCCACCAATAATGTGGCGTAATATGAAGGTTTATCGGGACTCGAGCAAACGTTAAGCTCGCCGGATTCGCAGACATTAGTGAAAGGCGATTCTCAACTAGTAGCTTAATCAAGTGGGAAAGAGTATCAATGCTCTAGTACCAAGATGTCATCTTATCTGGCGGAAGTACGAAAACTCGAAAAGCACTTCTTCGGTTTTCAGATCCAACATATTCCTAGAAAGGAAAACTTTCGCGCATCAGCTTAGCACGGATGGCCTCCACGAGGTCGACCGTCCATCCTAGAGTTTTTCTCGAGCAACTCAATTCACCCTCGGTAGTTGAGCCTTCCGAGAACATACATGATTCTTTGCAAGTTGAACAAACTAATCAAGGAAACATGGATGCTCCACGATCGCTGACGGTTGGCGCCACACGATCACTAGAGAGATCGGATGACATCGATCTACAATTATCTTCAAAGATGACACAATTCCAGAAGATGATGTAGAGGCCGATCGATAGCACGAAAAGCCAAATCATACACTCTAATCGAAAGTACCTTGTATAAACGAGGATCTCATGGAGTGTTGATGAGATGCATATCTCAAACGGATGGCATTAGATTGCTAACCAAATCCATGAAGGTGTCTGTGGAGCACACCATTCCTACGTAACCACAGTTTCAAAGCCTTCCCAAGGCTATTATCGCCAACCGCCCTTCATGATGCAAAAGAGCTTGTGATGAAGTGTGTACAATGTCGGTTTCATAGTCGACAAGTACACCACCAAAGACAAGCCTTACAAACAATTCCTCTTTCTTGGCCTTTTGCAACTGGGATCGGACAATCTGGACCTTTCCTAAGAGCACCGGGGCTTAATTTTTCGTCATGATTGACACGCTTTAAAAATGGATTGAAGCCGAGCGACCGTTAAAATAACAACCGAGGCCGCTAAGAGATTTCTCTGAAAAATGTGATCACGCGATTTGGTGTACCCAACAGATCATCACGCATAATGGTTCCCGCCTCCAAAGAATAATTCCAGAATTTCGCGATGAACTTGGTGTCAAAGTTCATTTTGCTTCATTGCACATCCGCAGAGCAACGGAGGCGCTTGAGCGGCTAATGGTATCCTTATGCAGGGGATCAAACGCCGAGTATTCGACCAGTTAATCAAACGGTCAGGCGCTTGGGTTAAAGAACTTCCCTCTGTGTTATGGGCCGTTCGAACCACGACCAGTCGTGCGACCGGTGAAACTCCATTCTTTTTGGTTTATGGTGCCGGCTATGCTTCCTCCGTAACTCAAAATTGGCTCGCCGAATCGATCGTTTTGACGAAAATGATCGAATGAACGACGACTTCGACGACGCCGATTTCCTTGAAGAACGATTTAAACCAAGCCCTTATGCGATCGGCGGCCTACCAACAAGCCATGCGAAGGTACCATAGTCGTAAGGTGCGACCTCGCAGACCTTCTTTGTCAGAGGTGATCCGTTCTCGTAAAAATTCGAGCCAAACAAATCGCAATAAACTTTCTCCTAAATGGGAAGGTCCTTACACTGTGGTCGAAGTAACCCGACCAGGTTCCGTACGACTGGCTATGTCTGATGGGCAAATTTTGTCAAATTCTTGGAACATCGATCAATTGCGTAAGTTCTATGTTTAATTTTTATTCTTTCATTTCTTTCAATTTCAATTTCATTAAATTCATTAATTAATTAAGAAGTGCAACTTTGCTTATATATATACACCTACATTCTCAGTCGCTTATTATTGTTAGTCCGGTGAGAAGACATTTTTCTCTCGATATCCTTTTGAGGATCTCGATACTCTATAGTCCTAGTCGTGAGCATTTTCTTCAAATGATTCCCACGCTACGACTACGCTCTTTTCTCAAAGAAAATGAGTAATCGAGCGCCACACAACTAACTATCTCATGAATGATATGCTTACGATTCAAGATTATGCTTCATTATTTTAAGATTACGGTCTATTATTGTCAGCTCTTCGGTCGGACACGGAAAGCCTCCTAGTCGAAGTCTCTCCTTTTTACATGCACGTGGTCCCCCTTGCTCGAAGGAGCTTCCTAGCGACGGTTCTTTTCTTCGATCCTCGCTACCATCGGATACGTAATTTGAACACGCTTTCAAGAAATGTGTCGATGCCTTCGTGTCTTGGCATTAGTTCCACCAGATTATGGGACAATAGATATAAACAAAGTTCACTTATAATTTGTTGCATACATATTTGCATTTCTTCTTATGTCAAGTTTGACAAAGTCTTTTTCCGACCATATATAGTGTTTTTGATTGGTATTTCCATTATGACAAACAAAGATCTATAACTAGTCGAAATCATACTGTCCTGACCACATTTGATTTCCTAGTATCTTTAACGATCGCTTTTGTCTTACATGTCCAAACATACCTTCAAAAACTCACATACATGGTTATGACCTCTTTTTATTCTCTTTCTTGGCTCATTGCTTGTACAAGAACGTTCTTCTACTATCAAGCGTTCGGGGCTAGGAAATATACGAAATTTTAAAAAAAGTCAAACAGATAAACAAAAGCTTTGTCAATGACATAAAAGGTAAGTTTTCAGAGATATTCAAATATTTTTACACTTGCAGAACCTACTCTAAGAAATATTCCCACTTAACTCATCGCTTGTCGGAGATTCGACCTCCATCTCCTCTACAACTATATCTCCGAGTGGCCTCGAGTTCTTCCATGAACTTGGTCGCCTCCTCAGTGGGCGCTTGAAGTCATCTTTAACAGCTTGGAGATCTATGGAGGGTCGGAAGCTTTCGCTTTTGCCAAAGCAAAACTAACTCCACTTGCAACGCCTATTTTTAGGGCCCAGGCATAATTCGTCCGAGTAGTTTTGAGCGAACTTTAAGGTCCTCTAGAAGTTGACCCAAATAGTTCATTTTCTCTATTGGATCTCCTAAGGAAGGCAGGGCTTGATCCTCGATCCCATATCAAAGATCATCTTGTTCAAAGCATGAATCTTTTCATCAATATTTTGAGCAAGAGCCCTCCTTATCCTGCTCAAATTTCGAGTTTTTTTACTCGCTCAAGATTTCGCTTGCTCTGCAAAAACAAATCGCTTAATGAACACAAGCATAAGTGAAGGAAAAATCAAGCTTACGACATATTACCTTCATTTGTTTTGCTAACTGTTTCATATTTGGTCGTTGCTTCAGCGATCAACCGGTCTTTAGCTGAACTTGCTTCAGCAAATGACTGGTCTTTAGCTTTTATTTCTTCTTCAAGAAGAGCTATCTTGGCTTTCTCAGCCACAACCTCCTCTTTTATTTTCTCCAGATCTATCGAATACGATAAGGGAGAATAATTGTAGGGGAGCAAAGTATTGAAGAAGAAACAAAAGTTAAAAAGGGAAAAGTTCTTACTTTCCAACTCGGAGTGCTTTTGCTCCAAGTCCTTAACTCGCTGGGTCAGTCCTCCGATCATAGCAAAGTTCTCGACCAAATGCTACACAAATAGCGTTCTCTTTCTTAAGTTTCTTATAAACTTTTTAAAGAAGAGCTATGAAGTCGGGTCGAGAATACTTACCAATTGCTCGGTCATTATAACCAAAGAAAAATCAAATCGAGGTGCATCTTGAGTTGAGTATCCGATACTTTCGCCATGCCTCATCAAGCTCCTTATCCTCGATAAATCGGGACGAAAAGGAACTTGTTAGGTTGAGAAGGGTTATCAACGATGATTGGAACTGTTGAGACCTCTCGAGGCATCTACCTCCACGTAAGGGGTTTCAATCACCAAAGGATCCAACTCAACCGTTGTTCTTGTCACCGCCGGGGCTTCTTCGACCACTATTTCCTCAGAACTTTGTCCCGAGAAGTGCTCTGATGGAACTTCCACAGTGCGAGTCCTCAGAAGAACACAGTCTGAAACGACCGAACACCGTAAGACCTATGCGAACCGAAGATGGGAAGTTCAAAGTATCAAATCATCAAGGAATTATTAGAGGTACATACTTATACGACCACTTTCATTTGTACATACCTTGTTAATCTCCGGGATTTGACTCAAAAGCAGCAAGAGAGAAATCTGTGCCGCTAGCCTTCCTTTTCTTCTTCTCCAATTTTGCTTTGTTACGACCAAAGAAGGTTTGTTGAACCTCACATCCTCCAACAAGATGTCGGAAGCTATGTCCTCGACCAGTTCATCAAGGACCGCATTCCCGACTATCCGGTGGAGGGAGTGGTTTCATCAATCTCGGATCGCTTGTTTCAAGAATAACCGTAAGGTCGTGCACGACCACTCGAGTCTCTGACCTCAGCTACATTCTCATGCCTCGAACTTATCCACCTAAATCAAAGAACAAATTTGATTGGGTGAAGAAATCCTTTATCTAAAAAATTCGTACATATATGATTCCAAATGTTCTATTACCTCGAGGATTCATCTCCTTCGAGTGCCTCGAGGCACGACTTCGGCCGAACTAAGGTGGGGCGTTGATCCTCACCGAATTGTATGATTCGCAATCCGACCGATCGCAAAAGTAGAGCACAATTGGAAATCTGGTGGAATATATGTATACACATGGTAAAAGGAATTTTGATTAAATTACCTTAAGCCTTGCCGTCTCCTTCAATAGGAGTTACGGCTAAGATCTTGGGGCATTCAAATTTTCTCCAGCTCCCCACGATCATCTTGACTCGATCTCTAATTTCCCGGGGAAAGAGCTTTAATGAAGGAAGAATAGACAGATTTTAAGGTAATACATTAATCAAATCAAAATACCGATCGGAATTTATCTCAAGGACTTACCACCTTCCGAGGTAGCTTCATCACGATCAAGGCACCAGAGCGAGGAATGAGTCCGGAGCTTCAATGGGCTAATCTCGACGAAAGGTGAAATCCTTCACCACATGCCACGGTCGGGCCCTCGACTGCAAGTCATAGATGGCATCCGCCCATCTCTTGACTATCCTGTCTTCTTCGGTTTCCTTCCACTTGGAGTTTTCACTTGCTCTAGTTCCGTAAGTAGAGGCCATCGTCTTCGTAACGTCATGTAAAACCAAGATTTTTTCCACGACGACCACGAATATTTCACGTACATGAAGATGTACTCATCGGCCTTCCCGTCATGAAGACGCAATGTGCATTCCCGGAGTGCCTCGATTTTGCTTTGCAGATTTTCCCATCACCATGCGGTAGAAATAACTAAAGAGCTTCAAGTTCGGTTGTATTCCTGGTATGCCTCACACAAATATACTGAAAATACTAATATTTGCGATCGAATTTGGGGCCAAATTCACCAATTCCACCCGTAATGTTCAAGAACGCGGAGGAGGAATTTGTGTACTGCAGAGTCTCAAATTTCACATTCGATGTAGGCAAGAAAACAGGATTTCGCCATCTTCACGGCTCGGAAAATGCTCTCCGTCCGGGTCTCCAATTAATCGATTCCTATCTGGGAGCATTCCCATCTGCTTCAAGGCCTCGAAGTTTTTCTTGCCCAATTCAAGGCAACCACTTTGTAATCTGCTCCGACATGGCGAAAATCCTCAAGGATGAGTAGCAAAAGTTGGAGACTTTGTGGTCGGAAGAACAGAAAAGACTCGGAGGATTTCTTGGCGAAAAGCT
This sequence comes from Phyllostachys edulis, assembly GCA_036346405.1. Lineage (NCBI taxonomy): Eukaryota > Viridiplantae > Streptophyta > Magnoliopsida > Poales > Poaceae > Phyllostachys > Phyllostachys edulis. The sequence goes on from CM070564.1 coordinate 45,447,211, forward strand.
AAAGGGGATCGAAGGGATTCTCGAAGCATAAAAATTCTAAGAGCCCAAATGAGAGGAGATCTTATAACCTTCCGATACTTTCAAGGATTCCCACAAAGTCCAACCGACAAAAAGCTTTTTTTGTTCAAACGACAGAGGAACTCTTCGCTTCCCAAGGCAAGTTCTCAACTTTAAAGTGAACACGCAGACTTCAGATACCATGACATTAAATGGGTTCGCCTCTACGATTTCATCGGAAAAGGTATATGCACGACCAGTTCATTTAAAGTTCGGGGCTAGCCGACGAGGATTAAAACCTCTATGTATTATTTTAAATGCATAATAAAAGACCATACGTCTTCATGGTCGTAATTCCTAAGACTAACGACCTCCACGGTCGTTAGTATTCCAAGGTTACTTAATGGGTACTCGGCCTGATGAGGCTTTGTGCCTAATCCTCGACGGATAACCGCCGTAAAATTATCGAATCGGTATTTCTTATCGTATGATGAATGGAACACGTGTTATACGTTCCAAACCATGCGATGGTACAACCCTGAGACACTGACTATTAACCACCCTACGGTTAAGCTTTTCACAAGCAACCGCAAGGAAGTTAGCACATTGCTAACTTCTCTACCGTTCCGACCAGTCGTAACGCTTCATCAGGGACGTCTTCTCCAGGAGTAACTGCCACCTCTTCGGAAGTTATTTAAAAGGTGAAGCACAAGAGACAGGAACAGGGACAAGAGGGGAGACGATAGGCGACACACAAAACAAGGCCAAGGCAAAGATATGCATAGAAGCCTAAGCGGTGGAATTAGAAGCTAGATAATCAGTCTTAGACTCATATTCTAAGTCTGATTGCCCGGTTAAGCATTCCTCCATTCAGTGTAATTCATGGTAGTACTTAGCCACATCTTGTAAATCCAGTTCATATCAATAAAGAGCGACCCCCATTCCATTCCAGGATATTCCACGTCATTTTCCTCGTTTATTTTCTTAAGATCGGCGATTCGATCGTCGACACTTTGCCACCTTTTTCCCACACTCTACATTGACTCACGCTCAGTGGCTTCTTGGAGAGCCTTGCTGCCGAGGGCATCCCCAGGAGCACCTTCATCGCACTTTCACCATTGGAGGTTCATCAGAGCTTGGGCATTGACCCTAATTGCCCAGATTGCCTTCGACCTCCCTTCAACTCCTCACCTCCTCCTTAATACTTGGTAAGTCCTCTTGTGCACCGACCGCTTCTTGATCTTATCTCCACCGTAAGAGATTATATCCCTTCAGACCTCTTCCTTGGGATTCTCGGTGGAACTCTATGGTTCTTGTATAAAGACCACCCTCCGACTTCACACAAGCGTTTTCATCTTGGTCTTTCGCTATCGCCGCCCTCTGGTTTCTCGCGAGGACCTTCCTCATTTGATCTCTCTCCAAGAAGTTGAGACCTCTCCCAAAGAACCTAATTTGAGTCTGTGAATGGTCTCTGTTAATTGAGTCTTAAGAGTTTCTTTTGAAGTTCTTCTTGGCTCTTTATTTGAAATTTGGTTTGAGTTGTCTCCTTTCTCCGTATAGATCGTGAGGACACTGAGGAGCGTGAGACCATCAAGAAGAAGACTCTCAAGACAGTGAGCAAGGCAAGTCATGCTCTTGATCATATTGCACCCAATATTTCAATTTACTTATGTTCTGTTTCAAAGGATAATGCATGCTTAGTTCTACCAAGATAATTTAATACCTGTCCTTAAAACACATAGTTATGCCCAAATTCCTTCATATGGCCAACTTGACATTAAATCAACTCTGTTGTCACCTTAGACAAAACCTGGTTAATACATTAGTGTGAACCAGAGCAATTAATGAAAACATATGCTTAGACTGGCTTAGACCAAAAACATTTGATTTGGGAAAAATCTTTACCTTCATGACCAACTATTATTTAAAATGTTTTGACCATGGCATTTGGGATGTCATGGGAGTAAGGAAATATTGCTGGGGAAGCAAAAAGGAAATGAAAACTGATTTGGACTTGGGCGAATTGATTGCTTGGTTGGTGCAAGGTTGATGCACGGACTCTATCCTGGTAAAGGTGGAGGTCCAAGGGTTTGTGATTGTCGCCCAAGTCAGTTGAGGACCGGTCTTTGAGCCGCCAATGCTAGGCCTATGATGGGCTATGCCAAAACCGTGCAACCACATGTCTCCAAGATGGGCGTGGGACCTAGCTAAGTAAATTGCAGAACTTCCACCGCATTAATCCAGTTGGAGGAGGGAGGTCTTCTATGGCCGGTGGTCTTTATGACCTATGTTCCCACTTGGTGCAAGAGGGGCCCAGATCTGCATGAGTTGAATCCAAAGGAGGCGAAACCTTAGCAAGGAGAGGCGTGGTGGAACAATGCATTTTAAAGGCTTTGTCATGAACTCTAGACCTCTTACCTTTGGTAGTGAGAGGTGGCATCGACGGATGCTTGGATAAACTAGAGGAACTCATGTTGTGTGGGTAAAGTGCACATCCTCGATCGAGTGTAAATCTATTCGAATAGCCGTGTCCGCGGTCATGGACATGCTGGCAGCGGCCACTCAGAGTTAGATGTTGGTTTTGTGTTTCTAAAAATGTGTAATAAACTGTTTTGGGATTTCTATCCCATGGGTTTGGGCAGGGAGCCTTGTGCAGGAGGGTATCCTTCACCAATTTATTGATGAATGCTATCCAACTGAAAATCAAATTTATAAAATGGATTTTTTCTATTAAACACCTGCTTTGGAACTTAGTAATTGTAATTGAAAGAAACTTGGCTTTATGCAAAGCAACCATTTTATGCCCTCTGTTGTATATCCATGTATGCATGTCATTTCATTAACCCACGGGTGTGACTTGCGAGCACAAGGTAGTGCTCACTCTTGCTCAATGCAAAATCTTATCGAGAGAAGACAACAATGAGAAGAGGAGGACCAGATTTAGTAGGTTGTGCCCTCCACCATTTTGCACTGTGGTATAGTGGATGGACCTCTGTCTTTGCTCTTTTGTAAGCTTGCTTTTGGCCCAAGGCCACCTTTTGTAAACAACTCCTTGGTTATGTTGTAAATAAAGTCTTTGACGTGGATGTTACCATTTTTGTTTCTTTGTGAAGAGCTAGCTTAAGATCCTTGGGACTAGCTCGATTCACGCTGGGAATCACAGAGTGATCCCCAAGCCTCACGACCTCCTCGAGTCAGTCCCGCGACCTCTCTGTGTTGGCCGTGGCAGTTGGGGATCTCCCCGTGACTCCCACTTCCCTCAGTGGTAATCCAGAGAGGTCCTAACAGGGTCTCGATGGGTACTACCGGGGGCAGATCCTACCCGAGCCTCGGGAGGTGCCACCCGACCTCCTGGGAGGTCCTAAGGGACGTCCTAGGTTTGGTACTGGGAGGTCCTCTCAGGTGCCCTAGGGTTGGGTCGCCACATTTACCCTCCTCTGGCCCAGACCTCCTTGGGTCTAGACCTCCCTATGTCCTCTAGAACCTCCCCTTACCTTAATTGGACCTCTCCGCGTCCTTCGGGACCTCCCCATGTCCTCTAGGACCTCTCCTTACCTTTATTGGACCTCTCCGCGTCCTTCAGGACCTCTCCATATCCTCTAGGACCTCCCCTTACTTTTATTTGACCTCCCCGTGTCCTACCGGACCTCCCCAGGTCCTCCAGGATCTCCTCCCTATCTTTTTCCACCTCTATCAATTGTGAGTCATCCGATTTGCATTGGACGGTTTGATCCTGGTGAGACGTTCGGGTGGTCCGAACGTCCCACCTTCTCTGAGCCCTTAGATCTTCGTTGGACGGTCCGATTTGTTGTGGCGTTCGGACGGTCCGAACGTCCCAACCATTTTGGACCACCCGATTTAGTTCTAAGGCTGAGATCCTGCGCTAGCTATGTTGGTCCGAACGTCCCACCCTCCTTGAGCCTTAGATCATTTTGAGCGGTCCGATCGGAATCCAGCGGCCCCGACCTCCTCCTTGTACATCTGGACCGTTAAGACCCCCCCTTGGAGATCTTAACCGTCCAGACCTCCTCCTTGCACATCCTCCCCCTTGGAGATCTTAACCGTCCAGACCTCCTCCTTGCACATCTGGACCGTTAAGACCTCCCCCTTGGAGATCTTAACCGTCCAGACCTCCTCCTTGTACATCTAGCCGTCAAGACCTCCCCTTTGGAGATCTTGGCCGTCCAGACCTCCCTTTTTGACAGATCTGATCGTTAGGACCTCCCCTCGGAAATCCTAACCGTTTAGACCTCCCCTGGATTTGATCATACGGTTCTAAACCTCCCCTGAGGGTGAGGACCTCCTCTCAGCTCTTGCGGACCTCCTTTGGTGCGCATAATCTTGACCGTTTGGACCTCCCCTTTGGAGATCCAACCGTCAGGACCTCCCCGGTGGGTGAGGATCTCCCCTTGTTCACTGCAGGACCTCCTCAAGGTCCTTGCAGGACCTCCTCTGCGGGTCTTGGCTACCCCACTGGGCAGTCACACCCAGTTTTTCTTTATCTTTGACTGAGTCCTTGGGCAAGGAAGTCTCCACAGCATTTAATGCATGTTGTGTCACATTAAATGCTCTCACCTTTGCGGTACGCATGTCATACCGATTGTCACATTCCTTGCCTACTCCCATCGTCCTCTTTACCAACTCTTGTTGACCACTACCCTGGGTCATGTACCTTGACTCCAGCTATATATAGTCGGGGTAGCCCTCCTTTCTCACTTTCTTCTCCATTTCTCCTCTGTGTCTCAATCGAGTCTACCTTAAACCTCCTCCAACAAGTTCTGGGACCTTCTCTCTCAAGCTCTAAGACCTCTCCAGCGAGCTCCTTGGGCCTCCTCTTGACCTTCCAACCTCTCTGTTGGTTTTATCTTTGAGTTTATTTGGAGTTCTTTGGATCTTGCTTGAGCTTCATTTGAATATTTGGTTTTTCACGTGTAGATTGTCAAGACCGTGGGGAGCCAGAGTTCAGTGAGGGAGAGGGAGCAGCTCAAGACTTTGAGCAAGGCAAGTTACACTCTTGAACATGTTGCACCCAATACTTCAAATTACTTATGTCATTTTCAAAGTTGTATGCATGCTTAATTCACTAAGATATTTCAATGCCTACCTTTAAGTCCATAGTTATGCCTACTGCTTGGTATGACCTCTATCCATGATTGAATCAACCCCATTGTCACCCTAGATAAAACCTGGTTCTTGCAATAGTAAGGACCCGTAGCTTTTGAAAAATGAAATGCTTAATAATGCTTAAACCAAAATCTTGATTTGGGAGTTTTGACCAAAACTATCTCTTAATCAAATTATTTGGGCCATGGCATTGGTGTGCCATGGAGATTTTGGCCATGACATTGGTGTGTCATGGATGTCTTACTTATGGCCATGGCATTGGTGTGCCATGGAGAATTGAAACCCAAATTAAACAAAAAATGGATTTGACTTGGGCGAAGCTGGTTGTTTGGTTGGTGCATGTCTATGCACGGGGGTCGTGTGATCCGATGCCCCAGGGTTGAGGTTTGTCGCCCAAGTCGGTTGAGGACCGGTCTTTGAGACACCACTTGCTAAGCCTATAATGGGCTACGCCAAAATGGTGCAACCACATGTCTCCAGTATGGGGTGTGGGACCTGGCTAACTAATTTGCAAAGCTCCTTCGTGGTTGATCCTGCGGAGGCGGTGGGTTGTCATATTACAACTGTTGTAGTCCCGACGCCCAGTTGGAACAGGTGCTTATTGCAAAATTTCAAGGACAGATAACAAGATTGCAGGATCAAATGAATCAACTCCTCAGCCAGTCGCAAGCTGCCCTTGTTATTTTAGGAGCCAGTCCTCCTCAACATTGGAGTAGCGTTGCGCCCACTCCAAATTCTGAACATGATGACGTCGAATTACTTATCGATGACATCAAGGTAATGTACATCTCTGGAATGCACCAAAGATAGACCTATAGGACGCCTTAGCTAATTGTGTATCGTTTTGTAGGAGCCAATGCCCTGCAAGCTCCAAGTGATGATGGTTGGGTCCATTTCTATTGAGGCTAAGTGGGGGATAGTGTATCCATACCAGGAAAGGACGGTGTAGCACGGTGCCCAGCTGGCACAGGGTTATGCCAGGATCTAGGAAGACATGGTATATGACAATTTCATGGCCGTCCCGCTGGATATTCGCCCGAACGAAGACATCAAAACACTAGGGGATGCCATGCACACTTTTATCTAGTGGCTCAAGAAGGACATCGCCTTGGACCCAGCAGTGCCACGATCTCGACATGGCCATTCCTCTCCAACAGGACCCTCGATGACTCCACCTCATCCTTTGCCTCAGAAGGCCACCTCATCGGTTCCCATCGAGAAGACGCCGAAGGAACAAGAAAAGCGTGTCGTCGTATCGGTTCCCGAGTCGTCTCGTAGGAAGACGTGTAGCAGGCCAGTCGTTAAGGCCAAATCGAAGTCGATGAACATTAAATCGCCTCCCAAGCCCTCGAAATACTCCATCGGAAGTCTGTTGGCCACCGACACAGTATTAGGCCACGCTGGACTAGGTTGTCAGGCTTTGCATGTCTGGTACATGCGGAAGACCAAAGAGAAGGGGTGCGATACTGGAATCACCGTCAGATACAAGAATGAGCATTTTTTCAACAGGCCGGGTCACTTCGTCGTAGGCTTCAACGACTTATACGACCTATTCAACCTCACTGCCCTCGACACCCCGCTTCTACAATGTTGGACACTGTAAGTTTGTACAATCAAGTTCTACATTCACGTAATACCGATAAATATCACAACTCATTTTTATGTATAGATACATGATAAAAAAAGCCTAGGAAGTTGACGAACCAGTGGGTTTTCTCGACCCACACGTGGTCTCTATGCAAACCATCGAACAAGATGCATCCTTCGTCGAGAAATACATAACGGCGGGATTGCTTCATCAGGACAACAAGGACTACATAGTAGTGCCCTTCAACTAGGAGTAAGTGCTTCACTACTTGCTATATAAATTTTATTTGTACTTTATAGTTTATACGCAACACGAACTTAGGTTTACTGACTATAGCGACATACATGAGTAGGTTCCGCTGAATCCTTTTAGTCATTGTACCAAAGAGGAACAAGATAATATACATTGATTCCCTAATCAGCAAAAAGCATGACTTCAACATTCTGACAGGAATACTCGACAGGTATGCTCATTCCCTCCATACATAACTCTATTGTAGTCTTCCTTCGTTTGAAATGGCCGAGGATAACTTTTTGGAATCGTGTAGGTCGTTCATCGCCTATGTTGGCGACGGAGGAGCATACAGGGGATCGAACGCCACACTGCAATACATGACGCGATTTCCGGTACGCGCTACAACACAATAATGTTATATCATACTTCGTAATAATACGTCTCGAACTGACTATACATATATATGTAATTCTATTTTTGCAGTGCCGCCAGCAAAAACAAGATCAACTATGTGCATTCTACGTTTGCCATCATATGCAGCAAAATCATTTGTGCTAAGATGAAGGATCCCGAGGTTTGTCAATCTTGAAATAATTATTTCCTAATTATAAATTTAAATATATATGCTTACACTTTACTCTTGCTAGCGACAGGACTTGATCATAGATTTAGATGCACTCGTTGCGAAAGAGCTCGCGGACGTTCGAGGGAAGCTCTGCACCTTCATCAAGATAGAGATCATTAACGCCAAGGGAGAGTTTCACTCTGTCGCCGACGTAGAGTTTCATCCCATCGACACCTCTCAACCACCTTCAAACAATCGACTCAATTGTAATCCAATTGTAACTATAGCGACAATACATGAATAAATTCTTTTGTAATTTATTTTGAGTAATGATCACTTTAAGTTGTCAACAATTGATTATATGTGATGTATCTGTTTTCTGCATACTTGTTTTCAGAGGGTATGGCTAGCAATTCCTGAGGCTAGCAAAAAAAGAGAGTTAAGTATAATGAACTATCACAGACGGTTTTTTGTTGAAACAGTCTGTGAAGGTATGTCGGTTCTATTTACAAACCATAAAATTAGTTAGGTATAAAGACCTATCACAGACGGTTTTTTTTATTGAAACCGTCTGTGGAGGTATAGTATCACAGACGGTTTCCATTAAAACCGCTCAGCGATCATTTGATATCCTGAGCGGTTCTATTTCCAAACCGTCTGTGATATTATCAAATCACAGAAATTCCTTGAGATATCTTAGACCTAAATAAAATATGTCCAACTCAACATTGGTATTTAATTTTGTAAATAAAATATTTTAGCCTTAACATAAATAGGAAAAAGCTTTTTAAAATTTCTAGAAAATTTAGAAAACTCAAGGAAAATAATTAAAATTTTATTTTTTAACCAAAATTGAAAATTTGGGATGTTATACTCCCGGTCCTCGCTGCAAGGTGGCTCGGCTGTGAAGGCACGTACGAGAAGAAGAAGAAGAAGAAGAAGAGAAGGAATGGTTGACTGGTTGGTTCGTACGAGCCAGCCAGGGGACTGGATTGCTGGCCCTGCGTAGGTTACATGGGCATCGGCAGATCCTGGGGATCCAAATCCAATGGTGGTTTGCTATTCCGTTGGATTGGCTGCCCACGGTAGTTTTATCTCTTTTTAGCGTCGGGTCCTATAGGTCATAGTTCGCCAAATCTATGCTTGATCCGATCCTTTGATTCTATTGTACAAATTAGTTAGATGGCCAAGATGTTCTCTTTTTAGATTAGCGTGAGAATTTCTACCTAGTTTTTATTTGTCCTAATTTCTAGCATTTTTACCTCCTAGAGTTAACTCCTAAAGAAGCAAAGACAAAAGATACATGGCCACTCTGGTTTCAACGCAAAGCAGATTCCGCTGTGTCCTTATGCATCTGATGTTGGTGGCTTTCATGGCCATTGGAGTAAACAAGAAGTTGATCATCCTGGCGGTGAAAAAGAATAGGATACTCATATTCACTTTTTCTAGTCGTCTTTTCGGCCCAACAGTAATAAAACAAAGCGACAAAGCATCAATCAATTATGGAGTAGTAGTCAGTGGTGGTATATGTATATATGCTAGCTTTCGGTGCTTGGTAAGGGCAAATCGATCAGTATCATCAGCGTATATAGCTAGGCGGCGCCTCTGAATCGACCCCAAATAGTGTGCATACAGTCCATGCACATGGACTGACAAGTGAGTGCAATACCAATACCTAGCTCAGTCAGTCCATCCATCCATCGCATTCTTGAACTCGACCATCATTATATTTCTGCTTTCACCATTCATTCTTGTCGCTTATACCTTGGAAACAAGAATCTTATATACTCCACTATATATACATATATATGTACATCCTTCTCCATTTGATTGCTTTTAATTTTAGCTCCTGCGCTTCTCATTATGCATGCCATTATAGCAACATTTCATCTGACACCAAGTGATTAATTAGAAAACTTGCTTGTCTGCATCCAATCCGCGTGCATGATCAACGGCATCTCAATTCTCAAAGTGCATGCATGTACTCCCTCCGTTATTTTTTTTAATGTTGTTTTTGAATGTGTGGATCGAGTCAACCTTTTAAAATTTTGAGCGTGCAAGTCTATCCAAAGATGGTCGCATGTTCATATAATCGATATGCCCGTAAAAGGATTTTCAAACATGCATATCAATATTCTTGGTGAATGCGCTTGTCTATCCAAAGATAGCGGCATATATGTCCATATAATCGATTTGTTCATAAAAGTGTCATAGGTATATCAATATTCTTGGTGAGTGCGCTTGTCTATCCAAAGATAGCGGCATGCTCATATAATTGATTTGTTGATAAAAGTATCTTGTTAGCATCATTACCTATTAATTGGTTAAAAGTGTGTGCTTGAGCGACATTCAAAGATGAGCTCAAATTAGACCTGTTCAAACACCGGGCCTGAAAAGCCCGGCCGCAAACGGGCAATCCTGAGCCCGGCCCGAAATTTGTTTTTCTGATTTAAAACTATTATTTAATTCTTTTTTGGAATAAAAAGTAATATTTAATTCATTTTGAGAATAAAAAGGGTTTATTTTTTTTAATTACATTCACCAGGATTTTGGGCCGAAAATCCAGTCCCAAGCCCTGCTCGGGCCGGGCCGGGTCGCCCGTGAACAGGTCTAGCTCAAATACATATAAAAGTTTATTTCTGTTTTTCTTTTTGTTTACTCAAAGCATTAAGGTTTGAACATAGACATGCTACTTTGTTCACCTAAAGAATACTCTAAATTGGACATTATGACTAGTCCGTTATTGGGAATTTTCTAGTTTATTTGTCAAACAGGAAATTTGGTTGATAGTTACCTATTAATGATCATTTGACAAATATCACTTTGTGGCTCATTAAATTTGGAGTTTCACTAAATAAAAGTAAATTAATTCTACCTTCTTGTATGGTTATTTGGAGATGGTAATTTGAACCAACCACAAAATTCCTTGCTACCACTAAAAGAAAATTTGGTAAAAGGGAATTAAAGGAAAATATGCCCCCAGTGGTAGAATATAAATAATATCATTTTACATACCTGATGCTCAGAGGGAGCATGTGCGATATTGGTCCTAATTATAGTTCTATTACATGGTATAAAAGTATTCATGATAACTAATTATCTTATAAAGTTTGTGTCGATAAAAAATTTAATAAGTGGCGATAAAGTTAATTTTGTCCACGTACGTTAATAGTGGGAGTATGTGCATATACGCGCTTAACAGAATGAATATTAGCTGTGTTGTTGGGATCAAAAGTTGAGTCGACATAAGAGTAATCCCAATATGCATTATTGAAAAGCTATAATTAAAAGAAACTCTTTGGTATTGACACGGAAGGTTTAATAAAAATTACTTAATTAAATAATTAATTCCATGAAAGAGTGGGAGTAGCCCGTAATGGATACTCCCACAGTAAAAGTTGAGTTGTGTCGTTCTTTGAGGACACTAATCATGAATGGTGTGGAGTTTTGTTTTGTCCTTACATATATAACTTATTATAAGGCTAATAATTATGATAAGTATTTGAAAGTATAGATTAAATGAATGGATTTAAAATACTTGTGTCTAATAAACGGGTGGTGCAGAACCAATCCTTCGGTATAAACCGAGGCGGATTTGAGGCAACGCGAGCCTGACCACGTCGACAAAAAATTTTCAATCGTCCGATCGTCTTTCGATTACTTTCTCTGCTGTTCGATCCGTCGATGCTTTTGCCGAACGCGCGAGCCGAACACGCCGTCCTCTCCACGCTTGGGCCCCACGCGCAGGCCCCACGCGCGACGTGAGCTCGCGCCAGCCTTTTCTGCGCCGCTCGCCCGTGCTTTTTTTGGCTTCAATTGATGGCGCGGGCCCCACCGGGCGCGCTGCATTCTCGGTGCGCCATATTCGGCGCGCCCGGACAGCTAGTGTTAATTATATCGAGCAAAATTGCATTAATTATAGCGGATCCGCAGACTAAGGTAGCTTGTGACGTGTATTGGCCATGTCATATTGATGGGTATTAGTAAGACCTTGTTAGCATGGTAGTTTATGACGTATATATGCGCATAATTGTTGCTCGTATATATGGTGTGACATTTTGGATTAATTCAATTAAAGTATTTGTTTTGCATATTATATATAGTTGTTATCCACGTTACCGTGTATACAATTACAGTTTAAGTGGGATAACAGTAAAGCTTAAAATGAAAATTTCACATTTACAATTGTCTTTGATTGATTTGACTGTCATATATGGAAGGAACCTTGTCGATAAATTGACTTGTGACCGCCATGATTCTTTCATTTCAATTTAATTAGAGATGACTTTGTTGTTTCGATGTATAGTGTGAGCCTAATAGTCTATTGTTGAAATTTCAAGTCATTACATGCGTCATCGTACACATGGTAAGTGGATGGATCGAGCAACATCAAAGAGGTACGCAAATTCACTGTCTCTTGGTTGAATCAAATTGTGCTTAAGATCCTAGGACATGATTGTTTCCGCTTACATTGTCACCAAAAATACTTTCATATTATTATAATTTTAATATTTTTACTGATATATAATTATAAAAGGTAGTGATTAAAGATGTGTATTGATGTCCAAAACGAAGAAAAAAACGAAGGTAGTAGTGAGGAACTCCCTCGGATTATACTGCCCGGATTTCTTTTTCTTTTTTGCACCGGTACTACCGTATGGAGGAGCGGTAGTACCGCTAGCTAAACTGGGCAAGCATTGCCAGGAGAGCTCAGGGTGGTCTGGTAGTATCGTGGTCCGGTTGGACCGCGCGGTAAGTCCGAGAGGAGGTCCGCCAGACCTCCCAAGAGATCTCAAAGACCTCCTGGGGGTCTTGGCCCTGTGCACACCGAGCTAGTCCCAAGATCAGATTGGCTAGCTCGCACAGACTCCACATCAGTGTAATCAAATCCATACAACAGGATCAAAGATGAAGTAGACAAATTAACATATATATTAACAAGGGACCTTAAGGTCAAGGTTTGTACAGGGGTGCCTCTCAAGGCTAACGGCAAAAGAGAACAACAACACAGCGGAAAACAAAACAATTACAAGGTCCATTCGGCTAGCCCACAGGCTACCAAGTGGAGGACGTCCTAGCGCGCAGGGTCTTTAGAGAGCTCCCCTCCTGAGAGCACAAGACCTCCTGGATCTCCCACCTCTGCTAATTAAAACAGAGGGCACAAGCCAATGAGTACTTTGAATGTACTCAGCAAGCCGTGGGGACAAAGTATGCAAGTAATATTCATGCACGGCTTGACAAGGTGAGCTATATGGTTAGTTTGAAAAAAAGCAAGGTTGACAGTAAATAGCATGTATAGATTGCAAAGCTCAAGTTAAAACAATAATACATAAGTACTTTTGATTTTTTTTCAAAGGAGACAGTGAGCACCCACTCACTCCCAAGGCACCCACCCGGACCTCTCTGGAGCACCCACTCCAGAGCACCACAAGACCAGCCCCTGGACCACTTCACGAGCCAACCATGACCCCTCTGGAGCCGGCCAAGGTCTCTTCGAGGTAAAAGCCATGACCTCTCGCCGAGGTACCCAGGAACACAACTTTTTATAAAAAGAATTCTACCCCTCATTCGAAATCTCTGGGTGTGTCCATAACCGAGGACGCGGCTATTCGAATAGATTTACTCTGCAGAGATGTACAACTTTACCCACAAGAGGTAGTCGCTTGATATAACACACGTTACCTTAGACATGTGAATTAAGTGGAGGCCACCACTGGGCTTTTACAAAGGTACGCCCTGACTTAGTTCTGCCCGTTGAGGTTTCGCTTCCGGTTAGGCTGCAACCTCAACCGGATTCGTGCCCCCTCTTGCGCCAGCGCGTCAACGCCCAACCACAACAGAACCAAATCAGAACATCCCTAGTTATTACACCCGGTCCACCCCATAATGGACATGTGGTTGCACGGCATAACCCAGATCAATGACTCCCAAGGTTCAGTCCTTAAATGGCTACTCAGGCGAGGCTAACCACAACCCAGATGTGACCCCATAGCAACAACTCATGGGGCACCCAGGTGACCCCCATAGCAACAACTCATGGAGCACCCAAGTGACTCCATAGCAACAACTTATGGAGCACCTACTACTCGCATCTTGCCAACTCGTTCGAGCATAAAACAGTTTTGGGGTTTCACCTTGGCCAAAGACCACCCTGATCTTGGCACAACATGTTTTAACAAAGTGGTCTTGCACCACAAACAACACAACCGGCGGCACCAACCACAGTTGCTTATCAGTGGCACTGTCGGTGTATTAGAACCGATCTTATGTAAAGATTGTTTGATTCGGGGGGTCTCCTAGAATAGAATCACACAGAGAGATTGACACGGGTATTTTTATACAGGTTCAGGCCTTCTCCGGAGAGAATAACAACCCTACTCCTGTGTGTGTGTATGGTATTGAGTGTATTCTGAACAATCAGGAGAAAAACTAAGACTATTACAGATGATAGTGCTTGTCTCCCTGATAGCTCTTGATCGCGTATGTCTACGCCTTGATTCGATCGTCCTTTCCTTCTCTGATTGCCGCCTTTATATAGTCTGTGAAGGAGTGGTCGTTTCTCCAGGTGAAGTGGCGCCTCATCACCTCCTGTAACGGGCGCATGTTGGCAGTAATCACCGGCGTATTAACTCCTCCACACCGCCTGACAGCTATATATCAGAGATAATGGAGCATTACGTGCTATTACTTCGCAGAGTAACAACAGATGATGATCGCTTGAATTCCTTAATCAATTGGACCCACTCGTCTGTAGGTTTAATTGATCATAAGGTGATCGTGGCTGACCTGGTCGTAGAAGAGCTTACGACTATGACCTAGTCGTAGAATACCTTACGACTAGGTAGTGGCCGTAGAAGAACTTACGACCATAAGGTAGTCGTGGCAAGACTTACGACTATGGGGGTGGTCGTAGAAGAGCTTACGACCACCTGGTAGGCTTCTCCCTTGCAAATCTAAGGGGTGTACCTAGAGATTTACATGATATTTCCCTATAATAATGATTATAGATAAAAGATAAAATGAGGATTATTAGATCCTCGTTAGGCACCAACCAAGTTCCATAATTCAATTAGTCAAGTTTAGCAATATTGATTCATGAAGAGATCAGCGTCTACTAGAGCGTGGCTAAGCAAGTACGATACCCATGTTGGCAATACCAACTAATATTACCCAACCTAAAGTGTCCAAGGGAGATCATGTCAACATGTCAAGTACCAAATTCCAAGGGGGCATAATGTCAAGTAGGAGAATAGCTACTGCCCAAACCAGTTCTATAAAAGTAGCTGTGCAAGTTTAACAAATCAAAATACTTTTGTAAGATTGGATCAAGATGGTCAAAGGATTCCACGACTTGCCTTCAGTGGCGAGCTGCTGAGCTTCAAAAAGGGCTGCTGGATCTTCGAGCTCTTCAGCACCAACGGAATCTGCATGTTGCAAGAAAACAAATAAATAAGACAACTCAAAAAGAAACCGAAAAGGAACTTGTCGGTGTTTTAGAACCGATCTTACGTCAAGATTGTTTGATTCGGGGGGTCTCCTAGAATAGAATCATGCAGAGAGATTGACACGGGTATTTTTATACAGGTTCAGGCCTTCTCCGGAGAGAATAACAACCCTACTCCTGTATGTGTATGGTATTGAGTGTATTCTGAACAATCAGGAGAAAAACTAAGACTATTACAGATGATCCTACTTGTCTTCCTGATAGCCCTTGATAGCGTGTGTGTACCACCTCTCTCTCTCCTCTCTCTGATCGTTGCCTTTATATAGTTGTGAAGGAATAGCCGTTTTTCCCTGCTGAAGAGACGCCTCATCAAATCGATGAATTCAAGCGCGCTTTGTAGTAACCATCGGTGGTAACTCCTTCACGCCGCATGGCAGTTACTAGTCAGAGATAATGGGGTATTATGTGTTGTCTTTTAAGCATAATAACAATAAGATATTGATTGTTTAGATTCCTTAATCAATTGGACCCACTTGCTTGTAGGTTTTATTGATCTTAAGGTGGTTAGAATGACACAGGTCGTAGAAGAACTTACGACCATAAGATAGTCGTAGCAAGACTTACGACTATAAGGTAGTCGTAGCAAGACTTACGACTATGAGGGTGGTCGTAGAAGAACTTACAACCACCTAGTAGGCTTCTCCCTTATAAAATTAAGGGGATTACCCAGGGGACATATGATATCATATTTACTTATAATAAGAATTATAGATAAAAGATAAAACGAGGATTATTAGATCCTCGTCAGAACTAGATAGAACCAAAAGGAGAGGAGGTCCACAAGAAGGGAGGTCCAACAAGGGGGAGGTCAAAAATCGAGGGGGTCCCAGAGGAGCAAGGGGAGTTTCTCCAGAACCGAGAGAGATAGAGAGGAGGGTTGAAAAGAAGAACAAGGAGGCAGTGGTCATTTTGTGATGCTCTATTTAAAGGGAAAAAAAGGAGAACAGAACCACCACCAAAAGAAGTGACCAGGTTCAAGGCATTGGTACAAAAGATACACTGCTAGCAAGTACCAAAAGGACAGAAATAGGGCTAAGGAAGTGACAAAAAGTAGAAAAAGGTACAATGGTAGGTGACAGCATTTAATGTGACCCAACCCACATCAAATGCGCTTAAGATCTTGAAGCGGAGGAATTGAGAAAATGAGCAGGTCTGTCAAGAGGTGAACAGACCCGTTAAAGGGGTGGCCTGAAGGGGAGACCCAAAAAGGAGGTCCAAGGGAGAGGTCCAAAGAGGAGGTCCTGCGAGGAGATCCAAGAAGGAGGTCCTGCGAGGAGGTCCTGAGAGGAGGTCCTGCGAGGAGATCCAAGGAGGATGTCTTGAGAGGAGGTCCCGCGAGGAGGTCTTAAGGACAGGAGGTCCAAAACACTACAAGGAGGTCTTGACGGTTAGATCTCTCAAACGAGATCCCAACGGTCAAGATCAAGAGCAAAAGGGAGGTCCGTGGAAGCAAGGATACGCGGGAAGGACAGGGGCCGTTAGATCTTGATCGGACGGAGCAAGGCGAATGGGCCGTTCGGACCAAGTGAACGAGCCATCTAGACCAAGCCGTCCGATACAGATCAGATGGCTAAAAGGAAAGGGGATGTTCGGACTGAGTGAACGTGCCAACAAGATTGGGCCATCCGATACAGATCGGAGGCCTAAAAGGAAAGGGGACGTTCGGACCGAGCGAACGTGACAACAAGATTGGGCCATCCGATAAGCATCAAACGGTCCTAAGGCGAGGAAGGCAAAAACTCGAGCGGTGCGACCGCAAGAGCCAGCGGTGGGTTCAAACGCTAGGGAGGTCTAGACCTTCAGATTCAAAGATCAAACAGAGGAGAGGTCTGGACGGTTAAGATCTCAAAAGGGGAGGTCCTAACGGCCAAATCTAACAAGGGGGAGGTCTGAGCGGTTAAGATCTCCAAGGGAAGATCCTAACGTCAGATCTAACAAGGGGGAGGTCTGAGCGGTTAAGATCTCCAAAGGGGAGGTCCTAACGGCCAGATCTAACAAGGGGGGGGGTCTGATTGGACACGTGGAGATCAAAAGGAGCTCCTTATGGACACAGGGAGATCCATAAGGGCACGGGGAGGTCCAAAAGGATTTTAGGGACGCCCAAATGAACTCAGGGAGTTCAAATGAACGCTGAGAGGTCCACAGGGAGGTCTAGCTCAAAGGAGGTCTGGTCTGAGAGAGAGAGAGAGAGAGAGAGAGAGAGAGAGATCCAGACACAAAAGAGGTCTGGAAAGGAGAAGCCAAACTCAAAGGGAGGAAGGAAAACCCCAACAAGCTCCCAAAGGAAACCGAACTGATTTAGTTCAAGTTTGGTTTAGTCAATTAAAGCTCTTTTGAAAACTCAAGTTAAGCTTTGAACTCTCAACCAAACCAAATAGTTCTTTTTATTTTGAAAACTACAGGAACTCTGGACAAACGGGACGTTACAGTAGTAGCACATATTTAGTCAATTGTCACGTTAAGGAATACTCAAGTACATTACTGGTACTCTGTATTCCCATGCAAGGAATCAATACAATTATATTATTCACCAATGCATAATTTATTTTAAGACTCACCAATGCATAATTAAGATGCATGCATATGGCCTGCAAGCCAGGCTGAGGCACACACAGCTTAATTAGGGCTGAAGTACCTCTATATATACTTCTATACTTCTATATACACACACCTTACATGCATAAATCTTAGTTAAGACTAATGACGACAGATACTTGAATTGAAAGTTGTTTAAAGAATCGACCAAGTTCTTTGTCCGGGTTAGGGATATCATTAGCAATAGCAAAAGCCTTAATTTGGAATTTCCTTCACTTCGAAATAGGAAAAGCACTAGCATGTGGCCCGCGTCCCTTTTGTTTAGAATTAACACAAGAAAAGTTCGTGTCATTACTTGGAGGGGAGCATGTCTTACTAAATAATGTCACCACTTAACACTGATAGAGTAATTAACTTGCAAATGTGTTAATTTTCTGCTATAATTACTAACCTAGCTCTCTAGTTTTCAGGCCGTGGCCGGTCTGAGATGAGATAAACTACTCCACTCCATAGCTAGGTAACTTGGCTGTCAATTGAAAACCATTTGAAATTATTTCAATGTTTCATTCATTACAAAATACAATAGGGAGAATTCATTATTTACCCTCCCGTTAGATCCGTATTCAGAATCTACCATCCTTCCCGACGTAATTTATTTTTTACCCCTCACTTACTGCGTTGCTTGATTAAATACCCTCTTTGCAATTTTTCAATAATTTCTGGTCGTTTTCCCGTTATAAGCCACATGAAAAGACTTTTGTGCCCATCTGTCGCACCAGGTCCCATTCTTTGCTAAACCTTGTTCGCACCTAACCCCTCCGGCTCGCACTCGTCTCCTCCCATTGTAACATCATAAAGTTCTGTTATCAAAAATAAAATTAATAAAGTTATCATTTTATTGGATTTTCTGATATTTAAAAGACTTTTCTTGATTTTCATGAATTTCCTAGATTTTAAAGTCAAAAAGAAAATTTATTGACTTTTACGGGTTTTTCTTGAATTTAAAGTTAAAAAGGAAAATTTTAATTAATTTATTAAATTTTCGGATTAAAAACAGTTTTTCCTATTTTCCGAAACTAAAAATAATTTATATGAAAAAATAAAAGACAACTTTAAGTTGGAAATAATTTTATTAACTTTAAAATAATTTTATTAAGTTTAAAATAATTCAGGAATTTCGTGAATTATTCTATAATTTTTTAAACTCTATTTCTTATTTTCTAAAAGCTTATTTGATTTGTTGCATTTTCTTAAATTCAGAATCAATTAAAAATTCCCTTTTCTCTTTTTGGGCCGAAACCCATTTTCCATGGCCTGTTTTCCATCTCCCCCCCTCGGCCCATTCTGCCCACACGGCCCAACCCACCTTGCTCTTCTCCCTCTCTCTCCCCCCTCTCTCTCTTACACCCCGGGCTCGCCCGTCAGCCCTTCTTCTCCTTCCCCTTTCTTCCTCCCCGCGTGTTGCCGCCATTGCCGCCTCTCGGAGCTCCTCAACCGCCGTAGTTTTCCTTCCCCTCCTTTCGCGCACACGTGTGCATTTTGTTCCTCACCCGCTGTCGCGCCCATTCCAGCCCTATACTCCCTCCATGTGTGCACGGTTGCGCCGGAATGCGCAGCCACCGCCGTAGAACCCACACGCTTGATCTCCTCCTTGGTCACCCCCTTGCCCTATAAAAGTGAGCACAAGGTGCCCCTCTCATCCCTCATCTCTACACCGCAAGCCACCCCCTCCCTCTCCCTTTCCTATCGCCGGATTTCGACTTTCCTCGTCGCCGTTTGCGCCGCCTCCCGTGGAGCTCCACCACCATCGACCTCATCGCCGCCTCCCCCTCTCCGTGTTCTACGCCGTGCGCATCGTCTCGCCATCAGAGGATCACTAGAGCGCCACCGTCGCCGCCGCCTATCTCCTCACCGTTGGCGAGCCCTACGTGCCCAACTGCCGCCATGGTGAGCACCGCCCTCCCCCTCCCTCCCTCTTTCATTCCCACACCGCGCCGCTGACCGTCGCTCCGCCGTTCGCCGGCAACCTCCGGGCCCCGTGCGCCACAGCCACGTGCTCCACCTCAGCCACCCCACCCACGTGTCGTGCTTGCGTGGCCACTTACGTGGC
Organism: Phyllostachys edulis; assembly: GCA_036346405.1. Classification (NCBI taxonomy): domain Eukaryota; kingdom Viridiplantae; phylum Streptophyta; class Magnoliopsida; order Poales; family Poaceae; genus Phyllostachys; species Phyllostachys edulis. The sequence goes on from CM070564.1 coordinate 45,466,868, forward strand.
ACACGACACTGTTTCATGCGCCGGTCTACCGTGGACAAAGGAACATATCCATGGACCCAGTCCACAGATATGGGCCCACATGTTAGTGGCTCAAAGCCATTTTCTTTAGAAAAATAATTCGGCCAAAATTCATTTCCCTTTCGCTAACGTCATCATGGCATAGTAAATTAATTTTCCTTTATAAAAACAATTCCATAAATTCCAGAAAATCCATTTCTATCATTTCGTGTGAATTTCAATCTTCCGAGAGCCCGTCCTCCTTCGTTCGAGCTCCAATTCAAGTGATTCAAAATTTTAAATTCATATAAATTCAATATATATCTCCTAGAAGCTAAATTATTTTATGTTTAGTTAATTTTAATTTTATTTGAATTTGGCTTATTTTTACGTATAGATTTTGACGACTTCGAAGAGCCAGATTTCGACGCTATTTCAGAACAATAATTAATTGAGCAAGACAAGTTACATATTTGATCATATTTGATCCTAGTATTTTAAATTATTTAAATTCTATTTTAAATTATTATTGCATGCTTGTTTATATTCCAGTTAATTTAAAAATCCTATTTTAAATTATAGTTAATCCCAATACATTTGTATGACCAAATTTTGACATTGAAATATCCATACCTTGTTACCTTAGATAAAATCTAGTTGGTACAATAGTATAGACTAGAACATTTTGGGAAAATTTAAGCTTAGCCATGCTTAGATCTGAAATATTTCATTTGGGAGTTTTCAGCCAAAAATCAAATGTGGTTTAAATTGTATCCATAGCATTGGTGTGCCATGGAATTTTATAAATGACTTTGAAAAATAAAATAAAATAGAATTGGTTTGTACTTAGGTGAAATGGATAGTTGGTAGGTGCAGGTTTATGCACAGACTCAATTCAGTGAATGGTTTGAGGCCCAGAGATTGTTTTGGAAGTCGGCCAGTCAATTAAGGACCGATCTACGAGCTGTGGATTGTTAAGCCATTCTGTACTACCACAAGTCTGGTATGAGACGGACCGGGCTAATTAATCTGCAAAGTTCCACTGTTAATTGTGCCATGTTGATGTGTGGGTGTCAGAATGACCTACTTTTTATGTATTCCTAGATGGCACAAGAGGGGGCTTCCGGCAGATGATTTAGTCCAAAGGAAGTGAAACCTTAGCGGGCATGACTATTTTAGGATAGCATATTGTAAAGGCCTTATGATAATCACTTAGTTGCACACATACGGAAGTGTGTCGGACGGATATTATAAGTCAATTATCTCTTGTGGGTAAAGTTGTACAACCTCTGCAAAGTATCAAACTATTTGAATAATCGTTTCCACATTCATAGACATACTGAGTAAAGTCTTTCGCGGATTAGACTATGGTTTTGTTTTAAAAATTATTTTAAACTCAGATGTTTTTGGATAGTTCATCTAATTGGGAAATTTGGGCAGAAAGTCTGGTGTAAGGGGGTTAGTCCTTTACCATTTGTGTATGGAGGTTTTGTAACATCCTGATTTTTCAAGTCCTTTTAAAATTGTGAAACAAAATAAAACTATTTTTGTTTTGATGAGAATTCATAGTTGGTTCGTTGGAGAGGTTTAAGTTTCATGTTGTCACCCTTCTGTATGTTGGCCAGTTCTCCCCTCAGTCCCTCTCTTTTGTGTTATGTTCGGTTTAGACCTTCTCGTGGCTGGACCTCCCAAAGTGGTCCTTGAAGTTAGACCCCTCTGGGGGCTCAGACCTTTCTCAATGGGGCGTGCCCTTATGTCCAGATCTCTCTCTCTGAGCTAGATCTCTTTGAATCTCTTTGTTGGTTCGAATCTCTTTGGTTTAGACCTCCTCTTGGTTAAACCGTGCCTATATGCTCAGGGCTTGTGTATTGGATTTTAGGAAGAGTTGGGACAAGAACTTACCTTATGCTGAATTTTCTTACAATAATAGCTATCAAACTAGTTTACAAATGTCCCTTCGAAGCTCTATATGGTAGACCTTGTAGAACACCCTCCTATGGGATGAGGTTGGAGAACATCAACTTTATGGGCGGACCTAGTTAAAGAGGTCAAGACAAGGTGAAGCTAATAAAGGAGCGTTTGAAAGTGGCTCAGTCTCGACAAAAAAGCTATGCTGATAACCGTCGAAGAGATTTGTCCTTTGAGGTTGGAGACTTTGTATACCTTAGAGTGACACCACTTAGGGGAGTTAGAAGATTTCGGACTAAAGGAAAGCTTGCACCAAGATTTGTCGGCCCATACAAGATCATGGACAGAATTGGTGAAGTCGCTTATCGATTAGAGCTCCCAGAGTCCCTCTCAGCTGTGCACAATGTCTTTCATGTATCCCAATTAAGGAAATATCTTCGGGTGCCAGAAGACCACACATCTCTAGAGAATTTCGATCTTCAAGAAGACCTTACCTATGTGGAGCAGCCAATTAAAATACTGGATGTTGCAGAAAGGGTTACCAGGAGCCGGATTATCAGATCCTACAAGGTGCAATGGAGTCATCATCCAGAAAGTGAAGCTACATGGGAGAAGGAAGAAGACCTCAAAGCTAATTACCCCTACCTCTTTACTGATCCTGTTTGAATCTCGGGTCGAGATTCTTTTAAGGGGGGTAGGTTTGTAACATCTTGATTTTTCAAGTCCTTTTAAAATTGTGAAACAAAATAAAACTATTTTTGTTTTGATGAGAATTCATAGTTGGTTCGTTGGAGAGGTTTAAGTTTCATGTTGTTACCCTTCTGTATGTTGGCCAGTTCTCCCCTCAGTCCCTCTCTTTTGTGTTATGTTGGTTTAGACCTTCTCGTGGTCCGGACCTCCCGATGGTCCTTGAAGTTAGACCCTCCCGGGGGCTCAGACCTTTCTCAATGGGGCGTGCCCTTATGTCCGAGATCTCTCTCTCGAGCTAGATCTCTTTGGATCTCTTTGTTGGTTCGAATCTCTTTGGTTTAGACCTCCTCTTGGTTAAACCGTGCCTATATGTTTAGGCCTCCCTTTGAATTCAAGTCCTTTGGACCTCCCCATCCATTGGATCTCCTTACTCGCTTATCTTAGGAACCCTGACCTCCAAAGATTTCCTCCTGAACCTTTAGGACCTCCTATGTTGAGATCCTCACAGCCAGGACCTCCCATTGTGGAGATCCTAGCGATCAGGACCTCCCCTGGTCAACTCAGTTCTTTAGACCTCCTCGAGCCCGTGGAACCTCCTTTCATGAGAGCCTAACTGATAGGACCTCCCCGTTGGTGAGATCCTACCAGTCAGGACCTCCTTTTTGCAAGGATCCCCTCAGCCAGGACCTCCCTTGATGGGATCTTGGTTGTTAGAACCTCTTGTCGCCCAGACCTCCTCTTTGAACATCTGGACCGTTAAGACCTCCCCCTGGAGATCTTAACCGTCTGCATTCTCCTTCGTTAGCGATTCGATCGTTAGGACCTCCTTGGAGATCCTAACCGCTCGAACCTCTGTTGGAATTGATCCTACGGCCCTAGACCTCCGTGGCGGGTGAGGTTCTCCTCTTACCTCGCGGACCTCCCCGTTAGCACTCAATCTTGGCCGTTGGACCTCCTCTTTGGAGATCCAACTGCCGAACCTCCCCTTGACCCAACTATTTCTAGATTTGGTGGTCCCTTTGCCGAAGCTTCTGATTCTATGTTTCCCATACACTAGTACCATGAGCATTTAATGCACGTGTTGTCGATTAAATGCAGCCAAGCAAGTGGTCGCTTCTATTGTATGGGGTCATTCTGTGGCACTATTGGTGTCATTTCTAGTCTCCTCCCGTAACAGTACACAATGTCCTTTATCATTTTTCTTTGACACTCCCGTACCTTTCACCTATTTTTCATGCTCACCAAATCATGTACGTATTGAGTGGTCTTTTCACTCTCTTTGACTATAACTAGTCCCGGGAGCCCTCCCTTGCCACCTTTTTCACACACTCGACATTATTGCTCACACCCAGTGGCTTCCTGGAGAGCCGTTGCCAAGAACATCGCCCGTGACGTGACTTCTCTTCATTATATTATTATCACCATTGGAGGCTCGGCAGGAGCTTGGGCGTTGACCTCAACCGCCCAGATTGCCTTCGACCTCCCCTTCAACTCGTCACCTCTTCCCTGTTGCTGGTAAGCCTCCTTGTGCACTGATCTGTTCTTGTTCTCATCACCACCGTAAGAGGTTATGCCCATTCCAGGACCTCTTCTTTTGGATTCTCCTTGGAACTCCATGGCTTCAGCTTGAGATCACCTCTCGGGATCCTGCGCACTCATCATCATCGGGGTCTTTGGTGTAGGTCATCTCTCTGGTCTTTTGCGAAGACCTTCCTCATTGGGCCTTTCTTCCGTAGGTTAAGACCTCTCCCAAAGAACCTATTTTGAGTATGTGTTGTTTCTGTTAATTAAGTTTTGGAGTTTCTTTTGAAGTTCTCTTGGCTCTTTATTTGGAATTTGGTTTGAGTTGTCTCCTTTCTCCCGTATAGATCGTGAGGACACTGAGGAGCGTGAGAGCATCAAGAAGAAGACTCTCAAGACACAGTGAGCAAGGCAAGTCATACTCTTGATCATATTGCACCCAATATTTCAATTTACTTATGTTCTGTTTCAAAGTATAATGCATGCTTATTTCTACCAAGTTATTTCAATACCCGTCTTAAACACATAGTTATGCCTAATTCCTTCATATGGCCAACTTGACATTGAACCAATCTGTTGTCACCTTAGACAAAACCTGGTTAATACTTTAGTGTGAACCAGGAGCCATTGTGAACTTTATGCTTAGTCTTGCTTAGACCAAAAACATTTGATTTGGGAAATCTTTACCTTCATGACCAAATAACGTTTAAAATGTTTTGATCATGACATTGGGTTGTCATGGGAATATGGAATATTGCTGGGGAAGCAAAAGAGAATGGAAATTGATTTAGACTTGGGCGAATTGGTTTACTTGGTTGGTGCAAGGTTTATGCACGGACTCTATCCTGGCTAAGGTGGAGGTCCAAGGGTTTGTGTTTGTCGCCCAAGTCAGTTGAGGATCGGTCTTTGAGCCGCCAATGCTAGGCCTATGATGGGCTATGCCAAAACCGTACAACCACATGTCTCGAGTATGGGGCGTGGGACCTAGCTAAGTAAATTGCGTAACTTCCACCGCATTAATCCAGTTGGAGGAGGGAGGTCTTCTATGGCAGTGGTCTTTATGACCTATGTTCCCACTTGGTGCAAGAGGGGCCCAGATCTCATGAGTGAATCCAAAGGAGGCGAAACCTTAGCAAGGAGAGGTGTGGTGGAACAATGCATTTTAAAGGCTTTGTCATGAACTCTAGACCTCTTACCTTTGGTAGTGAGAGGTGGCATCGACGGATGCCGGATAAACTAGAGGAACTCATGTCGTGTGGGTAAAGTGCACATCCTCGATCGAGTGTAAATCTATTCGAATAGCCGTGTCCACGGTCATGGACATCTTGGCGTGACCACTCGAGTTAGAAGATGGTTTTGGGTTTCCAAAAGTGTTTAATAACTGTTTTGGGATTTCTATCCCATGGGTTTTGGGCAGGGAGCCTTGTGACAGGAGGGTATCCTTCACCAATTTATTGATGAATGCTATCCAACTGAAAATCAAATTTTGAAATGGATTTTATCTATTAAAAACCTGCTTTGGAACTTAGTAATTGTAATTGAAAGAAACGTGGCTTATGCAAATCAACCCTATTATGCCTTCCTTTGTATATCCACATATGCATGTCATTTTGTTATTCCACGGGTGTGACTTGCGAGCACAGTGGTAGTGCTCACTCTTGCTCAATGCAAAATCTTATCAGGAGAAGACAACAACGGAGAAGAGGAGGACCAGGACGAGTAGGTTGTGCCCTCCAGCCATTTTGCCTGTGGTATAGTGGATGGACCTCTGTCTTTGTTCTTTTGTAAGCTTGCTTTTGGCCCAAGGCCACCCCTTTTGTAAGCAACTCTTTTGTTATGTTGTAAATAAAGTCTTTGACGTGGATGTTACCATTCTTGTTTGTTTGTGAAGAGCTAGCTTAAGATCCTTGGGGCTAGCTCGATTCACACTGGAATCACAGAGTGATCCCCAAGCCTCACGACCTCCTCAGTCAGTCCTGCGACCTCTCTGTGTTGGCCGTGGCGATTGGGGATCTCCCGTGACTCCCACTTCCTCGATGGTAATCCAGAGAGGTCTGACAGGTCTCGATGGGTACTACTGGGTAGATCCTACCCGAGCCTCGGGAGGTGCCACCGGACCTCCTGGGAGGCCCTAAGGGACGTCCTAGGAGATCCTGGGAGGTCCTCTCGGGTGCCCTAGGGTTGGGTCTCCACAGGTTTATCCTACACTCAATAATTGATGAATAAAAATAAAATTTGATTTTAGATATAGACTAAACTGCTTTGGAACTTAGTAAATGTATTTAAAACTGAAAATATTGCTTTGTGCAAAACTCCGCCATATAAGCCTTCCTTTGATAATATCCATGAATGGATTAACTTTGTTATGCGTGTAACCTGCAGAGTACATTTTTGTACTCACTTTTGCTTAATAAAATGTTGTTCAGAGGAGAAGGACTTCGCAACAACTGAGGATCGCGACGACTAGGCTGCTACCCCAGTCAATTGCCTGTGGCAAATTAGCTGAGCTCTACTACTTCTTCTTCATCTTCCGCTGTGTTCTTTATTGTTGGCTCGTAAGCCTTTCTTGTAATAAACTCTGATATTTATTCATAAAATTGTGTGAATTATGGATGGTATCATATTTGTTTACTGTGTAAACTAGCTACTATTCCAGGGACTAGTGTAGAATACACAGAGGATTCGGGGGTGTTACTCCTGGGTCCGACATATTCCCCTCACTACTCCAGTTCCTCCCATTTCCCTTCTCTTTTGTCTCCAGCGATTCATGTAGCGCGAGCAACAATGGCGTCAGGTTGTCAAGGAAGGCATGTTGCAATCGACTGGTGCCTCCACGCGTTCGAAGGGATTGTCCCAAGTACACTTTCTGGGTTCATCGATGATGAACTTGTCTTCGTATTCTCTTCGGGGCAAGACCGGACTTCCCCATATCGTGAGCCCGAACTGCACAAAGGCCGTGTTGCTCGAACTCACGTGTAGGAAGGGGGCAAATGCAGGGAAGCAATTCTACAAGTGCCCTATGAACCAGCAGAATGTAAGTAAGGTTTCATCGAACTGTTGATTTGGGCCTTTTCAATTAGGGATTCGTTTGGCCGATTTGGGAGTTGCTTCATTTGTTCTTGGGATCCCTTTGTTGTTTGGTTTACTGTAGGATCGAAAAACTTGCTCGTTCTTCATGTAGACAGAAGAATATGTGGAGTTCCTGAATGAGAAGGGGGCGATTCAAGAGGACACCAGTTCCCCTGAAGATGTAATTCCAGATTTAGTTAAAGCGACATCCACTTTAAAGACTGATTTTGTGGCCATGAAAGTAGAGCTCGTGAAGTTGAAGGCTTGCAATGGTAATACTGATGCCACCATGTGCAAGGTGCTGAAGCAAGGGAGAGTTTCTATCACAATTGGTGCTCTAAACTTGTTGGTGGTTGCTTTAGTTGTCATGGCTGCCATTGTTATATTGGGAAAGTAGTTTGTCACTTTTACCTGGTAGTTAGATCATTTTGTCATAAAATGGGAACTTGATGTGTAATAGGTTGGACCAGTTAGTATTAAAATCTTAGTAGCTTGGTTTTAGCAAGATGTGGATCATTTGTATGGAAATGTGAACATCATGTGTAATTTCATCTGTTGAAAATGGCAAGTATTATGTGAATCATTTCATCTGTGACATGGTGACTGTTCTCTCTTTTGTATATGTGTGTTGATATGTATTGTCCAAATCAATTCAATCTGTAGATCAGTTCACTATGTGATCAGATTTTTGACATGGTGATTGTGGATTATCTTGTATGTGCGTGTTGATTGAAAATATGTGTTCAATACAAACTAGAGACTTACTACAGACTTGTACAAACTAGAGACTTACTACAGACTTGTATGTGTGTTGATGCCATCATGATGGAATATTGGGGATAAAAGTAGAAATCGCTGCTTGTATGTGTGTTGATATATACTGCTTGTAAACATGCATACATACATACATACATGATCAATCATTAGGACATACATTTCCAAAACAAGTCCAGAACAAAGACAAGGACATACATGTCCAGAACATACATGTCCAGTTGGCATACATTTCCAGAACAAGTCCAAAACAAAGACTTGGCATACATGTCCAGAACATACATTTCCAGAACAAGTCTAGCTTTGTAATTCCAGTTGAAGACTTGGCAATTGGCATACATGTCCTGAACATAAATGTCCAGAACACAGAATATCTGGACATTCCATACATTTCCAGTTCAAGACTTAGCATACATGCCCAGAACACAAAACACAGGTCCATAGCAAACTGACATAGCAAACTAATGTGATCAAGTTGGCAAATTGACAGAGTGAAACCATGCATTGACATAGCAAACTGACATAGCAAATATGGTCCAGAACACAATATACTGACATGAAAAATCCATCATTGCATGGTTGCACTCAAGTATGGTCAGCATCAAGCACATACTGACAAAATACAAGTCCATACATACTGACAAAATACAAGTCCATACATACTAATATTAGGAGTCCATATATACATAATGTGATCAAGTCCATACATACTGATATTAGGAGTCCATACATACTAACATGATCAAGTCCATACATATTGACAAAATACAAGTCCAGAACACAAAATGCTGACTTTTGCTCATTTCTTCTTCTTGATTGGTGTCAATTTCTTCCTGGTTCGTGTTAACTTCTTCCTGGGAGTAGTCTTTGTTGGGACTATTGTTGTGGCTTGGCTGTCAACTCTTCCCTTACCAATGCTAGCTACATGCATATATATATTACATCCATTGTGAGATGCTAGCTGCCTACAAACAAGCAAGGTGTAACTTGTGTACAAACATATTACCTCCTAGTGACAGGCCCAGGGCTATTGTTTAGAGGTGTTGGCTGTAATGTGACAGGGGGTCTTGATGGTGTACCAATAGACACATCTGCAGTTCCTTTCTTAGTAGACTTTCTCTTCTTGTTGTACAGAGTAGTTACACAAGGCAACAATGAAACATATAATGCAATGCATCATGATGTTACCTTTTTTTTGTTTCCATTGAGACGGCGACCGTCAATGAAGAATCTAGACCCGCCATTATGTGTTAATGGAGTTTTGGTTATTAATGATAAATATATTTGTGAGACTAACACTCTTATTGATATACCTATTGTTTAGTCTCAGCTTGGATATATAGGTGGAAATCAAATGAGGTATGTATTCCAAATGACAAATCCATTTGTGAGACTAACACTTCTATTGTTATACCATGTTTAGTCTCAGCTTGGATATAAAAGAAAAAAATCCAAACAGGTATGCATTCATTTTGATAAATCTATTTGTGAGACTAACTCTTCTATTGATATATCTCATGATTAGTCTCAATTGGATATAAAGGTAGAAATCAAAGAGGTATGCTTTAGACATCATATTTCTATATATTGTTGCATTCCTCAGATCCAAAATATAGGATGAATTCCACCAAAAGTCTAACTTGAATATGTGCATATGTTCTTATTAAACATTTGTGTATGCACACATTTAGGGGGAGTTCACTCTATGTTTTGTGATTTTATTAGTATTGATCCATATTCCTGTTTCCATATATATTAAGGATCTTTACTTTGAAACATATCCTTGAGTATATATAACTTGTGTAGTTAATATATTCATATGAGTATATGAGACTTGTGTAGTTTATTTCTGCTCATATATTCTTTGAGTATATTCAACTTGTGTAATTCATATATACTCATTGTCTCTTTACATTCAATTATTTGCAATTGAAGTGGTTATCATCAATTACCAAAGAGGGAAAGATTGTGGTATCTTGTCCCACCATTATGAGTTCATGGTATATTGTGGTAATTAATGATAATCATATTGTGCAACTAACATTTTCTATGAGTTGATGAATAGGTTATGTTCCTTAAGGATGGAGACTTTGAATGACTTCATGAGTTGATTGTCATCAAGTCAAGACTCGGGATTAAGGAAATCATCATGTGTTGATGATGTTCAAGTCAAGATCCCGAAGTGAAGAAAATCATCATATGTTGATGATATTGAAGAGCTTGGAGTAAAGGATGCATCATATGTTGATGCGTATCAAGTTCAAGAAGAGGAGATGATCATGAGTTGATCAAGTCAAAGAGAAGGTCCATCATGTGTTGATGGAGATCAAGTGAATGATGCATCATGTGTTGATGCATATCAAGACTCGGGATGGAGGATGTCATCATGTGCTGATGTGCATCAAGTTGAAGATCCCGAAGAAAAGGAAATCATCATGTGTTGATGATTATCAAAGTCAAGAACCCGGACTTGAAGAGAAGATGTGCGTCATCAAGCTTCAAGTGGTTGTGCAAGGCAAATGTATGACTAACTAGGGCTAAGGATGTGTTCCTAGTCATTTACCGGTCTCGGTGTTTGGTTGAAAGACCGGATTGCTAGTATAGGTTGTCGTACTATTAGGAGGGGTCTTGACTAGTAGCTTGAGTTAGTCATGTGTTGATATCTCATTGTGTTTGCTCTAGCTCGTGTTAACATGTTGCCAATATTTGCGAATGCGTTTTGCAAATAGTTGTGACTCATGGATAACCCTTGTAGCATGTGACTATAATTTGCAAATGTGTTTTGTAAATGGTTGAAGTCCATGTACCTTATCCTTGTGGCATGATGCTATTTGTTTGCAAATGTGTTTTGCAAATAGTTGACGATCATGTATGTTCCTTGTAGCATGTGACTTAAGTTTGCGAATGTGTTTTGCAAATGGTTTAAGTCCATGTACCTTGTTCCTTGTAGTGTGATTCTAAAAGTTGGCAAATGTGTTTTGCAACTTGTTGAGAATCTCACTTGAACCCTTGTTTGCATTGCACATCAAATTGGCAAATGTGTTTTGCAAATTGAGTTGAAGTGGAATGCAAAAGTCGCTTTGATCGTGGAGCGGTCTCGACTGCTGATTGTATTGGCGGTCGGACCCAAAGGTGTGGTCGATGCACGGCCTCCGGACCAAAGGCGCGGTCAGCTTTTTCCAGAACGTGTTTTTTCTGGATTTTGGCTGAGCGGTCTGACCGGTTGGAGCGGTCTGACCAGCTGTTGGTTGGCAATCAGACCGGCAGTGGTCCAACAGCTAGTTTTATAGCCGTTGGAAGGGGTGCGGTCTGACCGGTGTGGTGCTGCATCGGGCCGACCTGGCCGCTGATTTTTCAAATAATCTTCTCCAAACGGCTAGTTTTTATGTGTGGGCTATAAATACCCACCTTGGCCTTGTGTGGGGTGGTTGCTGGTGCCCTTAGACATTCTATTGAGCAAAGAGTAAGCCCTCTACACTCATTTGTGCATGTGCTGCACTTAGTGAGCTTAGAGAGCAAACCCTAAGTGCATGTGTTGTCTTAGGTAGTGGATTGTGTATCCACTGAGCTTAGACACTTGATTAGTTCAAGTGAGAGTTTTAGACTTGTTACTCTTGGTGTTTGCCGACACCTAGACGGCGTGGTGGCGTCGTTGCGCCGGTGAGCTTCTCAAAGAAGATTGTGAGAAGACCCGGGTGGTTTGTGAGTGGTGTGGTGCTCCCCATCTCCAGAGTGGAGGAAAGAGCAACCCTAGTGGAGTGAGGTGTTGGTTCGGTTTGGAACCGGTCCAAGTGGTCGGACTTGCCTCGGAGGTGTTGGCTTAATTTGTGGAGCTGGTCCAATTGGTTTGGGCTTACCTCAACGTGGATTAGGGGAGACCAACAAGTCTCCGAACACCACGGTAAAACATCGACGTGTCATTGTGGTTTGCATTCTATTGCTTTACTCTATTGCAATTTACATTCATAGTCTTGTTTGTTGGCGCACTTAGTTCAACCTAGTTGATTTAGGCTTTAATTGTGCAAAATCGTTTTAATATTAACTTCCGCATTAGAAATCGGTTTTAGCCAAAAGAATTTTAAAACCGCCTATTCACCCCCCTCTAGTCGGCCTCCTCGATCTTACAGTCAACACGATGACCAAGCTCCCCACACCTGCTGCATTTGCATTGCCTTCTACTTGTACTTGTTTTTCCCTTCTCAAGGAATGATGGAAACCTACTCTTGCGAGGTCTTCCAGTTGATCTCTTCCCAAGTGGTGGAATGTAACATCCCGATTTTCTAAATCCTTTTTAAATGTGTAAAACAAATTAAAACTATTTTGTTTTGATGAGAATTCAAAGTTTGGTTCAGTTGGAGAGGTTTGAGTTGTTGTTACCTCCTTTCTGGTATGCTCGGCAGATCCTCCTTTAGCCTAACTCTTTTAAATTATGTAAGGTTTAGACCCTCTCTGTGGCCTAGACCTCCCCAGTGGTTCTTGAGGTTATACCTCCTTTGGGGCTCAGACCTTTTCTCACTTGGACGTATCTTTATGTCCGGACCTTTCCCTTTTAGATTGATCACCTTGGATCTCTTTGTTGGTTTGAATCTCTTTGGATCAGACCTCTTTCCTGTCCAGACTTCTTCTAAGTCTAGACCCCCTTGTTGCCTGGGCACTCCCTTATGCCCAGACCTCTTTTCAGTCGGGACATCCTTGTATTCCATTGGGTCTCTTGTATGCCTTTGAACCTCCTGAGTTCATTTGAACCTCCTTGACATTTCCTCCTGGCCGAAAGGACCTCCTTTGGGTTCATCCTGACCTCACCTTAGCGGTTGGAAATCTCCTTTGAGTTACCGTGACCCTTGCGACTCCTTTTGGAACCACCTTTTGTGGATCTCCTCCGTAGGATCCCTCTTTTTTTGGAACCCCTCCGTCTGGACCTCTCCTTTATTTGGATCTGACGGTTCAGACCTCTCTTCATTTTGAATCTAAAGGTCCAGACCTCCCCGTGCATTATTTCTCTCTGGGGACCTTACCTCCACGTTTGATCTCGGCTGTTGGACCTCCTTCTCGGAGATCCAACCGCCCGGACCTCAACTTGCTCTTGATCCCAACCACGGGACCTTTTTGTGGTTCTCTGGACCTCCTGTCCAAGATCTCTCTGTGGCCTTTTAGACCTGATTCTGGACCTTCTCGCCAGACCTCCTTTGAAGAGATCCTAGCAGTCAGGACCTCCTTTTGTTGATCCTGACCGTCAGGACCTCCCCACGTCCGGACCTCCTCTGTATGTCTGGACCTCCCCAACCTTTAGACCTCCCTGTCCTTTGGGCCTAGGACCTCCTAAGCCTCTCGGACCTCCTCAAAGACCACTCCTGCGGGGCAAGACCTCCTTTCTTGACCCGTCAGTTTCTAAATTGACTGGTCCCACTTGCCAGACTTGATCATTCTCATTTCCTTCGCCACGTTAGTATCTTGAGCATTTAATGCGTGTCATGTCACGTTAAATGCATCCATATACGTGGCGTTTACTCTGAATTTGGTCCCTTAGCTGTACTCTGACATCCTTCCTTGTTCTATTCCATAGCAAAGATCGTTGTCCTTTCCTCCTACCTTTTACCAAGGTGGTGGCGACACCTGCCCTGTCACTCACCTACCTTTGACCCATCTCTGTACTTATCCTTGATACGTATGCTTCTAGTTTTCTTCACCCACTTTGGCTATAATTAGCCCAGGAAACGCTACCACATTACCTTTCTCCACGCTCATCATCTTGGCTCTCGCCCAGTGGCTCTCCAGGGAAGACCTTGTTGCTCCACGACATTTCCTTCATCCATTGTTCCCTTCTTGTCCCTGGTAAGTCCCTTGGTGATCTGCTCCACTTTTATTCTTGCCACCACATTAAAACTGGTTGTGCCCTTCTCAGGACCTCCTCTTGTGGGTTCCTTCTGGATTTCTATGGCTCTTATATGAGGAGCTCCTCCCTGGTCTTTGCGCAAGGAACATTCCCTTTGTCCCGTTCTGGCCAGACGTAAGGATCATATCTCAGGACCTTCCTGTTCTGTTGCTTAAATCACTTCTTTAGGGTCTTTTGCTAAAGACCACCCCCTCCTGGTAAGCTTGGACCTCTTCCGAAAGAACCTATTCTGAAATATAGATCTCTCCTGTTGGTCGAGTTTTAGGTTCCCTCTGGGGTTCGCTTGGTTTTCTTGTTGATCTCAGTTGGTTCTTTATTTGAGCTTTGTTTGAACTTGCTCTTTTACCCGTGTAGATTGCGAAGACTCCAAGGAGTCTGAGTGTACTGAAGAGGAAGATTCTCAGGATAGTGAGCAAGGCAAGTTACACTTTTGATCATATTGCACCCAATAATTCAAATTATTTATGTCCTGTTTCAATGTATACTGCATGCCTATTTCTACCCAAGTTATTTCAATACCTGTTTTAAATTCATAGCTATGCCTACTTCCTTTGTATGGCCACTGTTGACTTTGGACTGAACATGTTGTCACCATTAGATCAAACTTGGTTAATGCAATAGTGTGAGCCAAGATCATTTGAAAAACATATGCTTAGTCATGCTTAGACCAAAAGTATTGATTTGAGGAAAATCTTTACCATCATGACCAATTACTGTTTTAAATGTTTTCACCATGACATTGGGTTGTCATGGGAGGATGAAAATGTTGCTTTGGGAAAGCAAAGAAAAGGAAAATAGAATTGACCGGGCGGATCGGTTGCTTGGATGGTGCATGTGTATGCACGGGACTATGCCATTTCTATGGCCGGTGCCCAGGGTTTGTGAAAGCCGCCCTAGTCATTTGAGGACCGGTCTTTGAGCGACCAATGCCATGCCTATAATGGGCTATGCCACAATTGTGCAACCACATGTCTCCAGAGTGGGGCGTGGGACCTGGCTGAATAATTTACAAAGTTCTACCACAAGTTGTTCCATTGGTGGTGTGGGAGGTCTTTTATGGCCAATGGTCTTTTATAACCTACTGTTCCCACTGGTGCAAGAGGGGGCTTTCCGCCGGGTTTCTATCCATAGGAAAGTAAAACCTTAGCTAGGAGGAGCTGTGGTGGAACAATGCATTGTAAAGGCCTTGTCGTGAACTCTAGACCTCTTACCTTCGGCAGTGGGAGGTGGCATTGACGGATGCCAGACAAACTAGAGGACTCATGTCGTGTGGGTAAAGTGCAGAACCTCTGCAGAGTTAAACCTATTCGAATAGCCGTGTCCGCGGTCATGGACGTGCTGGTAAAGGCTACTCAGAGTTAGATGTTGGTTTTGGGTTTCCAGAAATGTTTATCAAATCTGTTTTGGGATTTCTATCCCATGGGTTTTGGGCGGGGAGCCTTGTGTCAGGAGGGTATCCTTCACCAACTTGTTGATGAATGTTATCCAACTGAAAATCAAGTTTGGAAAATGACTTTTATCTATTTAACACCTGCTTTGGAACTTAGTATTGGTATTTGAAAGAAACTTGGCTTTATGCAAATCAACCATATTATGCCATCCATTGATTATCCATATATGTATGTCATCTTGCTAATCCACGGGTGTAACTTGCGAGCACGGTTGTTGTGCTCACTCTTGTTCATTACAATTTTTGCCAGGAGAAGACCTTGGCAGTGATGAGGACCAAAGCGATTAGGTTGTGCCTTCCAGTCAGTTGCCTGTGGCGTGCTGATGGACCTTTTGTACTTTTATGCTTCTGTAGCTATGCTTGGCCCAAGGCCACCTTGTAAACAACTCTGTTGATATTTTGCTATAATAAATATGCGTTCTGGATGTCACCACCTTTGTATTATTGCTGTGAAGAGCTAGCCATGATCCTTGGGACTAGCTCAGTATGCACAGGGAATCTTGGAGCAAGCCCAGTCCTCCACGTCCACTCATGGAATGAACGTGTGTGGCTCTGGGGTGGTCTCCAAGGTAGTTAGGATCGCGATCCAAGTCTTAAAGTCTTACGACTCTACGAACCCACGACAGCCTGTCGATCCAAGTCTTACTGCCGATCCGATCCTACTCAAGGTCGGTAGGATCGCGATCCTACTCTTAGAGTCTTACGGTTCTCTTTAACCCACAACAACTGTCGATCCAAATCTCACTGTCGATCCTACTCGTAGAGACTTAGGGCAATTTTTTTAGAGGCCGGGCTTTGCGATATTTTGTTTTAGAGCAAAATTTGTTGATATTAATTTCGAGAATGAAACTATAAATAAACAAGGAGCATGCAAAATATTGTATCGATGTGGTAATACTAGTACAAATATCTATATTATGGCATGAGCAATCTTGAGCTTGATAATGATAAGCTATTTTTATTCCTAGAGTATGTCTAGCTACTTTTAAGGAACATGCAAGTGGTAAACCATATAACAATCATACAAACTTATAGTATAGATGTTAAATATGTGTATTTTTACAAATCCGTAGAATCGCCGATTCTACGATTCGATACTACGATTCGATCCTACCGGAGGCAAATCGATCCGACTCGGGATCTCGACTCTGACTACCTTGGTGGTCTCAGTCCTCCACGACCTCCTCTGGAGGGTCGCGGGTGGTCTTGGGATGCCCTCAGACCTCCACGTTTTTCCCTGGCCTGGCGGTGGAACGTCTTCGGGGTGCTCCCTAGCTCCAAGACCCTCTCGGGTTTTGTTCTCCTGGACTTCCAGGAGGTCCTGATGGACCTCCTGGGAGGTCTTGGTGGACAAACCAAGAGATCCTTTTCGGGACCTCCTGGGAGGTCCTGACGGACTTCCCTAGAGACCCAGGAGGACCTCTTGGGAGCCCTAGATTTGGGTCGTTACATGGAAGCAACTTAAAGCCCAGGTCAACTTTGGGCCATTGGTTCTTACCTGTTATTGGCTGAACAACCCCTTCATATGCAGCTTTGAACTTGGCAACTAAGTAGTAATTGTGTACATATCCCTCCATATTAGCATTTCTTTCAGTTGTAATAAATGACAATGCATGAGGGCATGGTTTGCCAGTTAACTGCCACTCCCCACAGGTGCACTCATGTGTAAGGATGTAAACAACATGTCTGTAAACTTCATAATTGTTGTCAACCTTAGTTACCTCTGTAGATTCATATGATAATGTACCCACCTTCAAATGACCTAAATTCCTAGTCTTCACATTGAGTTGGTATATTATGGTTGGGAGAATTTCCCCCTGTGGCCTTTCTCCAATTCTCCTCCTCTTATAAAACATTTTCATTATATTTTCTCTCAACTTGTTTGCTAGTTCCACAACAAGCAAGTCCTTCAGCCCTTTAATCCAACTATTAAAACTCTCTGCCAGATTGTTGTTGATGTAATCACATTTAATGTCCTTTGAGAATCTACTCCTCATCCATAGCAAATTATGGTGCTTCTTCAAGTAGACTCTCACTTCAGGATTTGCTTCAAGTATTCTACCCATGTAATGGTCAAATCTATCTGCTCTGTATGTCCTAGCAGCTGGATACATGTTACCAAACACACGATCGTGGAATTTCTTCACAAAGTTCTGCATAAGGTGCCTAAAGCACTCTCTGCTCAGCTAAAGGGAATACATTCTGCACAACCATTTCTAGACCTTTACAAGCATCAGAGCATATAGCAAGGGTGGGAGGATTACCTATTGCTTTCTTCAACTGCTGCATTAACCAAGTCTAGTTCTCTGTTATCCCATAGTCTATAAAACCAAATGCAACTGGGAACATCCAATTATGCCCATCTAAAGCAGTCACTGCAGCTAGCTATCCATTCTATTTGCCATTGAGAGTTGTTGGGTCAACACTCAAGTATGGTCTGCAACCTCTCAGAAACCCATCAATGCATGGTTTTAGAGCCACGAAAAATCTATGAAAGTATGTCTTGTCACATATTTGCCAATTTACTATATCAAGAATACTGCCAGGTGACCTCAGATCAATCTCTGCCTTGAATCTATACAACTCTTCAAAATTGTCCTCCCAGGAACCAAATATCCTATCCACTGCTTTTTGCCTACCAGCCCACACTATCTCATATTGCAAAGTGACTTTGTACTTATCCTGCAACCTCTCTTGGATTTCTTTGGCCCTTAGATGGAGGCTTTTCCTCAAGGTGCCCATAGCCCTATCAGCTACCCAGCCTTAAGATGTCATACTGCTCTTCACCCTACTAGTCGATGAACATTTGTGCTCAAATGGCTTCTTTGTCACCTACAAATACCAAAAAGACAGTTAGCTACATGATATGTGCATTACTTATCAAATATAGTTAACAACGATGGTTAGTACCCTAATAGTTTCACCTTGCTTGTTTCTACGAGCATTAATTGTCTATGGGCAGTAGACATCCCTGCATTTGCCCTTGAACCTTGTATTGTTACATTGAATGGTGTGGATGTCAAATTGCCCATTAATTGCAAACTTTCTTACAGCCATCCTGAATGCTTTCATGTTTGGGAAGACATCGCCAACACTCATTGTTGGATTATCCTAATCAATCACATTCCCAGTCTCTCTAGGCATGTCATCATCCACTGCAATTGCTGCCTCAGAAATATCTTCCCCAATTCCAGCAGGAAGAGGACTAACCATTGGTGTCGTTGTTCTAGAATTAACCCTGGCATCATCATCAGCACTCAAGCCAAGTAAGATATACATGTCATCCTCGCCCATAGCAACATCTCTATCATCCTCATCAGATGGAGCACCTTGTGTAATTTCAATAGTTGTCCAATCCACTCTGCCTTCTGATGCTCAAATGTTGCAGGGATTGTTGGAAGTACCCTCAACTGGTTGTGATACAACAATGGGAGTAGGAGAATGAGGTGCATTGGAGGCACAAGGTCCATCTGCACTGATATCAATGCTTACTGCAATTCAGTCATTACCTCTAACAACTTCATAAAGGTCGATTATTCTTGATTCATTGCACTGATATATGGGTTTGTGGACAACCTCTACAAACAAGAACACGTATTTAAGGTTATAGTGGCCTATTAATGCCTCCTGCAACTCATGTGTGTACATGAACTTCACATGTTCATTGGTTATCTTGTCAACTCCGTATAGAAATGCCTTCGGAGAAGGTCGTCAAATAATCTTTTCTCCAAGATCAGCATAGAACTTGTCAATCGTGTACCTCTTAATATCCACCATCCACTCCAGATCTCTATGTTGCATAGCCATCGTGCTACCATCGTTGAACACCACAATGTAGTTCCCAACTCTAACATTTATCCTAAACGTCATTTCAGGGTCAATCCTACCGGGATTGCAAGAGAGAAAAAAAAAAGAAATTTCAAGTTAGCGCAACTAAATCGTTCCAACTACGTTGTTTCCACGCATCAAGCAAAACAAAAAAAGATAGAGGTCAAGGAAGCAACATACCCGACTGGGATCTCCTTTAGATCCCTGGCGTGTTACTGGCTTGCTTCGTCGCCGCAAGGCACATCCAGCAGTGCTGCACTGCCGCCTTTGCGTGTTGTCGGTAGCACGGTAGCAGAGAAGAGAATGGGGGGGGGGAGATTATAGGAGTGAACCCTAGCGCAAGCCAGACTTGGGTGCGAGCAGGGGTTAGGTTAGATGAGAACAGCAGTTAGGAACCCTTGCGCGAGTCGAGTGCGAGCCGGAATAACGTGTGAAGGGAACCGAGGGGCACCAAGGTCTTTTTGCGCGGTTTATAACAGGAAAACGGCCATAAATTTTTTAAAAATTGCAAAGAGGATATTTAATCAAGCACCACAGTAAGTAGGGGGTAAAAAATAAATTATGTCGGAAAGGAGTGTAGATTATTCTGAATACGAATCTAACGGGAGAGTAAATAATGAATTCTCACAATACAATAAGGAATAAGAAAGCCGGCCATAAAGTGGGAACTACTCTCTCCCGTTACAAAAAGAGTGATATTTTGAAACACGTGCAATAAAACTTTTATTATTATTTTTACTATTGATAACTTTATGAATATTTAGATTGGATTGGAGCGGAGCCTTGTGGAGGCCTTACCGGCGCTATATATGGCCTCCTTTCATTTTGATGCTTGCTTTCGTATGATTAATTCGGAAACCAACTACTTTACTATATATTATGCTTAAAATCTACATATTTGGTCCTCTCTAAAACGTGGCATGTTTAAAGCTACATTTCTCAATGTTGATGCATGTTTCATCTATATAATTGGACCCTCTTGATTTTCTTCCTAGCTACGCTCCCGTGTGTAGATTTGTCTCAAAAAACACTGTCATAATATTTCTGTTTTATTAGGTTTTATAAATATCTTTGCTACTTAAAAAGAGGAGTTGATGGTGGTGGTACATCACCCCTCCTCACCTCCCCTTCCACCTTCCTAGAAAACCTCCAACAAAAAAAAACACAAAAAATCTCCCAACAAACAAATTCCATCAGCTTAAAAATCTCTAACAAAAAAAAAATCATCTCCACAACACAAATTAATTTCACTACAAATTGAGACGTAGGTCACAACGAAAAGCTCTACTGGGTGCAGTGTTGGCTGATCATGGCGGTAGAGGCGTGATGTCAGCTTGGTTGGAGCTCGAGCGAGCACGGAGACAAAGCTAATGGCATGGAGTAGGCCGATTCTAACGACGATGTCGACACGACGTGCTAGGTATTATTCTGTAGCTAAGCATGGACAATTCAGCTAGTACTACAATGTGAATTAGTATACATTTGCGTTTTGGGAACCATGTCATGACCAAAGCCCCTGAGTAGCTCTTGTGCTCTCTCTTCTTTAATTTTTGCCAATTCATGTAAGCTGAATAATCTGCTCAAAAGAAATTAGAGGGGTTATATTATAGAGGAAACAATTCGGTATCTTTTTATTTACTGTCCCTTTGCACATCTTGTATGGTGGGCTGTTCAATGTGCGTTTAATTTATCTACTCCTATAAATATAGCCAACATGTTTGGGAATTAGTTAGCCGGTATCCCAAATATTTTAAAAACACAACTCCTTATGGGAGCCAGTGCCTTATGTTGATCTATTTGATTATGTCGAAATAATGTTGTTCTTGATTAAAAAAAAGATTATCACTAATCCCTCGCAGCTTATCTTATTGAGTGGGCAATGGCTAAGGGCTTGGGCAAACATGTAGAAACCGACACAGAAGGAGTCAATGTTGCTCGGAAGCGTCAGGTTGGATTATGTGGCGAAGCAAATCTTCAACAATCATGAGTGGCGATTTAGTCACAGGATTTGTAATGACTGAGTTTAAAGTTCAGTCGCCATTTGGTTGTAAGGTTTCGTGTCACCTTCAACTTTTTTGTTGTTTTGGAACTTTGAACGATGTACTAAACATCCTTGATACAGAGACCGAAAAAATCCTCTCTTCCCTTATCTAAAAAAACGTAAGCCGGATACATTGGAGTGCATGCAAGTCCCTCCTGTTGATGGATGAAAGCTGCCTGCCTAATCGATCGGTCCAAGATAGATAGCACATCACGGAAAAAGGAAGAGATGAATTGATAGAGCGATCCGTGCATCGATCCCGGTCACTTAAAATAAAACAAGCTGCTAGCTCGCTCGCTGAAACCCGTCAAATTAATTATTAAGAGATCATGTGGATCGATCTCGGATACAAATGCTTTTGACTGAAAAGAAAAGATAAGATAAAAGCTAAAGGAGATAGATCGCTGAAGCGACACTACTCATCATCGATTGGTTGTTGATTTGGACCGTGCATGACAAGACCTAGCTAGCTCTATCAATGGCACGCACTGCTTGTCCGTTAATTAATTAATAATAACTTTTGCTCCGTTATATATTCGTGCCGCATTACATTACTATTGTTATGTATGATTTATATATAATAAGGTAAAAGGAATGGGTTGTGTCCGAAAAGCGAAAGCGCAGCATACGTTTTTCGGACATAGCTCTATAGGGGAGACGTAGTCGCGTATTATGGGTTGGAGGTGCAGGGGGGCGAAACCCCGCGGTACAGAGTATGAGTCCGAGTCGAACGTGTAATCAGGGTATAAATATATATCGTCGGCCTTTTGTAACCCTGATAAGAAAGAAAAAAAACCCCTCATACGGATGGAGCTACCATGATTCGACTCCTAGGAACGTAGGTTTTGCTGAACCTCGTAAACAAATTCTCGTGTTTCTTGTGTGGTTGCTGTGATTATTCTCTCGCACAAAGAGTTATCACCGGTTCCAACAACTATTAATTAATTCCACAGGAACACACTACTCTCCATTCATGTCTTCTCTTTGGACTGGCTAGCTAATCGATCTTCCGCCCTCTTTAGTGTCAAAAGTCAGCGCGTTTTCTCTCAACTGTATATAGATACACACACACAAACAAGTTACTCTCAGCTCACCTCCTCCTCCTCTCTCTGATCTCTCTCTGAGATATGCATGCATGGCGCTGTCCTTTGTTTCTTTAGCGCACCAAGCTAATTAGCAGGGGTAATTGTTGATCGATTGGTATTCCGGCCGGCCATATTATATCATGTGTGACTTCTTTTGGCTGTCGCCGGCCGACCAAGGAGACCTCTCGGACGTCGTGAGGGCAAGCCTGCAGCAGCCGCCTCACCATGATCTTCAGGCAACCCCCGCCGGCGACATGGCCGGCCTTGGCTCGTCGTATCTGCAGCCGGAGGTGGAGTTGCTGCAGCTGGAAGGAGGAGGAGGAGACTGCCTGGTCGTGAGCCACGGTGATAATCATGAGAAGGAGCAGCTGGTACATGGCCTGGGGATGATGATGGGCGGCAATACTAGGCCTTGCTGTGATCATGTCTTGTCGCAGCCACCGTCGACGACATATCCACAGCCACAGGCACAGCCTCATCCCCAGGGGATGATTCGTCAGATGTCGAGGCCGCCGCTCCAGCTGGGCTCCGCCGACGTCGAGAGGGAAGGCGATGTGGCGGCAGCGCCGGAGATAGACGATCACATGCCGATGTCGATGGCCCCTCATCCTCATGTCCCGGCCATCAAGCGAAGGTGCGTACGTATTCATAGCCTCCTACGATCGAGTATCATTAGTTTTCTCTTTTATTTCATCTTTTATTAATTGCACGGTCAATCTGAATTCAGATATACAGTAGTATAGTGGAGTAATTAGTATGCATGTATGGGGTATTATTGCATACACAGTCATTTAATTCTCTTTCTGTCAATGGAGAGTCACAGTAACCAGCAGTACCAATAGTAGCTGCAGAAATTAGCTAAGCTTGAGTTGCTCTCAAGTCTCAGTAACATCGGAGATTGGACTAGCTAGCTGCAAATAAATTACAGCAAGGTGCAACTAATGTATAATTTTTTTCCCCCATTGATATATGTACGTGTAGTGTAAAGTACTGGATCATGCATGAGACAAAAGGAAAGGGTGAATTAATGAAGGAATTGATCGAGAGCACGTGTCATACTCCTAGGAGTGCATACTCCCATTTCTAATATATCATTTAAACAAATATATTATACTTCTTTATCATTTCCGTATACTTAAATACCAATTATAAGATCTTCCAATGCGACTTGATTAAAAAAAATTATTGGAGTATTTTTTTTTCTTTTTTTTCTATATACCTTTTTCATGTATAAAAAGTATATACATATATTTTGCTATAAAAGTGGTATTTAATGAAATTTTTCATGGAACTCACTTGGGAGTACGTTCTCACTTCTTATATATCACTTAAATCGTATGATGATACCTCTTTATCAATTTCAGCATACTCCAATAATGATTATAAGATACCTCAAAGTGAGTTTCACGAGAAAAAAAATGTGAAAGTCCACCTTTTGTAGCGAAATTTGTGTATATACTTCTTTTATATATGAAAAAAAGGGTATATAGCAAAAATAAAAGGCTCGAATGAAATTTTTTTAGTCAAATCGCATTGGAATATCTTATAATTGGTATTTAAGTATACTGAAAGTGATAAAGAAGTATAATATATTCGTTTAAATTGTATATTGGAAGTTGTAGTATGCACTCGTAGGAGTACTAAACGGACGTCATATATATATATATATATATATATATATATATATATCATAACATAACATAAGAAATTAATACGTGGTGCATGCATTGATATGATGCAGGAAGAGCCAGACGAAGAAGGTATTGTGCATCCCGGCACCGACGGCGGCGCCGAGGGCGAGCGGTCGGCCGAGCACGAGCGGCGAGGTCGTCCCTTCCGACCTGTGGGCATGGAGGAAGTACGGCCAGAAACCCATCAAGGGATCACCATACCCAAGGGGCTACTACCGTTGCAGCAGCTCCAAGGGTTGCTCGGCGAGGAAGCAGGTGGAGCGCAGCCGCACCGACCCAAACATGCTCGTCATCACCTACACCTCCGAGCACAACCACCCCTGGCCAACCCAGCGCAGCGCACTCGCCGGATCAACCCGCCCTTCGTCTTCCTCCGCCGCCGCCAAGAACCATCACAAAGACACCTCCTCTTCGTCCGCGTCCAACTTATAGTAAGTTAGTAACAGTACGTAGTATTCACACCAACGACATTAGAACTAGTGCTGGCTCTAGTCATCATGAGCTCAAGCAAGAGGTGCTCGACGCCGACTTGGACCCGTTCGCCGATATGGACGCCCTCAACATCTTCTCCTCCAACTCCAACTTCTACTCGAAGCAGCAGCAGGCAGCTGATGACGACGACCTGCAGCAGGAAGATGACAGCAAGCAGCAGCAGCTGTTTGATCCGTTCAGCTTCAGCTTCGTCGACTAGGTAGCCACTACGTCCTCCTTTGGAGAAGCAAACAAATAAAGGTGGCTATAGCCAATAGCTAGCTTGCTAATTACTAATCAGTTCTAATCTAGAATTGATCTTGATCTATAGCTACATGCGCTGAATTGTGCAAGCAAAGCAAGCGCGCTTAGTGAGTATTAATCATGCTTTTTGTTACTACTACTAGTCTCTTTACAGTAGTATATTTGATTTGGCATCCTTTTATGCTGCCTTTTTACTTTAACTGAAAGGAACAGCCTGTTACTGCAATTAGCAAGGGTGGAAAGGCCAGTTTCATATGTACTCGTCGATGACAACTTGGTTATACTGAAGCCGAACTTAATTAAGCTAGCTGAATACTTCGACATTTAGTCTGTGTAATTTCTTGGGATTTTTTTTATTTAATCCCTTTTTATTAATATTTTAAAATTAACCCATCGCGAATTTTATTTCCAAATCTGACCCCTTTGGCCACGCCACCATACCTGGCATGGAAAATAAACTCTGTCACGCCACCTGAAGCGGCGTGACAAAACATGCCACACAAGCTCTCGTGCCAGCGTGGAGTTCTTGCGTGGTATTTGCCACGCTACGCGCGTTGGCATGACAGGGGCGACTTAAGACTCTGGACTCAGCCGCCTCTTCATTTCTCCCCTTTTCCCCCAACTCCCTTGCGCCTCCTCTGCTCCTGAGCTCCCCGCCGTCGGCCCTCCTCCCTCCCGTTCCTCCCGCCGCCGGCCCCTGCTCCCTATGCTGGACGGCCTCCTCCGCCGGGCCTCGTCCTCCCGCTGCCCGTCATCCCCTCGCCGGCCGGTGTCTCCCCCGCCGGCTCTCCTCCCCGCACGTGGCCCTCCTCCTGCCGCCCTCCCCCGGGTGGTGGCTTCTCCCCCGCCGGCTCTCCTCCCCGCGTCGCCCTCCTACATAGAGGTAATAACCGGTTATGCATGGATTGTGAAACGTAAGAAAAGTATGTTATATTTTGTTGTATCTTTTACCTATCTTCATAGTGGATCTTGGGTATGGACTGAAGTTGGCAACTTTAGAGTGACATAATTGATTCGTATGCATAGACATTGTACAATGGTAATGTTATAAGAGAGTAATGTAACACTGTGCGAATGATATGTTGCAGTTGTAGCTATGGTCAAGTGGTCTTCGATTCTTGATTTTTCACTCAAGAGGTAGTTGTACTTTTCTATGATTCTGAATGATCAGATGCCAAGTACACTAGTTGTGTAACTTCTATTTTGTATGTGAACTTGCATAACTATTTTGTATGTGTAAAGCATATGGTTTTCCTGCAATTAATTTATGCAAAGGAAAACTCTATGGTATTACCAAATATGTTTCAACATGCATAAATTATTTATTAAAATTTCAGTGTTTAATGTGTTGCAATGTTAGTTAATTTTGTGTGCAATTTCTATTTCTTCAAACCATATGTTGCTGTATTTTTTTAAAATTTCTTTTCAGTTTTCAATATATTTGAGCTAATAGCTTTGTTGCTTACGTACCCCCAACGATATGGGCTCAACTTTTTTATATTTGTAATTTATTGGGCTGTTAGAACAACTCGATAGTGCCCAAAGCCCAAGTCTCTTAACGGGTTAGCATTGGAAAATATTAAGGTCGTGGATAACATTTGCGCGGTCACACTAGAACACTTGCGGTATTTCGTTCATATGGCATGCAGTACTGACTTTGTAATATTTTGTCGGATGTAGATGGACAAAGTTGTATGTATATTTACTGGTGGGGCGATTAGCCAAACTGGAAGTTCTATCGACTTCGGCGGCATAGAAGCGATCGTCCTTTTGTTTCGCAAATCACCAGACTTTAAAACTCTTGTGACTAGGATTAAGTCGACATTTGGATGGGATGAGCCCGAGGTCGTTGTTGGAATGCAAGGATGATATGACGGAGGAACCAGACCCCGCTGTCCATCATTCGCGAGGCCCCCTAATGGAGGAGTGACCTTCCGAAGAGTTCGTTAGCGTGAGTTGTACCAATCATGACCCCCTGTCAGTGGAGTCTGACGAAGGATGGAGCTCGATGGAACAACCCGTGAACCCGAGAAGAGATTCGAGCCATACCTAGATCCCTCACATTGGCCGCCGTACGTGGGGGAGGAATACATTCCCAACATAACAATGATGAATAAGCGACGCGGTAATGACATGTACTCTCTAGGGTCAGGTCAGGCGGCGACGCTCACGTGTCGCCCCACCTGCTTGAGGTATCCAATGCTGTTGTTCCGCAAAAATGGTTGTTCTTTACGTATATATTACTTTCATTTGCCTTTCACATATTGATAGAGTTCACTCATTTGCATTCTCTATATTGTTTTGTGCCATATGTGATCTTACAAAAATCCTTTCCTGTAATGCAAGATGCCGCAGCACGTGCAATATGCGTTGCTCCTCTCGGAGTACGATGACGACCACCGCGCCCACATCATAGCCGACGATGGTGTGGTGAGATTTGCTAATCTTTTATTCCATCATGCTTCCAACTAATCCTCCATGTGCTTGTTGTTTCACTTATTTATATACGTATCTCTCCTGCAGGTACTCCAGCCGCTTCGCCCTCGGACCCACACCCCTCTGCATTGGGATGAGCGGTACGAGCCATATGTCCGTCAGCAGGTCTACTTGCTTTGGCGCGACAATATCAACGGGCTCCCGTATGGATTTGGTTTGCGCTTATCAAGATCAGTGGACCGGTGGCGCCCGGAGACCCACACCTTCCACTTGCCGTATACATCTGGTGCAGGTCACATGGTTGCCATACACTCGCGACGAGGTCGTCGAAATGGACCTAAACCTGATGTGCCAGCGGGACATCACCTTGTGGATGACGCTCTCACCGCTCATCTTCTTCCATGCAGTGGAGTACCACTTACCCCATCGGGTGATGCGTCAGTTTGGGAAACTTCAGGCCACGACGCCAATGTTGTTCTCGACAGATCTGAATCTTCACGGGTAAGGGTACCTACCGCCGTTCCTTTGTAGCTTCCGTAGCGTTTTTACTGATAATAATTTGATTTTGCGTGTGGCAGGATGAACCAGAGGCAGAGATACCGCCACACCGACTGGGCCGCCTATCACGGATGCTACTTGTTGGAGTGGGAAAACCAAGCGAATTGGTCCACGAACGCGCCACCGGTCCATCAGAAGGCTCAGTTTGTTCGCTACCTCCAGTGGTTCCACGGCGTTGCGCGCCTCCAGCTTAGACCGGCCATGACCGATGCGGACATAAGGGAGGGGCACTCGTCCGAGGAGGATATTGTGGACGCTTACGACGAGTTCACACGGACGGGCACGCAGCCGAAGAGGGCCCCCATCAACGCCTATTATGTTTGTACATTAAATCCCGCTACTATTACGTGAACTCAGGGTGAGCAAACTAATTCACTTTGTCGAACTCTTTCGCAGAGAACGCAGCTCGCACGCATGACCAACGAGGCTGGTGAGGCCCTCAGGATACCCGAGGGTTCAAAGGGGAGCTTCCAGCGCTTGAGGGTTTTTGCTGAGGTAACCTTCACTATTTTGAATTAACACACACACACACACTTAATGTTTTAGTACTCATATTATTTATGTTGTTGTATTAAACTTCAATATCTTTTTTTTGGGTAAACCTTGTAGATGGTTCGACGCCAATGCCGGCGATTGGCCGCAAAAATGAACTGTGCAGCGGGGACGGGTCCCGTTGTGCAACCTGTCCCGGCTCGGAGTGGCTCCTCGCGTGCAACATCGGGAGCGACGACATCCGCATCGTCCGCATGCGACGAGGACCAGGAGGACAAGGAGGACGGCGGTGCGGACGAGGAGGACGGCAGCGAGGACGAGGAGGACGACGGTGCGGACGAGGACGACGACAGGGAGGATGTTGATGCTAGGCTTCCGGACGAGATGATGCTTCGGGACCTTGTTGGTGCACCACTCCCCATGCAGCCGACTCAGGTCACGCCTCTGCGCCGTAAACGGCGTGATCGCGCGGACATTAGTTCGGTCAACGTCATCGAGGGCATGCGAGGCCAACTAGGGATGGCAATCGGGTGTGGCGGGCACGAGTAGTGCTCACCCATACTCATGCCCGCCAGCACAAAACTCCCCCACAGGTATGCCCGCGAAGGGTGACGGGCAGAGAAACTCGCCCATACCCATCGCCCGTGGGTACCCGTCGCCCGCGAGCATGCCCGTATGCCCGCCACACTATAGAATTGGGGAGGATTGGAGATTGGATACATTTCGTTACAGATTCGCTCAAAAATCAAAATTAGCTAGATGCATTCAGCCGAGCAAAGAACGATATGGAAACACAAATTCCTTTCGATTTGAATCTCCACCATATCACCAGTCATTGATTGATTTGCTCTCCTTCCAGATCTCCATGCTTGCTACCAAAAGCTAGCCATACATACAGGAAAGCCATGGCGATCTCCTCCTTGGAAAGCACGATGTGAACCCCCGCTTCTTGGTCTCCGTCGGCACCAGGCGCGCACGCTCCACCGTCTCCTCTGCCGCCCCTGCTTCTTGGTCTCCGTCGGCACCAGGCGCGCACGCCTCACCGCCTCCTCTGCCGCCCCGCTTCTTGGTCTCTGTCGGCACCAGGCGCACACGCCTTGCCGCCCCCGCCTCCTCCATGCGCGCCGCCGCTGGCCTCCTCGAATCGATCGGAGGGATGGAGGGTGGCCGGGGAGGGAGGGGGTGAATGGGAGCTGACGAGGGAGATGATACTAGAGGAGGAGGAGGCGGCGATCGATCGGGAGGCGGCGGATCGATCGGGAGAAGGCGGCGGCGGCGGCGACCGATCGGGAGGGCCGAGGGCGCCGATTGTGGATGTCTTTGCGCAGAAGAAGTGGGCGAACGGGGGAATAGGGTTGGGGAATGGGGAGTGCGACGCCGATTTGGGTTGGATCGGGGTAATGACTGTGGAGTGATGAGATGGATGGCCCACCTGTCAGCATGGATTGACGGGTAAACGGGCGTGACGGGCGCGGGTAGAGCTTACCCATGCCCGCGCTCATTTACCTGATGGGCAGGGAATTGCCCCCATTTCTATACCCATGGGTAAAGAAAGTCTCCCATACCCGGCTCCATTAGGGTAATTACCCGCGGGCACATGGGTAATCGGGTATAATTGCCATCCCTAAGGCCAACACCCAGTAGCGAGATTCACACCGGGGTCGGGTGCGCGACGAAAGCGCAAGTAAATGGATGTATGGCGCATTTCTTGAATGAAATGATATGAATTTCTTTTGGTACAATGAAATGAGATGAATGGATTATTGTGTTTGTATTTTACATATGCGTTGTGGTTGAATGAACTGATTGGAATGGATTATTGTGTTCAAATGCGATTGTATTTGAATGAAATGTTTGCAAATGGTTCATGGCAATTTTTTTTATGTTGGCAGCTACTGTTACGCCAATCCTCCTGGCATTACAAACCTGGACTGTCACACCATATCCCCTGGCGTGACAGAACTTAGCACCAGAATCGGCCTTCGTTTTTGCAACCCCACTGGAAAATCGAACTACCTGACATGGCAGCATTATTGTGCCACGCCAGGGCATATGGCGTGACAAAACAGATGGTCACGCCGGGACTAATGGCGTGACAGGACTTGGTACCAGAGCCGGCCTTCGTTTTTGTAACCCTACTGAAAAATCGAACTACCTGGCATGGCAACGCTAATGTGCCACGCCAGAGTATATGGCGTGACAAAGGAGACTTGTCACGCCATGGTATATGGCGTGGCATATGCCATGCAAACTCCACGTTGGCGCGGCGCGCGGCCGAGTGCTTGTGTGGCATTTTTTGCCACGCCGCTACGGGTGGCGTGACAGTGTGGTTTTGTCACGTCACGGGTGGTGGCATGACCAAAAGGGACATAATTGGAAATAAAGTTCACGATGGTTTAATTTTAAAATATTAATAAAAAGGATTAAGTAAAAAAAAATCAATTTCTTGGATGGTTTGAAGGTAGCTAGATTACTAAGGACGCCCTGTTTCTGAATCTGGATCTATCACTTCAAGTTCCCCAATCTGCAATTCGTAATGATTGATGGCGAAATTCAGTCCAAGGACACTGTTAACCCACACAAGAAAGTTACAAACAAGAAAGAGGAAAAGGAGGAACAGGATGAAAGGAAAACCTGAGGTCCCTATTGCTCAAACGACAAGAAGAATCTTCTTACCACAATGCAATCCCTGTTGCTCATAGTTGCTGATGAGACTGGACATTGCAAGAGATCTAGTTTGTTGATTTTTCTAGACCAATACGATCCCAAAAGCTAACCGCATGGCCAAGAAATTACGGGCGTATCGCATCAGTTATGCCCTTATCCTTAGGTACATGTCCATACTCCATACTGATCGAGATTGGTGTGTGACTGACTCTTTAGTCAGAAACTCCTGACTGTTTATGCTCCTAGCTTATCTCGATACCTAGTACCCGGCGACCAACAAATGACTGATCAACATTCACCTCCAGGCCAAAAGTTCCCGTGCCAGATAATTTCAGTTTTCTGTTAAACCTCTTTATAGACATCTTACCTTCGGAGGTGCCATGGATCAGAGAACTCATTACATATAGACTAGTCGTTTGCCTCTGAAAGTAAAGGTTTTTTTATGGCAATTTTACCTGAACAGGCTTCCAGCCACAAATCAATTGAGAATAAGGCGTTGGATTGGGGATATCAATTGTTGGCTTTGTGGAATTCCAGAAGATATGAATCATGTTTTTTCCATTGCCTAATGTCTAGATTTGTTTGGACTTGTTTCAAAGAGACTTTTCATTGGACGAGGTGCCCGGAGTCCATTGATGACTTTCAGCTAGAGTGATTAGACAATCGAGGTGCTACTGTCTATAACCTTGGGTTATTCAGTTTTTCAGCACTTGTTTGGACAATCTGGA
The DNA here is from genome assembly GCA_036346405.1 of Phyllostachys edulis. NCBI lineage: Eukaryota > Viridiplantae > Streptophyta > Magnoliopsida > Poales > Poaceae > Phyllostachys > Phyllostachys edulis. Next base: position 45,498,431 of record CM070564.1, read on the forward strand.
AATGCAGGAACAAAAGAGTGATTGAGAAGACTTTTTCTATTCAATTTATTGGCTTGGTTTTCAACATTGTGTCATGCTTGCAGCGATGACGCGTCCTGCTGCGAAGAAATGACCAGAGGAAGCTAGATGGACTGCTGGACCAGTCGAGGGTTTGGCTCAAAAATTTCAATAAATCTGGAGCTATGTGTTGAGCGTTTTGTATCCCCTTTGTCTTCGCTTTGCTTTTATCCCTGTCTAAAGGCTGTTAGTTTGTCGACTGGGTTGTTTCTGTGGAATGTTCTCCTCTCTGTAGACTTGTTTGCTGCTGGTAACCCCAGTTTGTAATTCTCAGCTGTAATCAGCTGCTATCTTGTACTCCCTTATTTGCTTTCTATAAAAGTAGGGTCTATCCTTTCTAAAAAAAAAGATAATTTCAGTATTAAGATCGTTGCAAAATCAAGAAACAAAATTGCAAGCTTTACCCGCGACGATTTGAGAAAACAACACAGAACAATATGTCCCCTGAGTTTCTACATCTAAACTCCCGGTGAGTAACATTGCCATGTAAAGTTCAGTGAACCTGAAGCTTGGATAAGGAGCATAAGGTGAAATTAATGTATGCGGAAGACTTGTTTCTTTACTGGCAGCACTTTTCCCATTACTATGCTGAATCTTCTCTGTGTGCATAACAGAACACAGGGGAGCTTTATCAACACGAATGTGCAGAAAACAAACGGCTGGTCTGCTGTAAAATACTCATCAGCATCTGTGAACAGATACGAGCATAAAATCCGATGGCAATGCATCAAATGACAATTGTTAAAACATTTAATATCTGCAAAAGGGAGACAACGGTTGGCAGTCAGTATTTGTCAATCTGTTTCCCGTGCCAAACTCCATCCTGCCCGTCTTCATTTCCTAGCCACAGAAATTGAGCTTCTTTATAACTTTTGCATAAGCTAAATGCACCAACGCAGGCTTCCGAAGTCTTCGTTTTGCTGCCTTGGACTGCAATGTCATAAATAATCACATCAATCTGAAGGTAGAAATGTCAAAGTGATTATGAGCAATGTCAACTAGCTGTAAAACATGGGAACCTACATGGATGCATCAAGATATTTTGGAAAATGTTTGATGGTTTCCACAATTGAGTACGTGCAACTAAGCATGCTTCAGTTTTGTGTAGTCTATTGACGAAAATGTAGCTTCAGTGGCTTTTGTAGATGCATCAATGTGGTCTATATGAAACACTTTGTCAGGTGATCCCTTAGTGGGGATGCCTTGAACTTGGTTACCATTTTGTAAATTATGTTTGCTGACAGAAATCGGTTTGCTTGCTCGGAAAAAAAAAACGGCTTTAATGGACTTGGTTAGGACTCTCAGGGGCTGCAGTTCAGCTCCTATGTTACAGGGCAACCCAAAGCTATACATACTACTACTAGTGGAATGCACTACCAGATTTGCCTTGGACCTTGGTGAGACCACATCATGTAGACTACAGAGGAAGAGAAATCCGCAGGTGATATTACAAATTGCAATTGTGAAGTACCATTTTGGTGATATTACATCATACAGCAGTTCGAAGACATACAGTTCGGCTACTACTTCAGTACAGTACACAGACCAGACAGTTTTGTTCCATCGGGACAGATTCAGGAGATTGAAAAGCGTAGATTGGAGTGGTTAACGATTCATGAGAGAAATCCAGACTACTACTTCTGTAGGTACATACATTCGATTGTAACATGAGAGAAATTGTTCTTATGTGGACGCTAGTGTTGTTGAGAGCATTGGCATGTAGATAGATAGGTGCAGCAGCATATATGTACGTATGTATGTATGTACCTTGAGGTGTGCATTGTGTCGCTTGCCCGCCCTCCACCTGCGGATCTGTCCGTCGTTCATGGTTCTGAACCTAAACTTCATGGACCTAACGCAGCAAGGGAAAGAAAAAAAGGGTAATCCATTCCACACTAGTGAGTGTTAAGCAAGCAACCGATCGATCGATCAATCAAAACAGAAGCAAGCAAGCAGTGCTGATTGAGAGAGAATGCAAGAGTCTGAGATATAAGTTAGTAAGCGAGACGTACGAGGGGGCCTTGATCTTGTATTTCTTGACTTTGGATGTGGTGGGCGTGAGCGGAGCGCGCGACCTGTCCTTCTTGGCGTAGTGGCGCACCTGCATCGCCATCACCGGAGGCCGGAGGAGGGAGGAGGCAGCGGTGGGCGCCGAATGGGATAAGAACACCAGGGGCAGAGGCGCGTGCGAGTGGTGGCGGTGGCAGGAGAAGGGAAGGGAACGGAGGGGGCTTTGGAAACCACGGGTGGCCGGCCATGGGTGGCGGCGGAGGAGAGGAACCGGCGGGTGAGACCGGCGGCGGCTGAGCACCACCGCCGCCGCATCGTGCCGATCGGTCTATTCTCTCTGCGTGCGGTGTGTGTCCAGTGTGGCGGGCCTTGCTAGGGTTTGTTTGCTTGTTTGTTTATGCTTCTCGCTGTTGGGCTAGTAGGCCCGTCATTGCAAATAACATAGCCCATCTAATCCTCTTCTCATTGCCTCGTCCTCGTATTTCTTTCTCGTCCTTCTCTCTCACACAGCCGACCAGCCACGCCATGACCGGCAAAATTGGCAATTTCACGTCATTCGCCGCGGAACATCTAAATTTTACGTCTTTATCGGAAGACACTATAAATATATATATATATATATATATATATATATATATATATATATATATATATATATATATATATTGTACGACATTGATACTATTATTATATCATTTCTAGCTAAGTTGAAGAGAGATTTTTTTTTTTTGTAAATGAGAGTTGGTGCCTCTAAATCTAGGCCCGTGTGTCACTCTCTATCTCTCCTCCTCTCTCTTTATCTCAAACACTCTCTACCCCTCCTCTCTACCCCTCCTCTCTCTCTCTCTCTCTCTCCGACGAACGGTGCAGCGGCGAGCCCTGACAATGGACTGAGGACAAGTGCGCAAGCATAGCATGTTTCCAACAAATACGAACCAATTTGAGGCGGAGGGGGACAACGGGGATGGCCACGACGACCGGAACTAAGTGGGGAAAAAGCAGGGGTTGTTGCCAAAAGATCTCACCAGCGATGAATTACCGCGACCTTTGCTTGGGTAGAGGAGGTACGAGCACGACGCAGAGATGGTGGTCAATTCTGCAGCGGCGGCTTGGCTCAGGGCGCGTGGTGGAGGGTTGGTGGCGGTGACGGCCATCGTGGCACAAAGGAGGTCGACGACGGGAAGCTATGGTGGTGGAGAGGCATGGAGAAGGCTAGGGACGAGCTTGGGTGGAGGAGATGGTCCTCGTGGCGCAAGAAAGACTGAGGCAGTGAATACGTGGGCGACGCGACGCGACTGTGGCCTGGCTCGATGAGCAGCGACTGCGGTGAGGTGCACAACGGTGGGGTGGCATCGGCGTTGACTTCAACGGCGACAAAGACAGATGTGGTCAGCTCCCACAGGCACGTCGCTCCGAGACAGTGGCTTCAGCTTTGGATCGAGGAAAGTGGTGTGACAAGGTGCATGGGTGATGACGACGATGCGCACTGAGGCAGACGAGGAAGACGACAGCGACTCCGGGACATGACAAAGATGGTGAGGATGACCTGGATCGGCGGTGAAGCCCACCATTCTTGCAGTGGCCAGATCTGGTCGTTGGAGGAGGGGCAGGCAGAGGTGAGCACGGCTATCGACGCCAGTGGAGAAGGGGGAGGGGCAACCGCTAGAGATAGAGTTGGAGGGACACAAAGTTACGGTCGTTGCACGCTCGCGGTTGGTGAAGGATCTAGACCTGCCATTATGTGTTAATGGAGTTTTGGTGATTAATGACAAATCTAATTGTGAGACTAACACTTTTATTGATATACATATTGTGTAGTCTTATTTGGATATAAAGGTAATAATCATGAAGGCATGCATGTGATTAATGACAAATCCAATTCATTGGATAAACAAAAGGAAAATCCAAACAGGTATGCATTCATAATGATGAATCTATTTGTGAGACTAACATTTCTATTTGTTATATCATGTTTAGTCTCGTTTGGATATAAAGAACAAAAGAGGTATGCATTCTACTTTGTATTTATATATCTTGTTGCATTCCTCGGATCCAAAATATATGTTGAACTCCACCAAAAGTCTAACTTGAATATGTGCATATGTTTCCATTACACATTTGTGTATGCACACATTTAGGGGGAGCTCAATATATGTTTTGTGGTTTCATTAGTATTGATCCATAGTTCCTTGTCCATATATAATTGGGATCTTTACTTTGAAACATGTGCTTTGAATATATTTAACTTGCATAGTTAATTTATTCATATGAGTATATGAGACTTGTGTAGTTCATATATTCTTGAATGTATTTAACTTGTGTAGTTAATATATTCATATGAGTATATATATAACTTGTGTAGTTCGTATATACTCATATCCTTGAATATATTTAACTTGTGTAGTTAATATATTCATGTGAGTATATATAACTTGTGTAGTTTATATATGCTCATATTCTTGAATATATATAACTTATGTAGTTAGTATATTCAAGTGTGTATATATGACTTGTGTAGTCTATATACACTTATATGTGAGTATATATAACTTGTGTAGTTTATGTGTGCTCACATATTCTTGAATATGCTTAACTTATGTAGTTAATCTATTCATAAGAGTGTATAAGACTTGTGTAGTCTATATATACTTATATGTGAGTAGAACATAACTTGTGTAGTTCATGTGTACTCACATATCTTTGAATATGTTTAACTTGTGTAGTTAATATATTCATATGAGTATATGAGACTTATGTAGTTCATATATGCTCATGTATTCTTGAGTTAATACGACTTGTGTAGTTCAGATACACTCATGTTGAGTATATATAACTTATGTAGTACTTATATACTCATACCAAACTCTATTCAATTATTTGTTATTGAAGTGGTTATCATCAATTACCAATGAGGAAAGATTGTGGTATCTTGTCCCGCCATTATGAGTTAATGGTATGTTGTGGTAATTAATGATAATCATATTGTGGAACTAACATTTTCCATGAGTTGGATGAATAGGTTATGTTCGGTGGTTGATGACTTGGGATGACATCATGTGTTGATAGTCATCAAGTCAAGAAGAGATGATCATGTGTTGATCATCAAGTCAAGTGAAGACCCATCATGAGTTGATGGATGTCAAGTGAAGAGTGCATCATGTGTTGATGCATATCAAGACTCGGGATGGAAGATGTCATCATGTGTTGATGAGCATCAAGTCAAGATCCCGAAGTAAAGCTTCATCATGTGTTGATGAAGGTCAAGTAAGGATGCATCATGAGTTGATGCATATCAAGTCAATGACCCGGACTTGAAGCAAGGATGTGCGTCATCAAGCTTCAAGTGTTTGCGCAAGGCAAAGGTATGACTAGCTAGGGCTAAGGATTTGTTCCTAGTCTTTTACCGGTCTTGGTGTTTGGTTGGAAGACCGGATTGCTAGTATAGGTTGCCGTACTATTAAGAGGGGTCTTTGACTAGTAGCTTGAGTTTGTCATGTGTTAATAGCTCATTGTGTTTGCTCTAGCTCACCTTAACATGTTGCCAATATTTGTGAATGTGTTTTACAAATAGTTGTGGCTCATGGTTAATCCTTGTAGCATGTGACTTAAGTTTGCGAATCGTTTTGCAAATGGTGTAAGTCCATGTACCTTATTCCTTGTGGTGTGATTCTAAAAGTGTGCAAATGTGTTTTGCAACTTGTTGAGAATCTCACTTAAGCCCTGTGTGCATTGCGCATCAAATTAGCAAATGTGTTTTGCAATTTGAGTTGAAGCGAATGCAATCTGTGTTTTCTCGGGAAAATCGGATGAACCGACGTGTTATCTTGCGCAGACGACCGGATGCGGTCATATCGGCTCTTGTACAATGAACTCATCGCACTGATGAGCATGTGTTGCTCGTTGAGGAACGGTAGTACGGCGTGTCTTGAGCGGCACGGCCAGTAGGCCGGCCGTTCGATTATTTGTTAGCGGTTCAGTTTTTCCGAGAAGATGCATTTGTTGCTCATCTTTGTTTTGAGAAACCCTTGAGCGGCACGACCGCGGTGTTTAGGCGATACGACCGCGATGCGGTTCGACCGCTTGGTGCGGTTGTAAAATTCGGCAACGCTTGTTCGTGGGACTTAGCCGCATTTGGCGCTCCTTTGTGGAGCGATGCGACCGCAGTGTTTGTGCGGTTGTACCGATTGGTCGGTCTGACGACTGGCCTTAGTTGGCGGTTGTACCGATTTGGTGACCAACGGCTAGTTTTATAGCCGTTGGAGGAAAGCGATACGACCGCCCCAGAACGGCGATGTCCGATTTCCTAACTTTTTCAGCAGACTTTGTCCCAACGGCTAGTTTTTGTGTGTGGGCTATAAATACTCACCTTGGCCGTGTGAGGGAGAGTTGCTGGTGCCCCATTGAGTTCCTTTGAGCTAGTGCAAGCCCTCTCACACTCATTTGTGCATGTGTTGCACTTAGAGAGGTTGGAGAGGCAAATCCTATTGCATGTGTTGCATTAGGTTGTGGATTGTGTATCCATAGAGCTTTGGCACTTGATTGGTTCAAGTGAAAGTTGGAGTCTTGTTACTCTTGGTGTTTGCCGACACCTAGACGGCGTGGAGGCGTGTGGTCCGGTGATCTTCTCAAGTGAAGCTTGTGAGAAGGCCCTGTTTGTGAGTGGTGTGGTGCTCGCCATCTCCTGAGAGGAGGAAGGAGCAACCCTAGTGGAGCGAGGTGTTGGTTCGTTTTGGAATCGGTCCAAGTGGTTGGACTTACCTTGGAGGAAGGCTTAATTGTGGAGCCGCCCAATTGGTTTGGGTTTCCCTCAACGTGGATTAGGGAGACCGGCAAGTCTCCGATCACCACAAGAAACATCGTCGTGTCAATTGTGGTTTGATCTCTTGTGTCTCACTATTACATTTATATTCATTGTGTATGAATGTTTGCTTTACATTGTGCAATTTATATACCTTGTAGTAAATTGCTTATTCATTGTGTATGATTGCAATAGTTCATTGTGCTATTCACCATTGCTAGAATTGAATTTCTCAAGTCATATGTTTAATTACTATATTCTTCAATAGACTTGTATTGTTGGTGCACTTAGGTGAACCTAGTTGATTTAGGCTTTAATTGTGCAAAACCGTATTTATATTAGCTTCCGCATTAGAAATCGGTTTTAGTTAAAAGAAGTTTTTAAAACGCCTATTCACCCCCCCCCCTCTAGTCGGCCACCTCGATCTTACAGTTGGGCGATGCAGCGGCTGCTTGACACAATCTAGAAGGGCCAAAGGGCGATGCTGGTAGGGGCCATGCCTCCTCAACTCGTGACGCTGGCGTCCCTTGCCTCCTCCATCGCCGACCAGTGTGTCTCACGCTAAGCAGCCGGCGACCCGAAAGGCAATATGGACATTTCCCCAATGTTCTCTATCCTCGAATAGTCGAAATTGATATTATATTAGCTTCAGTGTCCGAGGGCAAATAGTCACCTTTTAGTGGTGTTGGTGATCTAGAACCGATCTTACGTATGGTTGTTTAATTCAGTGGAGGGGTCTCCTAGACTAAAGTTACGCATAGAATGACACGGGGATTTTATACAGGTTCAAGCCTTCTCCGGAGAGAATAACAACCCTACTCTTGTGTGATTCTATTGAGTGTGATGATTACAATCAAGAGGAAGACTAATACCTAATGTCTTGCGCTCCTGATCGACCTGTCCCTCTGTCTTCTGATTTCAGCCTTTATATAGTGTATGAAGGAGTGGTAGTTTCTCCAAATGAAGAGGCGTTTCGATGTTCCAAATGGTGAATTGCTTGATGGCAGTTGTCGTTAAGGACGTGCCACCCCCACGTTGTCAAGCGGTTGTTGTCAGATATAGAAGTGATTCATGCAGTTATTCACAGAGAGTAACAGTATATATTAAATACTCCATGTGTTAAACATAGTACATAATACTCTCTAACTTATTAGGCCCACAGGTCAGCAAGTCTTATCAATAGGTTTGTCGAAGCCAGACTGGTCGAAACTGAGCGAATCGTAGAAGATCTTACAACTACATAATAGTCGTAGAGAAGCTTACGACTATACCATGGTCGTAGAAAGACTTACGACCATAGGGTGGTTTACGACCAGACAGCTTGACCTCTCCCTTATAAGTATTTAAGGGATATACTTAAGATCAATTTGGGAATATTAATATCTATAGTAAGAATTACAAATAAATAAATGGGGATGATTAGATCCTCGTCATCTAGCCATTCAGCTTCAAGTGAAAGTAACTTAGAAAAAGGAGTCGTAGAGGATCTTACGACCACTAGGTGGTGGTAGAATGATGGTCGAAGGAAAAACTTTTCGACTGGTATTTCATTTGACCAGAAATAGACTTGGCCAAGAAGATAATTTTTCTTGAGGTGTAAAGACCAACTTGGTTCTCTAGAACAAGCAAATTAAAGAATCTCAATCGACTCTCACAAACCTGTCCGTTGGAGCGGTTCCCGAAGAGGTGGCAACTGTTGAGTTCCCATGATCTCTTAACTCAAGGGAACGGTTATAAAAAGACTCCGTAGGTGCAGCTTAGGGTTTTTACTTTTTCCTGTTTACTTCCACTGTTCATTGAGCTCTTGCACTCTCCGTCGCCAACCAAATCGTACGCTCTCTTAAAATCTTTCCAAATGCAAATCACCCTAACTTAGAGAAGATGGCCAGAGCCATTTCTAAGTGGATGGAATCAGAGATGGATTCGGCTAAGATAAAGGCTTTGGGCGCCACCGAGAAGATCCCAAAGGAAGAATTTGTGAAGTGGATTGAGGCTACTGAGCAAATTAATTAATTATATATATATCCGATCTATATATATATATATATATATATATATATATATATATATATATATATATATATATATATATATATATATATATATATAGTTAAAGCAATTTTTTGCAAGATTTAAATGAAAAAATTGACATATAAACATGTAATTTCTTCATGTCATGTAAGTGTATATACAAGATAAATATACTTGAGAAAAACCATTTCACAAACGGTTCCATTATGGAACCGCTCGTGATATGGGACATATCACTTAACGGTTCTATTATGGAACTATCGTGATATGTCCCATATCACTGATTTGCGTCTGTCATAAGTCTCTTTATTAGTAGGAGCTCAGCCGCTAGGGTTTGCGCTCACCCTAACTCGTCACTCCCCAGCGCCGCTATGGTTTGCGCTCGCCCTAACTCGTCACTCCCAACAGATTTACTCTCGTCCGTTCCCCTCCCCACCTCGATGTCGCCGCCGACCGTCGCCGCTGCCGCCGTTGCCGCAGTTGTGACACCATTCTTCACCGCACAAGATCGCACGATAGTCGTAGTGTCTTGTGCGAGGTCGTGGTTGTGCCACAACTTCGCGTGACGCCGCCACCCCGCTGGTCGCTCAAGCGCCGCCATGGATTGGTTCTCCGCTTTCGGCCTCCTGGCTCGGGACCAAGCGGGCTTTGCTTTCCCATCCTCCTCTATTCACCTCTAGATCTGTTAGCTATCTTTTGTTGAGTTTGATTATTATGCTTGAGCCTTAAGTTGTGTCCTCGATGTTTGTGTGATTTATGCAAGGTGAAGGAGATGGATGAGGGTTGTCTTTGGTGGTGGGGTCGCCGCCGTGGTTGCTTGCAGATCGAGGTATCACCCTACCTTACTCCCTCTCTGCCTCTACCCCTTGCTCTGTGATGAAAATGGCTAGTGCTCTGCGATGGATGCCGAGGGCTACTCTTTGGTGTGGTGGGTTTGGACACCCTTGGTCTTGTTGTCTTGCCGATGAACCGCTCAATGATGTTAATAGTCTTATGTCAAATTGAATTGATAATTAGTTCATATTAATAGTCCCTTGCTTTGTGATGTAATGATGTCAATAGTCTTATGTTTGAAATTGAATTGAAAATTAGTTCATATTAATAGTCCCCATGCTCTGTGATGTAATGATGTCAATAGTCTTATGTCAAATTGAATTGATAATTAGTTCATATTAATAGTCCCTTGTTCGTGATGTAATGATGTCAATAGTCTTATGTTGAAATTGAATTGATAATTAGTTCATATTTATAGTCCCCTTGCTCTGTGATGTAATGATGTTAATAGTCTTATGTTGTCTCTCGCCATTCATTTCACCTTTGTCTGTGTAACTGTTGTAACATCCTGATTTTCTAAATCCTTTTTAAATGTATAAAACAAATTAAAACTATTTTGTTTTGATGAGAATTCAAAATTTTGGTTCGGTTGGAGAGGTTTGAGTTGTTGATACCTCCTTTCTGGTATGCTCGGCAGGTCCTCCTTTAGCCTAACTCTTTTGGGTTATGTAAGGTTTAGACCTTCTCTGTGGCCTAGACCTCTCCATGGGTTCTTAAGGTTAGACCTCCCTTGGGACTCAGACCTTCTCTCACCTGGACGTACCCTTATGTCTAGGCCTTCCCCTTTGAGTTTGGTCACTTTGGACCTCTTTGTTGGTTCGAATCTCTTTGGTTCAGACCTCATTTCTGTCCAGACTTCTTCTAAGTCTAGACCTCTTGTTGCCTGGGCACTCTCTTATTCCCAGACCTCTTTTCATTTGGACCTCCTATGTGCTTTTCGAACCTCCTGAGTTCAGTTGAACCTCCTTGACATTTCTTCTTGGCCGAAAGGACCTCCTTAGGGTTTATCCTAACCGCCAAGGCTTTTGATCTCACCTTAGCTGTTGGAAAACTCCTTTGAGTTGCCTTGACCCTTGCGACCACTATTGGAACCACCTTTTGTGGATCTCCTCCGTAGAAACCCTCTTTCTTGGAACCCTCCGCCGGACCTCCCTTTTGTTTGAATCTAACTGTTCGGACCTCTCCTCATTTTGAATCCAAAGGTCCGCACCTCCCTGCACTATCCCTCCGAGGACCTTACCTTCACGTTTGATCTTGGTGTTGGACCTCCTCTCGGAGATCCAACCGCCTGACCTCAACTTGCTCTTAATCCCAACCACGGACCTTTTGTAGTTCTCTGGACCTCCTCGCCGAGACCTCCCTTGATGAGATCCCCGACGGGACCTCCCATGTCCGCAGACCTCCTCTCAGATGTCCGGACCTCCTCAACCTTTAGACCTCCCCGTCCTTTGGGCCTAGGACCTCCTAAGCCTCTTGGACCTCCTCAAAGACCTCCCCTGCGGGGCAAGACCTCCCTTCTTGAAATGTCTGTTTCTAACTTAACTGGACCCACTTGCCAGACTTGGTCATTCTCATTTTCTCCGCCACGTTAATATCTTGGGCATTTAATGCGTGTCATGTCACATTAAATACATCCATATACGTGGTGTTTACTCTGAATTGGGTCACTTAGTTGTACTCTGACATCCTTCTTTGTTCCTTCCCATAGCAACATACGTTGTCCTTCCTCGTACCTTTTACCCAGGGTGGTAGTGACACCTGCCCTGCCACTCACCTATCTTTGACCCATTTCTATACTTATCTCTAATACGTAAGCTCCTAATTTTCTTCACCCACTTTGGTTATGATTAGTCCAGAGAACCCTACTACAATACCTTTCTTCACGCTCATCATATTGACTCTCGCTCAGAGGCTTTCCAGGGAAGACCTTGTTGCCTCACGACCTCCCCTCCATCCGTTGGTTCCTTCTTGTCCCTGGTAAGTCACTTGGTGATCTGCTCCACTCTTATTCTTGCCACTGTTTTGAGCTGGTTGTGTCCTTCTCAGGACCTCCCCTTGTGGGCTCCTTTTTGGATTTCTATGGCCTTTATATGATGAGCTCTTCCCTGGTTTTTGCGCAAGGACCATTTCTCAGGACCTCCCTGTTCTGTTGCTTAAATCACTCCCTTGGGTTCTTTTGCTAAAGACCACCTCCTCCTGGTAAGTTTAGACCTCTTCCATAAGAACCTATTCTAAAATATAGACCTCTCCTGTTGGTTGAGTTTTGGGTCCCCTCTGGGATTCGCTTGGTTCTCTTGTTGATCACAGTTGGTTCTTTATTTGAGCTTTCCTTTGAACTTGCTCTTTTACCCGTGTAGATTGCGAAGACTCTAAGGAGTCTGAGTGTACCGAAGAGGAAGATTCTCAGGATAGTGAGCAAGGCAAGTTACACTTTTGACCATATTGCACCCAATAATTCAAATTATTTATGTCCTGTTTTAAATCTATACTGCATGCCTATTTCTACCAAGTTATTTCAATACCTGTTTTAAATTCATAGTTATGCCGACTTCCTTTGTATGGCCACTGTTGATTTTGGACTGGACCTGTTGTCACCTTTAGATCAAACTTGGGTCATGCAATAGTGTGAGCCAAGACCATTTGAAAAATATATGCTTAGTCATGCTTAGACCAAAAGTATTGATTTGGGGAAATCTTTACCAATATGACCAACTATTGTTTAAAATGTTTTGACCATGACATTGGGTTGTCATGGGAATATGAAAGTATTGCTGGGGAAACAAAGAAAATGAAAATGGATTTGCACTTGGGCGAATTGGTTTGCTTGGCTGGTGCAATGTTTGTGCACGGACTCTATCCTGGCTAAGGTGGAGGTCCAGGGGTTTGTGGTTGTCGCCCGAGTCAGTTGAGGACCGGTCTTTGAGCGACCAATGCCATGCCTATAATGGGCTATGCCACAATCGTGCAACTACATGTCTTTAGAATGGGGCGTGGGACCTGGCTGAGTAATTTGCAAAGTTCTACCATAAGCTGCTCCATTGGAGGTGTGGGAGGTCTTCTAGGACCAATGGTCTTTTATAACCTACTGTTCCCACTGGTGCAAGAGGGGGCTTTCCGCCAGATTGCGATCCATAGGGAAGTGAAACCTTAGCAAGGAAAGGCTGGGGTGGAATAATGCATTGTAAAGGCCTTGTCATGAACTCTAGACCTCTTACCTTCGGCAGTGAGAGGTGGCACTCGCGCATGCCAAACAAACTAGAGGAATCATGTCGTGTGGGTAAAGTGCACAACCTCTGCAGAGTTAAATCTATTCGAATAGCCGTGTCCACGGTCATGGACGTGCTGGTAAAGGCTACTCAGAGTTAGATGTTGGTTTTTGGTTTCCAGAAATGTTTTCAGATCTGTTTTGGGATTTCTATCCCACGGGTTTGGAGCAGGGAGCCTGGTATCAGGAGGATATCCTTCACCAACTTGTTGATGAATGTTATCCAACTGAAAATCAAGTTTAGAAAATGAATTTTATCTATTGAATACCTGCTTTAGAACTTAGTATTTGTAATTGAAAGAAACTTGGCTTTGCGCAAATCAGCCATATTATGCCATCCATTGATTATCCATTTATGCATATCATCTTGCTAATCCACGGGTGTAACTTGCGAGCACGGTTGTTGTGCTCACTCTTGCTCATTACAATTTTTGCCAGGAGATGACCTTGGCAGTGATGAAGACCAAAGCGATTAGGTTGTGCCTTCCAGTCAGTTGCCTGTGGCGTGCTAATGGACCCTTTTGTTCTTTTGTGCTTTTGTATATGTTTGGCCCAAGGCCACCTTGTAAACAACTCTGTTGATATTTTGCTATAATAAATATGCGTTCTGGATGTCACCACCGTTGTATTACTGCTGTGAAGAGCTAGCCATGATCCTTGGGACTAGCTCGGGTTTCACAGGAACCTTGGAGCAAGCCAGGACCTCCATGTCCACTCCAAGGAATGAACAGCGTGAGGCTCGAGGTGGTCTCAGACCTCCACGACCTCCTCTGGAGGGTCGCGGTGGTCTGGGATGCCCTCGAGACCTCCACGCTTTTCCTGGCCCGCCGTGGTAGATCTTGGTGCTCCTGGCTCCAAGACCCTCTCGGGTTATGTTCTCTCGACTTCCAGAGGTCTCGCTGACCTCCCGGAGGTCTTAGTGGACTGTCCGAGAGGTCCTTTTTGGACCTCCTGGGAGGTCCTGATGGATTTTCCAGGAGTTCTTGGAGGACCTCTCGGGTGCCCTAGGGTTGGGTCGTTACAACCGTGTTCATGCCGATCAAGTTCTCCTACCTCTTGCATCCAGTCGCCCTACCATTTCATTCATAATCTCTTCTCTATAAAGTCTCTAAGCGACCATCTAGCGGTGGTACTTGTATTAAAACCAGATATCATATATATATATATATATATATATATATATATATATATATATATATATATATATATATATATATATATATATATATATATATATATATATATATATATATTCATAGTCTCCGGCCACTTTAGGAATCGTCCATGCGACATGAGAATGATAAGACAGTATCCACGGGCAACCTCATTGAGTCCCTGCAAGTTTAAAAAGTATGGATGCAAGGAGAGCGTCAGGACATCCAATTACGGATGTTGTCGATGAGTAATTGGGCGTCGCTATGTTGAAAAGTGGCGTTGATCTTGTGAGTACTCCGATGGGAAGTGGCATCATCTATCGTGACCAACAATTCTTGAGCATGTAATTGTCTTTAAACCCAACAAGAACACCAAGCACAAGTTGAGAATTCTTTTGAAATATGAGAATGGTCGCTTGGTGTTCTTGTTAGGTTTAAAGACGATTACATGCTCAAGAATGGTTAGTTGTCGATACATGATGCCACTTCTCGCCTAATACCTCAAGGCCCACGCCACTTTCGAACCTAGGTCCAATTACCTATCGACAACATCCGTAATTGGATGTCATGGCGCCTCCTTGCATCCATACTTTTTAAACTTGCAGGGCTCAATGAGGTTGCCCGTGGCTACTGCCTTATCCTTCTCATGTCAAGCGTGGACGATCCCCCAAAGTGGCCGAGAGATACTTATATATATATATATATATATATATATATATATATATATATATATATATATATATATATATATATATATATATATATATATATATATATGATGCCGATTTAATGGCACAAGCACCACCGCTGGGGCTTTATAGAGAAAGTCATCACAGACGGTTTGCCACAAACCGTCATGATAAGTACATATCACGAGCATACTTTGCGGATGAAACCGTCTTATCACGAGACGGTTTCACCACAAACCGCATTTATCACAGACGGTTTCAGCCACCAACCGTTTGTGATATATACTTATCACAGACGGTTCTCAGTTAATAACCGTCTGTGAAAGTATGCATCACAGGACCTCATGTCATCACTGACACATAAACTCAGACGGCTCACGAAACCGTCTGTGATGACATTTTTGAACCGTTTGTGAATACTTTTTCTGTGTCATGTACTAGCTAGTACACTGAAACTGAATGGTGTGTTCAATCGGCCATATGCTAGTGTGATCCGGTCAGATGCAAACAAAAACAATGGCATTGGGATTGGTCCATTCAGTGTTATACAGCCTGTTTTGGGTGCATGCATCACCTTCATCTTCAACGTGTTATACAGCTTTTGTGCAACCATGCAGTCATATTAATTTGTTGACTAAAGCATTTGCAGCTTTGTTCGTTCACCTTCATGGTGGATAGCTCTAGTTAAATACATACGCTGTTGTAGGAGTAGTATTAATTTGTTGCAAGTCATATGGCTCACATGGTGCCCCCTTGAGATTGGCAGTCGCCGTGTAGTGTATGTTAGAAATCGCTTCTTCCAGAATACTACTAGTACTAATATAAGTAGACAAGTTATTGGTACTAGTAACGTGAGCTGCTGCATTAGTATATACTACCTCCTCCTGTTTTAAATACCTGACATCGTGTAATGCAAATTATAACTACCGAGCGCCATGCTTATCCGAACGGAGGGAGTACATGTATTGACTTGTGGATGTAGAGTAGTAGTAGATGGACGCAAGTTGCCTGCTAGTTTTAGCTGATCGAGCGTGCAGTGCGGCCTTGTTAATTACTGGTTTACGGGGGCGTTGACCAACCACAAGTATAGTCAGTCTTATGCTAGTGGTGCACTGCTGAATAGAAAATGCGATCCTCGACTCCTCATTGCTACCCTACCAGCGTTACTCCATGCTACTACTCTACTGGACTATAGTAGAGTATTATTCAAAGCAAGAAACACATAGAATCAATAATCAATCTGCGCCAGTCAGTCGGTAACAACTGGTGTAGAGACATGGGCTATGAATAACCCAACACTCTTGCATTGAGAGCCCAAATATGTTTAGTGTTTAGTCTACTCCCAGGCAAAAGAAAACAAAACAAAGAGTAAGCGCTTGTTCAGCTATATTTAACTGGATCTTCTGCAGCATCACTTTCCTGTGCAGCAAGCAGTGAGTGCTCAAGAAGAGAAGCAGCAACACCGCACCGCATTACTAGATTAGAGTGAGTGAGGTGCAATGCAAACGATCCATTTCCTTTCATCGAGTGTAGAGCAGCTGCCGTTGGTTAGGCTGTAGCTGGCTACTACCTGAAAAAGGAAGAAGTCGCTCCTCCTTTTTTAATCTATAGCGAGTTCTTTCTTGCGGGGTGGGGACGGGTTTTCTTGTCTTGGGTTATAAGGGAAGGTGACATGACATGCCTTTGCATCTGCCGTTCGCCTCAACCACCATGGAAGGTGCACACAGTCAGACCCCGCGGAGAGAAGCTCGTCCCTTGCTTCCCGAGGTACGCGTCTCTGAATCCCAACGGTTTCAGTAGATTCACCCACGTTTCATGAGGTTTAGATTCCTGCTGCTGCTTTCTTTTCCTTTCACAATTTGCAGTCGTTTCGATCTAGTTTGCTAGCTAGTTTAATTGGAGTTGCATTGACAAGTATACTAGTTTGCACTGAAACAGTTAGCTAGGATCGATCGGATTAGCTAAACAAGCAACCTGTTCCTCTCCTCTTCTCCCACCGCGCGCGCGCGCAGATGTCGGCAATAATGAGACCTGTCAATGGCCAGGACCAGGAGATGACTTCACTGGAATCCGGCGATGCATCATCGGCTGGGACGACGGCGACCGCGAAAAGGCGCTTCACCTGGAAGGCACCTGCCATTGTTCTAGGTAGGTAACAACAGGCAAGCTATTATGTCTCGATCGTTTCTTCTCCGCGGCCGCGCTATGAGAGCACGCTTCATTCATTGCCTCTGTGCTGTGCTGTGCAGGTTTCGAATTGTTGGAGAGCATCGCGTTCTCTGGAGTGGCGCTGAATCTGGTGGTTTATCTGGGCACGGTGCTTCACGGCACCACCGCCTTCAACGCTGCTCATGTGGATACCTGGAACGGGACGACCTTCATCGTGCCTGTCATCGGGGCATTTCTAGCCGACAGCTACTGGGGGAAGTACAAGACGATCTTGGCATCCCTCCTCTTCTATCTCGTCGTAAGTAGATAAGAATGAATTTGCTCTTCGTCTTCTGCTCCCGGCTAGTCAGTTTGCGCTGCAAATATCTAGATGTAATGGCAAATTGGCATTGGCAATGGCATGCAGGGACTGGTGCTCCTCACTCTGTCCGCCGCTATTCCATCGCTGAGACCAGCCGCGTCGTGCCAAGGGATCTCGTGCCCGCCGGCTAGCGGCACCCAGTTCTCCGTCTTCTTCCTGGCGCTGTACCTGACCTCCATCGGTACGGGAGGCGTCAAGTCGTCTCTGCTTCCGTTCGGGGCGGAGCAGTACGACGACAGCGACCCCGAGGAGGGCCGCAAGAAGCAGTCCTTCTTCAGCTGGTTCTTCGGCGCCATCAACCTGGGGATATTCGTGGCGGGGACGCTGGTGTCGTGGTTGGAGCAGAACGTGGCGTGGGCCCTCGGCTTCGGGGTGGCCACGCTGTGCCTGCTGATGGCGGCGGCGGGCTTCCTGGCCGGCACGCCGTGGTACAGGGTGCAGCTCCCGACGGGCAGCCCGCTCAAGGGCATCCTCAGGGTGCTGGTGGCCTCCTTCAGGAAGAGGAAGCTCAAGCTTCATCATCCTCCCGATGCTGTCCCTGTCCAGCTGCACGAAGAAGCGGACGACGACAAGGAGAGCTCTTGTCGTCAGAGGCTGGCGCACACCAGAGGATTGGGGTGGCTGGACAAGGCCGCCGTGAAGACCGCAGGTGGTCCGTGGGAGCTGTGCACTGTGAGCGAGGTGGAGGGCGTGAAGATCCTGGCGCGGATGGTGCCCATCTGGGCGACGTGCGTGCTGTACGCGGCCTCGCTGGGGCAGATGACGACGACCTTCATCCAGCAGGGGATGGCCATGGACACCAGGCTGTTCGGGGGCCGCTTCAGGGTGCCGGTGGCGTCGCTGGTGTCGGTGGAGGTGGTCTTCATGCTGCTCTGGGTGCTGCTGCACGACGCCGTCATCATGCCACTCGCCAGGAGGTGCCCGTGCCACCGGAAGACTGGCGGTGGGCTGTCGCAGCTGCAGCGGATGGGCGTGGGGCGGCTCCTGGTGATCGTGGCCATGGCCACGGCGGCGCTCGTCGAGAGGCGGAGGCTGCGCGCCATCCACGGTGACAGGAAGCAGCTGTTCGTGCTGGTGGCCGAGTCGGACGTGTTCTGCGGCATCGCGCAGCTGGAGTTCTTCTACGGCGAGGTGCCCGAGTCGATGCGCAGCATCTGCTCCGCCTTCTCCTTCCTGGCGCTCTCGCTGGGCTTCTACGTCAACTCGCTGGTGGTGACGGTGGTGGCGGCGGTGACCAACAAGGGTGCGGCGGGCGGAGGGTGGCTGGCTGCGGACCTCAACGCGGGGCACCTGGACTACTACTTTTGGCTCTGGGCGGCCATCAGCGCCGCCAACCTGCTCATCTACCTGCCGCTCGCCGCCCGATACACGCCCAAGCAAATCGTCCGCCCTCCGGCCGTCCCGACCCAGCCCATCGACCGTGACGGCTAGCCTAGCGACATGGATCGTGACAGACGGCTAGCATCTCAATAATTAGTCATTATGTTATTCCTACTACAGCTTATTGTCCTAGCGTACGTTGCTGTAATATGTAGGTTGCCTAATTAAACTATGCATAGATAGCCTTGCTCTCAAGTCTGCTAGCTGATGCCCGAGGGCTTGTTTGGGATGACTTTCGAACTAGACACTTAACATCAAATATTTTTAGCTTAGTCGTTCAGACCTACAGTCTAGTCGAAAGCTTTTTTTTTTCAGAAAAGCTGCAGTTTGGCACAGCTATGGCTCCGAGCCAATGGGACTTCGTGTCCCTATGTTGCCTCGAGGTGGTCCCACGAGGTGCCCTCGGGGCTCCCTCCAGGGCCCTTTGTAGCCTTCGGGCCCCTTCTGAGCCCTCTTGGGGGGGGAGGGGGGGCTACGGTGCTTGCCGGGTCGTGGGGGGCCGATGGGCTACCCCTACGACAGACAGCTTTTGGCTTCGGGAAAAAGCGGGAAAAAAAGCTAGCCATTTGGGACAGCTTCTGGCCTTTTCCGACGAAAAGCCAAAGACGAAGCCGTTCGAAATAGGGCCTTAGTTTTAGCATCAACTTCGACTTCGATTCAAACTAATCTAAGCTACTTTTGAATTTAAAGTGATTATATATCATGAAACTACCTCAAACTAGTTAAACTGATTTTCCATCAGCAATCTAGTCATCGGTAGGCCGGGCCGTTTCTTACATGATGAGTTAAGGCCAGCGCGAGCCACCCACCAAAAAAGCAAGGGGTGACCAAGGGGTGGGCGGTCCACAAGACCTCCCAGAGGTCAACGAGACCTCTGGAGGTCCAGAGAACGTGACCCGAGAGTGAGCCTAGGAACCGAGGAGCACCCACGGCCTACCATAGCCACACTTAGGAACAAACGAGGAGGTCCGATGGCTCACCAAGACCACCCACGACCCTCCAGAGGAGGTCGTGGAGATCTGGACCTCCTCGAACTTCACACGCTCATCCCTTTGTGCGGACATAGAGGTCGTAGCGACTCGGTCCCTCGTGAAGCACGAGCTAGTCCCAAGGATCATGGCTAGCTCTTCACAAGAACAACAAAGGATAACATAGCGAACGTGAGCTTTATTAATAACCAACGGAGTTGTTTACAAGAGATCTTACAAGCCGCCAGCAAAGTATAACAAAATGACCACTGAGCCACCCGATACACCACAGAACCTACCGAGGGCGCAATCCTAGTCGATCCCACCATTTGGTCCACCGAGCGAATCACCTTAAAGCTCTCAATTCTGCTAAAAGATAGCATTAAGCAAGAGTGAGCACAACAACCGTGCTCGCAAGTTACACCGTCCGATAACAAGATGACATGCATAATGGATATCACAATGGAAGGCTTAATATGGTTGATTTGCATAAAGCCATGTTTCTTTCAAATACATGTATTAAGTTCTAAAGCGAAATACAATAATTAAAATTCATTTCAACAAATCGGTTTTTCGGTTGGATAACATTCATCATAAGATGGTGAAGGATACCCTCCTGACATTAGGCTCCCTGCCCAAACCCATGGGACGGCAGTCCCAAAACAGATTTGAAAATCATTTCCAGAAATTCCCAAAGTCAACAACTAACTTCAAGTGGCCTTTGCCAGCACGTCCATGACCGCGGACACGGCTATTCGAATAGATTTAACTCTGCAGAGGTTGTGCACTTTACCCACACGACATGAGTACTCTAGTTTGTTTGGCATGCGCGAGTGCCACCTCTCACTACCGAAGGTAAGAGGTCTAGAGCTCATGACAAGGCCTTTACAATGCATTGCTCCACCACAGCCTTTCCTTGCTAAGGTTTCACCCCCCTGTGGATCGCAATCCGGCGGGAAGCCCCCTCTTGCACCAGTGGGAACAGTAGGTTATAAAAGACCATTGGCCAAACAAGACCTCCCACACCTCCAATGGAGCAGCATATGGTAGAGTTTTGCAAATTAATCAACCAGGTCCCACGCCCCACACTGGAGATATGTGGTTGCACGGTTTTGGCATAGCCCATTATAGGCATGGCATTGGTCGCTCAAAGACCGGTCCTCAAATGACTAGGGCGACTTCCACAAACCCAAGGGCATCGATCTATCATAACGACACGATCCCGTGCATAAACTTGCACCAACCAAGCCAACCAATTTCGCCCCAGTCTAAATCCATTTCCTTTTCTTTGCTTCCCAAAGAATACTTTCATACCTCCATGACAACCCAATGTCATGGTTAAAACATTCAAAAGCAGGTTCTTGGTCATGTTGGTAAAGATTTCCCAAATCAATACTTTTGGTCTAAGCTTAACTAAGCATGAGTTTTTCAAATGATTCTGGTTCACATTATTGGGTCAACCAGATTTTTCCTAAGGTGACAACAAATTTGGTTCAATGTCAAAGTTGGCCATATGAGAGAAAGTGGTATAACTATGTGTTTAAAGACAGGTATTGAAATAACTTGGTAGAAATAGGCATGCATAATACTTTGAAACAGAACATAAATAAATTGAAATACTGGGTTCAATATGATCAAGAGTGTAACTTGCCTCTTGCTTGGTAGCTTAAGATTCTATTTTCTCACCGCTCTGGCTCTCTGTAACGTCAAGATCTACACGGCAAGAGAACAGATTCAAACAACGATCAAATAAAGAACCAACAGAGCTCCAAATAAAGAACCAAAAGAACTTCAGAGGAACCTCAACACTCAACCAACAAGAGAGGTCCAAATTTCAGATTAGGTTCTTAGGGAGGAGGTCTAAGCTTACCAGAGGAGGGTGGTCTTTAGCAAAAGACCCCAAGGAGTGACCTAAACAATACACAGAGAGGTCCTGGGAAGTAGTTCTTGGCGAGGTCGAGAGGAGGTCCTCAAATAAGGGCCATAGAAATCTGAAGGTGTCCACGGGGAGGTCCTGTGAAGGACACGACCCGCTCAATGCAGTGACCAAAATAAGAGTGAAGCGGACCACCAGAGAACTTACTAGAGACAAGGAAGAACAATGGAGTGAGGGGAGGTCCTGTGAACACAAGGTCTTCCTGAAAGCCATCGGGCGAAAGCCGGGATGGTGAATGTGAAAAGGGTAAAATGGGAGAGCTCCTGGACTAATTATAGATAAAAAGGGTGAAGAAAACTAGAAATACATATGTCAAGGATAAGTATGGAAGTAGGTCAAAGATGGGTGAGTGGCAGAGCAGGTGTCACTACCACCCTGGTTAAGAAGTACGAGAAAGGACAACTTATGTTGCTTTGGGAAGGAACTAAGAAAAATGTCGTAGAATGCGGTTAAGTGACCCAATTCAAGTAAAACACCACGTATATGGATGCATTTAATGTGACAAGACCGCATTAAATGCTCAATATAATAACGTATGAGGAATTGAGAATGGTTAAGACCGGCAGTGGGGCGGTCAAATTAAAAACAATGGGTCAAAGGGGAGGTCTTGCCCATAAGAGAGGTCCTCGAGGAGGTCTAAGAAACTAAGAGGTCTGATATACACAAAGGAGGTCCGAACATGGGGAGGTCCAAATACACATGGAGGAGGTCCAAGTGACTAAGGTTCGGACAACCAGACTCCATCAAAGGAGGTCCCATGACTCAAGGAGGTCTGAAGTGGAGGAGGTCGAGAGATGCGGAGGAGGTCTCGACATGGGAGGTCTGACGGTCAGATCAACAGGGAGGTCTGACGGTGAGGATCTCTTCAAGAGAGGTCCAGCGAGGAGGTCCCAAGCCAGCTCTAAAAGCCACGGAGAGGTCCCGGACAGAGGTCCAAAGAACTACCAAGAGGTCCCGTGGTTAAGATTAAAAGTAAGATGAGGTGCAGGCGGTTGGATCTCCAAGAGGAGGTCCAACGACCAAGATCAACGCTGGCGTGGGTCTGGGCCTTAGGATTCAAAGTAAGGGAGGTCCAAACCGTTAGATTGAGAACAAGGGAGGTCCCGAGGATTAAGATTAGGACAAAGAGTTCTGAATGGTTCAGATCCACGCATGGGAGGTCTCGAACGGAGGAGATCCAAAGGAATACAAGGAGGTCTCAATCGATAAGAGGTCAGGCATAAGAGAGTGCCCAGGCAACAAGGGGTCTAGACTAAGAAGAGGTCTAGACAGAAGGAGGTCTGAATCAAAGAGATCCAAACCAACAAAGAGATCTAAAGTGATCCAAACCAAAGGGAAGGTGCAGCTAGATCAACCCAGGAGGTGCAGGCATAAGAATATGCCCAATCGAAGAATGTGGTCTAGGATCAAAAGAGATCCAGGACATCAAAAGGTCAAGACAAGGAAGAGGTCCGAACCACGGAGAGGTCCCAGTGGTAAGGAAGTGCAGGCACACAAAGAGGCTAGAACACAAGGAAAGTCTAGACCTAGGGGGTGCCCAAACACAAGAGAAATGTCAAATCCAAGAAGGATTGTCTAGTCCTCAAAGGAGGTCTAGATACAAGGAAAAATCTAAACCTCGAGAGGAGGTTTAAACTACAAAAGATAGATTAAGAGAGGTCCCACCCAAAGGTGGTCTGGACCCAAGAGGTAGACTAGAAAAAGGGTCTCAATAGAGATTTCGGAGAGAGGAAAGACCAAAAGACAAGGAGGATGACCACAACGGAGGTCAAACAAGAGGATGATCTGGACACATAAGAATGTCCAAATATAGGATAGAGGAAAGGAAATCCTATCAAGAAAAGGGAGTTAGCTCTAGAGAGCTAGGGCTACATCAAAAGAACCAAACTTTGATTTAGTTGAAGTTTAGCTTAGTCATTTTAAATAATCCAGATCCTGAAATTCTCAAGTTAAGCTTTGAATTATCATCAAAATCAAATGGTTCTTTTTATTTCGAAAATTTTTAAAAAGGCTCTAAAAATCAGGGTGTTACAGGCTACCCCTACGACAAACAGTTTTTGGCTTCGGGAAAAAGCGAGAAAAAAGCTAGCCATTTGAGGCGACTTCGGCCTTTTCCGATTTAAAAGTCAAGACGATCTTTGTCAAACAGGCCTTAGTTTTAGCATCAACTTCGACTTCGATTCAAACTAATTTAAGCTACTTTTGAATTTAAAGTGATTATATATCATGAAACTAGCTCAAACTAGTTAAACTGATTTTCCATCAGCAATCTAGCCATCGGGCCGGGGCCGGGGCCGTTTCTTACATGATGAGCTAAGGCCAGGCGCGGAGCCACCGACCAAAAAAAGCAAGGGGGTGGGCCCCGCGTAAATTGGACGGCCCAGATTACTCTACTCGCACTCGCACGGCAGTAGGTCAGGTCAGCCGAGCCCCCTTCCTCCGACTGACTGCCCAGGCCCAGCCGGAACCCAACCCTCCTCCTCGCCCACACGTCCTAGAACCTTCTAGAAGCTTCCTTCGGGGGCCCCATCCTCGTCCCCGGCTACCACCAACCCGCGTTGGTTCGGCGGGCGGCCAGATCCGGCTGATCGGAGGCGACCCAGGGAGATGGGTCAGGCCTTCCGCAAGCTCTTGGACGCCTTCTTCGGCAACAAGGAGATGCGGGTACTTGTCCTTCTCCTCTCCTTGTTTCCTAATTGGATGGATGGATGGATCCATCCAGGGACGGGGAGGGGAGCATGTCGTACTGCTAGTCTGCTACTAGTATTACCAATGCTATAACAAAGGGAGGCATATGTTATTGGGGCCATACCGAAGTAGTAGTGCCATCCACGGAAACGATGAACTGCAGTGATTCCATCTGACTGTTGCTAAAACAGCATCACTAGTTACATTCTCTGGTAACGTCATGTGCTCCTCAACACATCTTCGAGCAGTAGCTTCTTCATTGTCTTGCCCACCACTTTCAACTGGCCGTGAAATTACTGGAGATGATGCGTTACTTCGAGGGAAATCTCCATCATTTTCAAAGACATTTGATGATAAAATGCTAGAGAGCTCAAAGGTCGCTAATCAAGAATGATTGCATAAACACAAGAAATCATAATACGTCCTCACTTTACTTACTAGCCGCTCTGGAACTTCAGTTGCTCCTTCCTGCTTAATTATCACCACAGTATGTATGTACGAATATATGTACAGCACCATTACACTTGGTTTGCGTGTTTCATCCATCTCCCATGTCTTTTCTTCTCTGAGAGACTGAGGCCGATGATCCAATTTAATTGATCATGGTTCTGAATTCTGATGGAATGGCCTGTTGCGTTGTTGTTAGGTGGTGATGCTTGGGTTGGATGCAGCGGGTAAAACCACCATACTCTACAAGCTGCACATTGGCGAAGTTCTCTCCACCGTCCCCACTATTGGTATAACATGCCCGCCTGCCTGTTTCTAAGTTATTTTGTTTTGACCGGTGTCAACCCTTGGGTTACTGCAGTAATCAATCCATTCATTCGTTCATCTTTTTAGTGATGCCATGCACTGTCTCGCGTTGCAGGTTTCAATGTCGAGAAGGTTCAGTATAAGAATGTAGTGTTCACTGTGTGGGATGTTGGCGGCCAGGAGAAATTGAGGCCCTTGTGGAGGCACTACTTCAACAACACTGATGCTCTGGTCATTTTATTCTCATACCATTCGTGCAGTATACAAATTACATGTAGTTTCATTGTATTAAATGTAGCATTTCAACATAGAAATACGTGTGCTGTATTGTTTCTCCAAGTAGTTATTCCATTCATTTCCTTTTTGCTACGCCTCTACGCCCCCTCTGATTTATGAGCAAATTCTGTATCAGTCCCATTGCACTTTGCATCTTTTAGCGCTCTTAAAAATTGTTCCACCCAAAAAATAAACCAGAAATAGTAAAATTGTTCCGCCAAGCAGGATAAGTGTTTGTGGATGCAAGTGCACATCTCCTAATACTCTAGCCCAGGACCTTCATCTTCATGCATCATGCTATACCTCAGCTTTGGTTTGTTACTTGGCACAGCAACCTGCAGTATAACATTGCTTTTCTTGAGATGTAAATTTTCCCCATTCTTTTCGTAACTTGCAGATTTATGTGGTTGATTCCCTGGATAGGGAGAGAATTGGAAGAGCCAGAGCTGAATTTCAGGTTTATATCATTTATTAACAGTGACCTGTTTCTCTTTTCTGCAGTGATGTTTTGTTGTTGTTTTCTGCTCTAACTTGTTGTAATCTGATTTCTCTCTCAGGCCATAATCAATGACCCATTTATGCTTAGCAGTGTAATATTGGTGTTTGCTAACAAGCAAGACATGGTATGGTTGGCATGGTTTCTTTGATATTGCAGCTTATTTGTTTAAGATTGTGTAGAATACTAGATTGTCCTTTTCTGGCTTAGGATTTATTTTGTTTGGACCTGGTTCTTGTCTCTGTATCGAAAGAGTTTCTCCGAGTACCGGTCCAAATGGTACAAATATCTAGTTAGCAGTTGATAGGATTCTTACATTGTTTACATATGTGGGCATGCTTTATGGTGGGGGCTGATGTTAGCATTTTGTTTGTAATTTCAGTTTCACATATGAAACGATTGAATTTATTTTGGCGCTCAGCCGCTCAGATAACATGGTTTTGCTTTCACCATGGGAATTTCAATGTTGAATGCAGAGGGGAGCAATGACTCCGATGGAAGTATGCGAAGGTCTTGGTCTGTATGACCTGACTAACCGTATCTGGCACATCCAAGGCACCTGTGCTCTTAAAGGTGATGGCCTGTACGAAGGGTTGGACTGGTTAGCGACAACTCTGGACGAGATGCGAGCATCTGGACGGCTAACTTCGACATCATCGTCCTGAACAGAAACAGGAAGGGATGCTTCCTTGGCGCCTGTGCTAGGTGGATTCATGGGGTCATCCCATCCCGTGTTACTTCTCTCTTCAATATATCTTTTCCCCCCCTTCCGTCCGTTTTGGGTTACCCCTCTCGCTGTGTCCGTCTATTTACTATGAACTGGAGTAGGAGGCTTTGGCTGACAAATTTGTACTAGTATGAAATGGAAGAAGACAGAGAGTTAACTGGTGTGTGTTGTGTGCACTGCTGATGAGATGTGTTTCCGGCTAGCAGCTTCAGGTTATCCTGTATACATGCATACATGGGATACCCTTAGACCCTAGTTGAAAGTGCATCTATGTTGCTGGGAGTGGGAGGGACTGTAAGTACTGTTGTCCCGTATTTCCCTATTTAGTAGCACATACAGTGGTGCTCCCTCTGGTTCACATAAACAAGTCGTTTTGGATATGGACATAGTCTCTAAAATACAACTTTGACTAGTAATTACTATTGCAATATATTTGTAAAACCCAATAAAATTATAGTGTTATGATAGTAATATTTGAAATGAATATCCGCACATGATTTTCATGTACTAATCTAAATATTTAAAAATATATTGATAGCCAAGGTTTCTAAAATTTCACAGCCTTGTTTTTTTGAACCGGAGGGAGGGAGTAGTAGTAATATTTCATATTTGGGAGGAAGGAAATTAGGACTTGTTGATTAGCTGCTGATATAGATACAGGAAAACTCAGTAACATGGCATGGGTAGCAATTGGTATACGCTTGACTAGAGCTGGGCATTGAGCCGGGTCGTGCCGGCACGGTTCGGGCCCATCGTGCTTCAGGCTGCGTCGTGTAATGCTGTCTCGGTCCGGTCACCCCGTCGTGCCGGCCCACCTTGTCTCCAGCCAGGTCCAGGCACGGTCCAAAGTTCGTCGTGCCGGAACCGTGCTGTGCTAATCCAAGCCCAATCCTAAGTAACTATTTCCTAATCTTTCTTTACTTAACCTTAAATCCTAATTCATCTCTCACCCAATCCCTTTTTACTTTAATTCCTCTCACCGAATCCTTCAGCCAAATGGCCTCCTGGCCACATATTCCTTGCTTTCTATTCAATTTCGACTCTGTCTCTGTCTCTCTCTCTCTCTCTAACTCATTTCCTCATCCACCCAATCGGCTGCAGCAACAGAGCAACTACTGGTGCTTCTTCTTTCTTGCTTCTTCTCTACTTCCTCTATTCTACCTCTATTCTACTACCGGCTTGACACACAAACTTTTTTTTTTGTCGAGCATGCGAGATGATCTCAACCTTTGATTGTTCCCTACACCCAACCCTACCCTTGATCTACACCACCCAACCAGAAAATTTGTTTGTATAGCATTGTTTTATGGTATTGCAGGCTTTTTTTGTTGTTGTTTTGGCTTGGAATATTTCACTAGATATGTTTGTTTCATGGAGTGGAGATGGGCTTAGTATAGGAGCTAGTCGTCTTGTTGTCAGAAACAGGACAGGACACTCCCAACTCCCAAGCGAGGAGTGAGAAGGAAGGGATAAGGCGGCCGCACAACATCTCCCTCGCTCGCTCTCCTGTCCTCTCCTCTCAATCTATACGCATAGGAGAGAGAGAGAGAGATGAGTCTCGCCACCGCCACAGCCACAGCCGGATGCCATCTCCTCCTCGTCCCCCCCATGACGCCCTCCTTTAGTCCTAGTATCCCTAGTCCTGGAAGAAGAAGAAGAAGGGTGGCGCTAGCGGCGTCGGCTGGGTCGGTGGTGGGCCGCCGTCCGCTGGAGGAGGTGTACAAGGTGCGGTGGAGCGCCTGAGGCGGTGGCGCAGCGCAGTGGAGGCGCTGCGGGTGATGGAGACGTGGTCCTCTGGCGACGGGGCCGGTGCCGCATGTCTGGGGCTGGCAGTGGACGGTGGTGTACATCGTGTTCGGCGAGGTCCGGTTGCTCCCTTGGCGAAAGCAATAAGACGGGGCCGGTGCCGCATGTCTGGGGTGGCAGTGGACCACCGGTGTACATCGTGTTCGGCGAGTCGGTTGCTCCCCGGCCGTGAGCAATGGCGGAGTACATACACTTGGTGGCGGCGACCTGATGAGGTACCCCAAGTGGCTGGGCGGACCTCCACTTCGACGGGCCGTACGAGGAGCGCTACCGCTTCCTCGCCTACGGGGATGACGAGTGAAGTGACAGACAGACAGCTCAAGTGCAAGATGGTGATGCTGATGCTGATGCTGATCGACTCGTCTATGAACAAACGCATTTCACCGGCTAGATCCAACTGCAACCGCTACTGCTACAGTGCTACTGCTGCGACAGACGCGGAAACAAAAGTTGTAGCTCGCAAGAATTGATAAGACAGGGAGACTGGAAAGCACCAACCTAACAAAGATCAATTGCGCTAAAAACAACGAAACCATATATATTATAAGAGGGCGATTAGATATTATCAATAAGGAAGATGGCGATCAAGCAAACTTATTGTTGCCTGCGAGGCTTCTGCAGATGGAAATGGGGCATCAACAGAATTTCTTACCAGTCTTGGCCTTCAAGCGTTGGTGGTATTCGGACTCTAGTATCTATCTGCACAAGAAAGAGAGCTTCCGAGTATGACATTGGCATCTACTGCATCAGCATGAGCATTTGCCAGCACTCTAGGAAAAGCTAAGGTCGTAAATAGATTCAACTGAACAAGACAACATACATACTGCTCGCTCCAAGCCAAGTACATGTAAATCCTCCAGAGTCTAATATGTACTCGTATCAGAACCAAGGACAAGGAATCAAGGATCATATAATATAAGGTAATGTATAACTTGCATCAACGAAGATAACAACCATTCGCCCTGAAAAAACACGCTTATCAAAAGAAAAAGGGAGAGAAGAGAAAGAAAGAAAGAGGACTTCAAAAGCCTGTTTATTTCAACACCAGTATCATCAAGCTTCAAGCCAGGCCAAGATCACCCATCAGTCGTAGTTCGCCCTCTGCCTCCTGCTTGCTATCCTGGCTGCATCCCTCGAATTCCGGTTGCTTCTTCCTCCCCTCTCGGTCCAACCACCATAAAGCCGAGGAGAACCACCTCTAGTAACATTAGGAAAAGCACCAGTGTTGCGGTAAAATGCACCGCTACCCCCCATCACCATTCCATCGGTGCTCGAGTGATCTCCTGCTCCTGCTCCTGCTCCTGCTCTTGCACGCTGACGGCGACCATGCCGTCCACGATTCTGATGGTTTGTACCAAGCGCTGGTGGTGGGTGATGGGTGTCCATGTCACTGTTAAAGAATGCTTCCATAAGGTCGTCTCCAACACCATGTCCCTGCGAAGAGCCAGAGCCAGAGCCAGAGCCAGAGCCAGCAGATGCAAACACCGGGAAGCCCAGCAGATCACCAAAGTCATCATCGTAGTTGTTGGCATTAGTGTAGCCATGGTAGTAGTGTTGTTCCAAGTCCACCTCTTGACCGGGCATGAGAGTCATCATAGGCATAGCATCTCTCAGTGAGCCAACTCCAAAGCCAAGACGAATCTCCTGGAGATCAAAGGGGTCGTCGTCTTCGTCGTCATCCATAGGCAAGTCCGGCTCCGCAGCCTGCTGCTGCCTGTAGCTCTCGACTCTGGCTCCAGTGGGCCTTGGTGGTGCAGTGTGAAGAGAGGCTGCAGAGCCGCCGCGTCCATAGATGGGTATAATGGCATCATCGGCGACCTGGCCCTTGCAAACAGGGCACTCGCGGTGGTGGGAGTGGACGTGGAGCCACTGATGGAGGCATTCCCAGCAGAAGAGATGGCCGCACTTGGTGACGACGGGGTCAGCGGCCATGTCGAAGCAGACGTTGCACTCGAAGTTGGCGGCATTGCGGTTGGCCTTGTCGTCGGGTTGCATAGCATCAGCGGGAGGCATGATTGCGGAGGCCGCGGGGATAGGAGACTTGTCTGTGAGTGGGAGACGAGCTGGTTGTGAGCGGCGGGTGGAAGTGGAGGAGGCTCCCTGCCCCCGGTGACCCATGGCGGGTCCGGAGTGGTGGTGCGGCAGGGTAGGCGAGGAGGGGCGGGCATTGGGATTGGGATTGGAATCGGAATTGGCAGGGCGGTAGCGATAGTGAGGCTGCGGTGGTGGCCTCCCCCTACCCCTCTCTCGCCACCTGTTGTTGCCGCCGCCGCGGCCGCCGCTGGTGCTGTGGCTGGTGAAGCGCCATCCTCCTCCTCCTGTACCGGAGGCAGCGGCGCTGGAATCGGTCCAGCCGGCCATATGGATGGATTGGATGGAATCGAACCCTAGGGGCGAGCGAGAAAGGAATTGACAAGACCGATTATTAGTAGATTTGTTGGAACAAGAAAGGAATTTATTCTCATGTGATGTATAGATAGACGAAGACGAAGACGAAGACGAAGGAGAAGGATTTCCTAGAGATTCTTTTCTTGGCTAGAGGAGAGGAGAAAGGAAGGAAGGGGATACGATACCAACCAGGAAGAGATCGTCGGAGTGGGAAGAGATCCTTCGAGGAGGAGGAAGACCCTCACCCTAGGGCCGGCTCGCAGTCCGCCTCCCGGATTAGAATAGAGCGTTTCTTCTCCTTCTAAGACTAGAACTAGAATATAATCTTTACACGTAAAGGGAGGCTCACAGGCGCCGTGGGGAAGGGAGCCACGACGACGCATTTTTGTTGGCCGTCGCCCATCGGATGTTGCTCGTGTTGTTGGAATTTTCGCCGGAATTAGCGTTCATTTTGTTTCCTATTTATAAAAGTTGATATACCTATTTTTTTTTCAAAACTAGCGTCCCCATTGTACAACCGCCGTGCGGCAGCCACCACAGCCCGCACGGCAGCCGTGTAGTCGCCCCATCGGCCGCCACGTGGGTTAGAGTTAGGGTTTTGGGTGGGTTAGGGTTAGGTTAGGGTTTCCACTGTTAATCCGCGAATTCCGTAGTGTTTTAAAAATATAGCAAATTAGTTCCTAAAATTATAAAATTTTACGTGAATGCTCGTAACACGGTGTACTTTCTTGTGTAATTTTCTATAATTTTCCTCGTTCTAGTTTTATCACGGCACGTGTTAAACCCTCTCCTCTCCTCGCTTACCTCACTTCGCGCACTACTTCTATGGTGGCCATCTTTTTCAACCGTCTGTGGTATTACTACCGAAATCTCGCAGTCGCTCTTCGTTCATCCCAATTGTGTGTCTCTAACACAGCTCATTCTTAGATTCTGATACTAACTCACCAACAAATATTCTGTTAGTGTTCGTGAAAGATAATTACTCCTGACCTGTATGTATATCCAGGCTGCATTGTAACGCTGGAGCTCTAACGCAATTGGAACTTCCTAGTAAGGCAAGTGTGTATTGACCCAAGAATTTTCTTTGCAATAGCCTCAAGTCGCATTTATATATGTGATAAATTTTCTAATTACATCCATATTAGACTTTATATCATGCAGCCTGTCCAACTCCAACGTGGACTGCATCAGCATTCGTATAGATGCCACCAGAGTTTCATTTCCTGGTAGTAACCTAAGTAACACTAGACTGCATCAGCATTCCTATAGAGAAAGCAATGTGTCTAGAAAACGTGAAATGTTGGACGACAACGAAGGTGCAACTGGCTTGAAAAGACTGCTATATGACGATCTTTGTTTATTTATCGGTTTAATGGTAGATGATGTTCTTTAATAATGTACAATATGTTGCTTTATGCAGACGTGCAAGGCGTATTAGGGTTTGCAATGAAGTTGTAATGTACGTTTTCATATAGATAATTGTCGATATTTCAAGCGTTACAAGCATTACATGAAACACGCGCAGGTTTATTACAATCGTGTGGAGATCATGTGGATATGATCCTAATCTTAGTGTGTTGAACAATTGGCAATAGTGTCGAGGTGTTTAGAGAAACCCTCGTTTTTTGTAAAGTCCTGCTGCTGTCAGGTCTCAGACGGTCAGACCGGCCAACAAGTGGCGGTCAGACCGGCCAACCCTCAGGTTGAGTGGCTGGCGGTTAGACCGGCCTTTGGGCAGCGGTCTGACCGACCATAAAGGGACTTTTGAGTTTGAAGTCGGGCCAAAAATAGAGGGTGTAGGCAAGAGAGGAGATTCTACTACACTTTGTCTCATATTTTTTTGGAGCTTTGAGTCAAAAGTTCTATTGGTTTTAAAATTCCAGTAGGTTTCGGATTTCCAGGGAGGAATTTTGGCTAAGTCCCAGCTGGGCGGTCAGACCGGCCAGGGGGTGGTCAGACCGGTCAAAGTGGCGGTCTGACTGGTTTTCACTTATTTCATCGGCCAACTCGGTGGCGATGATTGTTTGGTTAGGTCAAGTTCATGGGTTTTAGTGCATATGTGTTGCATGATGCATGTTTTGACTAACATGGGTTAAATTGTGAAGAACTTGTTCCCGAAAATGATTTCTTGGTCTATTGTTGTGCAGGTTACTTGGAGATCAACGACGGTCAACGGCGAGGATGATCGGGACTAGGCTTGGAGACCTGAGGTCCAGAATGATCGATGATGTCGGGTGAGGTCAATGGATTCAAGCATGACGCAAATTGGATAAGGATGACCGAACGGGCAGTTCGGTGCGACAGGTTGGATCAAGCGGCGCGGGGGTCGGTGCAAGTGCCATGGTGGTTTCCGTGGGAGCTGGATGGGAGAGACTTGCTGACATGATGAGAGCCGTTGATCAACCTACACGTGGCGAAGTATGGAAGTGCTTCACGAAGATTGGACTCGGTCTTTGGAAAAAGATCAAGAAGGGGTATTTGGTAATTTCACCTAAATACCGCTTGATGACCTTTTGCTAACCCGCGGCGCAAGACGGCGCAAGGAGAAGCGGTTTAGGTCAAGAGGAGATGAAGACAGCGCTTTAAAATGCGTGCGTAAGTGAAACTCGTTTGTGTGTGGGCTTAACGGGTGCCTATTTGGGATGTCTCTCTGGGGCTAGCCTTCACTATAAAAGAGGAGGGTGCTGGCTATAACCCTCAACCCTTTGGATTCTAGAAACCCTAATTTGGGATTTAGGGCTAGGAGAGGAAAGTGGTGAGGCTAGGGTTCATGAGAAATGGATTGATTTGAGTGCTAAAGTATTGAGTTTTGTCCTCTATGGTGGAGTGGCTGTAAACATACCATCTATCTAATCAATCCATGCAAGATTTGCTCCAAGTTGAATTCTATCTTTTTCTTGTTCTCTCTTTGATGCCTTTGGGATTTTTGGTGTTCCTTAGATTTTTATTTGGGATCTTGCTGTGATCTTACTTGCTGGGATGTGTGGGGTATGATCTAAGGTCATCTTGATTATTATTCACCCACGAGCAAGCTTTTGGATCTAAGTTTTGATTTTGCCCGGGTTTTGTGAAAGAAAGGGTGATTTTAGGGGGTTTTGCTCTTGAGGGTTTTTGGCTTGATTCTTCATGTGATTGAGGATGCTAGGACGTATGGGAGACTATCCTTAGCCATCTTGGATTGATTCCTCCCACGAAATCATCTCAATCACCGTTTTCGTATTTGGCTCGGTTTTGAAGCAATCTTCACTAAAACGGATAAAGGTCGGAACTTTGGTAACAATCTTCACGATCGTTGATTGGAATAGGTTCCTGACATCCTAAGGATGGTATGTTTCAAGTTTCGTGAAGTTTAGAGTCATGGATAAAAAGTTAGACCAATTTGTGATTGTGAGTTTGGACTGATTTTATTGTTCATTGGCCTAGAGGTCAGACCGATTTCTAGTTAGAGGTCAGACCGCCCATGGTGAGAGGTCAGACCGCCCAACTCTGAGTTTTTGTTAACTTAGGTCTATTTGCTTCGGGGTATTGTTTGGATTCAATACAAGTCTTTCGCTATGATTGTATATTGATCTTCATAGCTTTCATAGCTATTGGAGTGAAATTAGTATTGAACTCGATCAAGGTGAAAAAGAGATTGTGCTCCTATTCACTGTGACGTCCCACCCTGTGATATACAGCAAAGGTCCGGGAGGACTTTTTTTTAGTCATGGTACTATCAAGATGGAGGAGCGGTAATACCGCTCGGTGCTCCCCGAGGGAGGTCTGCCCGGACCTCCCAGGAGGTCTTCAAGACCTCTGCTTTAATGCAGAAAATGCGGATGAATAGTTGTATTATCGCATTTAATAGGAGCATGTGTGGTCCAATAATATTAACTTATTTTTAGATTTAACACTCGCCAGATTTGTAGGTACAATAAGCTTGGACTTGTATTGTGGAGGGAGTAGGATTTTCTATCTACCTTGAGTTTCTTTCATGAAGAGCAAGCAGGAAGGAGAAGCCTTATGCATGGGGACAGAGGAAGAGGGCCAAACCGAAACCACCCAACTCCCCGTGAAGCATGACCAGCCCGCCCGGTTTGAAGAAAACCCGCCCGGATCAGCCGGTTCAACAAAGACCTGTCTTGGCAGCCGGCTTTTCTCGAGCCAACTGAACTACATATGGAGAACCTGGAGAAGAAGAGGGAGGAGAGGAGAGGAGGTAAGGGCAAAAAAGTCCATGGTGCCGGGCAAACCATGTCTGTTATTTGGTGCATATATGAGCAAGGCCAAGAAGAAGAAGCAAAGTGCAAAAGTAGCGCTGTTCTCATCTTATTATTAGGGTAATCTTGTGGCATTGCCTAAGCATTTGGCCCTCTAGGATTGATTCACGATGATTTCATGTTTTACAATGCATTACCAACATTCGCATTAAAATGCTGATAAATCAACAACAACAACTAGCTTACATAACCAACGTGTTTGAAACACCAAATATACATAAGAACAGTCAGCACCCAGGGTGTCAGAACCGCCTCTTCTGCTGAGGATACCCCGGGTTCTGCATCCCCGTCCCTTGATCAGCTGCCTTCCTTCTCAACTGTTGCACAAAAAAGCTTCAATTCAATAATCACAGGCCTTCTTCAACTAGCAGTAGCAGGCCTTCAATGAAAGAGAGAAAAAGTACCTGGTGCGGATGAGACTGCCCACCGGCGCCTCTCTGCATTGGAATATTACCGGGATTCAGGCCGCCAGCCATGCCTGCTTGCGACGCTGCAGTGAAGGCCGCCATGTTCGCACCAGCTGGCATTCTTGGCATACCAACCATGGGTTGTTGCATTTGTCTTGGAAGGGGTCTCGGTACCACAGATTGACTGCCGGGAGGTGCATTCCCTGATGGCTGAGATACAAATACATTGCATTACAACACCGCAAGCAAATGTGTTGCAACAAATATCCAAGTTCCTTCAAAATCGGACCGAACCAAATCTTGTCATGACATTGAAAATAACAATCAAATCTTGTGATGCCCATAATTTAACTTGTTTGGCCAATTAAAAGCATGAGGCGATGATTTTTGCTACAAGGAACAAATCTAAATCGCCTTGAGAATAAGCGCATTCATTGCATAAAGCTTCCCAGTAATCAGGCATTGGAAAATGAGGGCTTAGGTAGAGACAGAGCTGCATTACCGGTTGAGTTGGTTGAAGGCTTGTTGTTCCTTCAAAATCTGTTGAAGTATCAACGGGACGAACAGGATATGGCACAATTTTCTCCCCTGGCTGGGATGGTAAAAGCGCACTGACCAGAGAGACATTTTAGGCACAAGGATGACAACTATCTTCACTTTCTAAAGGAAATGCTATGTCAAACATCTGAGCAGAGGTGTTTCTTAGGAAAGTAAAGGCAGTTAAGACTCTGCTCACACATAACTTACTTTCGTCCAGGCAGTGGGTCCATCCGAAAGTACCTACGCAAAGAAATGGGTGTATTCAGA
The DNA here is from genome assembly GCA_036346405.1 of Phyllostachys edulis. NCBI lineage: Eukaryota > Viridiplantae > Streptophyta > Magnoliopsida > Poales > Poaceae > Phyllostachys > Phyllostachys edulis. The sequence goes on from CM070564.1 coordinate 45,534,690, forward strand.
AGAGGGTATGTATTAAATTGTAATCACGAATAGCACTGCATTAGAATTAGACAGATTTCATCAACTTTTCAGAACGGAAACAAGATCCATCTTCATGTAAGCTAAGCTAAGCCCACCACTTAAAACAATATAGGAATTAGAGCAAAGGGTTGCACACCTTTATAATTTTCATGTTGAAGATACAAGATTCGGAAAGTACAAATATTTATAAGGGTGTCAACTACACCAGATAACCATGAATTCTGATTACAAATGATAGCTTTGTGCCAACCAGACAAGAAAGGTACAGATTAATACTAATGAAATAAAATAAATTAGATTCAGACAGGAAACCTAAAGTTCAAAAAAGGCCCTGTGTTTCTGTTGAATCTGTTCTATAGATGAGGACTTGTTAGTGTTATATGTGAATAAAGAAAATTTGACGGGTTAAATAATCATAGGCATGAATTTGAAAATCATTCCAGACTGCTTCAGATAGAGATAGGTATGGCAAAGACATACAGGAGAGGCTAACTGGCTACTTAAAGTCTCTATTGGTGCAAAGAAAACTTCTGCATGGCCTAGCAGGTAGTTACAGTATGCACTGGCTACCGAAACATCTTTTGCATGGCCCTAACCTAGATTCAGGCAAACTAATCGAAGTCTAGAACACAGAAGCAAAGAACAGGTTATACACATTCTGGAAACAAACGAAGCATCCAACCATGCAAAAAAGGAACAACGCAATGTGGAGCTATTTAGTTATTTACTCATGCTCCAAAGCTTGTGCAGCTGTTATACGCTTTCGAGGATCATACCTGAAACAAGAGGAATACCAGTGTGTAAATCAACACAAGGAGTACAAAAAAGAAAGCAAGAAATGAGCATCAGCCAATGTTACGCTGAATCTATAACAGGTTAGAGAGCAAGTAACATACTCGAGCATTTTCGAAAGAAGATCAAATGCAGGACTTTTCTGCGGCAAGTGCACAATATTATGAAGACCTGTGTTCTCACTGCAAGGGAGAGATGACTGCCTTAAGGAATGATAAAAGTAATATTTCAGGTTTCTTAGAGCAGCTCAACAATGTCTGACATACTACTTATGCCCCTGAATGTGCTGCTGGTCGTTTTGCCAGCATGGAAGATTAGCAAGGGTAGGCCACTTCTCAACCGTAGGATGACCTGCAGAAGAATTGGATTATTATACTACAAGAGTATATTATCTGAAAAAGAGTATACAATAAAACAACACCGAAGCAGAAGCGATACATCCATACCTAAGACCTTAAAAATCTTGTCTAGTTGATCAAGCTACAAGACATGTGTAAATCAACTGTGAGATAAATAAAATGGCACAAATAGAGGAAAATTTCTACAAAATGTAATGCAGCATGATATACAAGGCAACAGCATGCAACCATATACTGCCTCATTTACTTGGAGGAAGGTTCCACGTAAGAGTGTTATTTACTTGAAACACGATCATCATGTAAAAAGTAGCAATTTTGGTCTAGTGATCTAATCTGATAACAAGATGATTATAGTAACTACTTGAGTGTAAGTGCCCATACTTGAAACGGGTTTGGAGTAGCTTTGGCTTCAACACCTTGGAACAGTGGTTTCAGCGTAAGCAATTCAGCAAAAATGCAACCAACTGCCCACATATCTAGAGATGATTAAGGAGATAACTGAATCAATCAAGAAAAAGAGATGGTAAAAAGAATATGCTTTGGATCTCCCTGCAAGGATACCAACAGCGCTTGTGTAGTGTTTTGCCCCAAGTAACAGCTCAGGAGCACGATACCAGATAGTTACAACAACCTGAAATTTTTTGGTTAGCCATATACATAGCGGATCTTGATAACACACCCACATGCTCCCATGAATGTAAGAGAAGGCAATAAGAACAGATGAGTAACAAAATGTGCAGGCATTTTATGATGGATAAGTCTCTTTTGTGTCTGCTTTTGACTAGCATCTTAGCAGCTTTAGACTAGCATCTAGGACAGCATCTTAGACTAGCATCTTAGCAGCTTTTGACTAGCATCTAGGACAGCATCTTAGCAGCTTTTGACTAGCATCTTAGACTAGCATCTTAGCATATGCTTGGCTGGTTAGCGACCTATAATTTGTATCCCCAACCCTCGAAGTTGGAATGGCATTGTGTGAGAAATAAACAAAGAAAATTGCCCCATCTCCAAGTGTCATCCTCTCAATGAGAGTAAGGATCTTGCTATCACCAAGAGCAAGAATCGAGCGACTAACAAGTGGTATCAGAGTCAGATTATCCTCGCAACTCGAGCATCTCCTGCTCAATCCCTTCTCGGCCTCGCTTCCATTTCAGCAGAATTTCCAACCAAGAGCGTAAGCTCTCTCCACGTAGCAGATTCCCGGTGGCGCGCCATGTCCGCAGATATCTCGGCCTTCGATCGCCTCGAAAGACCTTGGCGCGGAAGAAGCCGACCGGCATGGCAGAGGAACGCGAGCGCAGCGGCGGCCTGCACAAACAAAGGCCGCGCGCGAAAAAAAGCGAGGTCGGCAAGAATGAGCGGCAATGCAGCCAGAGCGAGGCGGAAGCAAAAGGCGGGCAGATGCGTAGCAGCGGCAAGAATGAGGTCGAGGTTCTGGCAAAGAATAAAGACTCCCATCTCTCGATGATGAAGGCCGACGCGACCTTGAGCAGCTGGAGAAGGAGGCGTATGAGCGAGTGGCGCGAATGGGCAACCGCAAGACGCCACGAGCGGCGGCGCCCGTAGAAGGCGGACGCGCCGCTGGCGCTCTGGAGGAGACGCAGTGCAAGGCGGCAGATGAAGTCGACGGAGAGCGCGGCCTTCACAGCGACGCGCTTTCTCCCGCTTCGATCGTGGTCACCACGAGTACCAGTTGTCGTCGAGACGTCGGCCCGTGGCGGTGGCCTACCTCACCAAGACCAACTACGCCGAGCGGGGCTGCGGTGATGAGGGTAAAGCTCAAGTCGCGGCATATGTGGGATCTGATCCCAGACGGAGACGCCGACTCGACCAGATCGACGGCAGCGCTGGATGCTCTCATCGCCGCAGCCCCGCCCGAGATGCGCTTCGCTACCAACAAGCGATCGCCAAAGAGGCTTGGGACGCCATCGCCGCAAAGACGACGGCGGCCGACCGCGCCCGCAAGTCTACATTGCGTGCACTACGCAAGGAGCGGAGAATCGCCTTCAAGCCAAAGTGAGGGCGTTGATGACTTTGCTCTCCGCCTCAACACTCTGTTGCGAAGTTGGTGCGCTTCGGCGGCGACACCTCTGGCGAGAGAGAGTTGTGGAGAAGCTCTTCCGCCAAGCGTCCGAGAAGTACAAGCAGATGGCTCGCCGACGAGTCTCTGCTGACCTCTCCATGATGACGATCGAGGAGGCGCGGTCGCCTCAAGGTTGTTGATGACGATGAGCCACGCGTCTCTCGGGACCCGTCACCATTGGCGGGAGCTCCTCTCACTCGGGAGCAGATGAAACTGCCGGCCAAGGTGACGAGAAGAAGGGAGCCTTCTTCCACGACAGCGGTAAGCGTGGCAAGCGCAGCAAGCCGCGTAAAGACGCCGTGCAGGTAGCGCGAGGACGTCTTAGGGTGATGACCGTGGGCGCCAGCATGGCGCTGGCTGGCAAGCAAAAGCCAAGACGAGACGACTCTTGCCACAATCGCGCAAGCTCGGTCATTGGGCGAGGATTGTCGATACCACGACGCGGCCAGCCCACGTCGCCTTGAGAGGAGGAGGAAGCGGCCGGCTCTGTTCATTGCTCGTCGAGCATCGAACTACCTCCGGCACCGGCCGCACTGCTCTCCTCCACCTTGACGAGCCAAAGCACACGCCTCGGCGACGCCCAAGAACGACAAGACCGACGGGTGGTGCCTCGACACCGGCGCCACCCACCACATGACCGGCGGCGGGAGTTCTTCTCCGAGCTCGACTCGAGCGTTCGAGGCACCGCTCAAGTTCGGCGACGCCCGCCGTGGAGATCAAGGGCGTCGGCTCTGTCGTCTTCGTCGCTAAGATCGGCGAAAGCACCCGCCACCGGTGTCTACTACATCCCCGCGTTGAGAACTCCATCATCGACTTTGGGATACTTGGATGAGAACGGATCGCGTGGAGATTGAGCACGGTGTCTCGCAGATCTGGGATCATAGTCGCGGCTCCTCGTCAAGGTCAACAGAGCAACCGCCTCTACGCCCTTCACGCGCAGTGGCGCAACCTCTTTGTCTTGCGTACCGCGCGGCGACGACGCTGGAGGTGGCACGAGCGCTTTGGCACCTCAACTTTGAGGCCCCGAGACGGCTTCGGCGAAGAAGGAGATGGTCGCGGGGCATGCCGCGTCGACCACGTGGAGCGCTTCGCGACACTGCGTCTCACCAAGCCGCGGCGGCTTCTTCCTCGCCAGCGAGCTTCCGCGCCAAGGAGAGCCGGAGCTCAGACACGGTGACCTCTGTGGCCCGTGACACCGGCTACACTGGGCCGGCGCTACTTCCTCCTCCTCGTCGACGACGATCCCGCTACATGTGGGCATCTGCTTTCGACGTCAAGGCATCCGCGGCGGACGCCATCAAGTGCCTTCAAGCTGCTGCGGAGGCGGAGTGCGGCCGCAAGCTTAGGGTCCTACGCACGGACAACGGCGGTGAGTTCACGGCGGCCGAGTTCGCGGCGTACTGCGCCAACGAGGGGATCCATCGTCACTTCTCCGCACCGTACACCCCGCAGAAATCAGCGCTGCCGAAGCGACGCAACTGACGGTGGTGGCACCGCGCGACCTCCTCAGCGAGAGAGGATGCCGCATTCTCTCGGGGCGAGCGCGTGATGATCGCCGCTCACTTGCTTAACCGCTTCCACCAAGGCCCTCGACAGCAAGACTCCATACGAGGCCCGCACGGCGCAAGCCGCGCGTGAGCCACTCCGTGTCTTCTACCGCTGGCCTTCGTCGAGAGCTCAACCACGTCGGCAAGCTCGACGACGAGCACGCCAGAGTCTTCATCGGCCACGCAGGCGCCAAGGCCTACCGCGTCCTCGATCCCACGACATGGCGCGCGCGCATCACGCCGTGACGTCGTGTTCGACGGCTGCGAGGCCGACGGGACAAGATGGTGGATGACGGCCGACCGACGACCGCCGATTTCGTTGTCGACCACGCCCACCGAGGAGGCGGCGGAGCCAACACTCGCCTTCACCGAGCTCGCCTACCCCACCACCCTGCTCGCCGCCACCTCCGTGAGTCCTTCACCACCGCCACCACTACCGGCAAGCCCACGAGCTCCGGCGAGTCCACCGCCAAGATCACGGCCACGCTGTTTCTCCCACACGGCGCCTACTCCTTCAGAGCTCGCTGACCGGCGGCTTCGACCCACGACAAGCAAAGACACGGTGGAGTTCGCCATCTACCGTCTAACGACGAGGATCGTGATCGACGCTACCACGGCGGCGAGCCTCGCGCGCATCAGTACCATGGACGACCTCCTCGGTGGCAATGGCCTCGAATCGGCGCAGCACGACCTCGGCGGCAGAGCGCCTCGCCAGATCGACGGCGAGCCTCGCTCTTCGCCGAGAAGCGAGAAAAACGCAGATGGCGTCTTGCGCGATGCGAGAGAGAGATGGACGCCGCCGAGCGAAACAAGACGCGTGGGGCTGGCCGATCTTCCAACGGCCACCACGCCATCTCTCTCAAGCTGGTCTTCAAGCTCAAGAAAACGAGGCCGAGAGGTGATCAAGCACAAAGCGCGTCTCGTGGCACGAGGCTTCGCCCATGAGAGGAGTCGACTTGACGATGCCTTGGCGCTGTTGCGGATGGAGTCCGCATCTCCTCTCTCGCCTCAGGAGAAAGTCGGTCGTCCCATCACATGGACGCTAAGTCCGCTTCTCAATCGGCGACTTGAAGGAGGAGGTTTACGTCACGCCACCACGGATTCATCATCCCGGAAGAAAGCAAGGTCCTCCACCGCAAAGGCCTCTACGGCTTCGGCGAGCACCGCGAGCTTGAACGCCAAGTCGACTCCACCTCAAGCAAATGGGATTCCAATGAGAAGGCCACGAGGTCATGGGTTCATGCGAGCAAGTGAGGCAATGCCTGGCGATAGCGCGTTCACGTCGACGACCTTGTGATCACCGGTACCAAGGAGAAGGAGATCGAGGCGTTCAAAGGCGGAGATGAAGGCCACCTTCGGATGAGCGACCTCGGGCCCTCTCTTTCTACCTCGGGATCGAGGTCCACCAGACAGCTCCCAGATCTCTTCGCCAGACCGCCACGCCAAGCGCATCGTGGTGGCGGCCTCACCGATCGCAACCCACCCCACACTCCTATGGAGAGAGGTCGGCTAAAGTCGTGAGAGTACTGGAGAGAGAGGCGGACGCGACGCAAGACGGCCAAGATGGGCGCCTTCGCTACCTTGTCCACACGCGACCGGACTTAGGCGTTCATCGCCGGGCCACGCCACCGGCTCATGCAATGATCGACGACGCGAGCACCAAAGAAGCCGTGAAAAGGATCCTCCGCCACGTCGCGGCACCTCCGACCTCTGACCAGACTACCCAAGTGCCCGTGTGACTTCATCTGCATAATGACAATGACCACGCCGGCGACATCGACACGAGCAAGAGCACCGGTGAATATCAGACTTCCTCGGCAAGTGTCCGATCACCGGCAATCGGTCAAGCGGCGAGTAGTGGCTTTGTCTAGTCGAAGCGAGTACATTGCGACCACTACCGCTTCTACTCGAGCTCTGTGGGTCGGCACGGCCGCATGGCGATCTCCTTGGCAGAGACGCAGAGGCATGGAGCTCAGGGGATGACAAGTCCGCTTTGGCCTTGGCGAAGAACCCCGTCTTCCATGAGCGCAAGAAGCACATCCGGTGAGGTATCACTTCATCGGTACTGGATGAAGGAAGCGTCCCGCCAACTACATCAACACCCAAGACCATTTCACCTCCTCGACCAAGTCTCTTGGCGGATCAAGTTCCAGAGCTTGGCGCCCAGATCGGGATGGCTCAGATTCTCACAATGAGACACACAAGACTTAGGGAGAGTGATGGATAAGTCTCTTTTGTGTCGACTTTTGACTAGCATCTTAGCGACTTTAAACTAGCATCTTAGCGACTTTTGACTAGCATCTAGACAAAGATCTTAGACTAGCATCTTAGCGACTTTTGACTAGCATCTAGAACAACATCTTAGCGACTTTTGACTAGCATCTTAGACTAGCATCTTAGCATATGCTTGGTGGTTAGCGACTTATAATTTGTATCCCCAACCCTCGAGGTTGGAATGGCATTGTGTGAGAAATAAACAAAGAAAATTGCCCCATCTCCAAGTGTCATCCTCTCAATGAGAGTAAGGATCTTGCTATCACCAAGAGCAAGAATCGAGCGACTAACATTTTACGCGTATATGCAAAGTCCAAGTTTTAAGTTTATCAAAACAGTGAGAATACAAGTAATAATTTGACAAAATGACCAGACATTCCTCTACCAAGGTACCATCCTTTCTTTTCCCCATACTCCTCGAAATAGGAACACAGGACAGGAGCATGCTTGATAACGGGCATGGAGATGGAGGCACTCACCCCATTGTCACTTAATGGTTTTAGTGGAGCTTGATATATCCTAGCAAGCCCAAAATCAGCAATCTTTATAATTCCATGTTCTTCTCCTTCTCCCATAACCTATTGGGGCACACCATCACAGCACGATCAGCAAGAGAAAGAAGCAACATTGGACATATTTGTATATCAGCAAGAGGCATGTAACAACATACCAGTATATTAGAAGGCTTGAGATCTCGATGGATAATCCAGTTACTGCAGGAGGAAAGATAGTTAAGGTTAATCAGATTTAGATAGGACGGCCCAGAGAAAACCCCCATATATGTTAGGTTAGACACCACACCACTATGGGAAAGAAATTACTCATCTTGTCAATAGAAAAGATATAGACGATACCTATGAAGATAGTTGAGGCCATTAAGCAGCTGCCAGAGCAAGGACTTCACGGTGTAGGGGTTAATGGGAAGGTTAAGCTTCTCTCTGTGATGCCTGATAATCTCCTGCGGTTTGGTTAATTGGTTCATTAAATAATATAAAGAAAATCACAAAGACAGGTGTAGCTCATGCTCATCTGGTGGGGATTTAAATTTGATAGTACAGGATTGATGTGAATGAAGAAGCAGAGAGAAGGGAAGAGGAGATGGGCGTCGCGTACATAGAGGTCGTGCTCGGAGTAATCGAAGGCGAGGTAGAGGGACATGTCGGCGTGGTTGATGTGGACATTGACGAGCTTGACGACATTCTCGTGGTTGATCTCGCGCAGGAGCTGCGATGCGAGCAATCAACGGCAAACGCAAGAGGAGAAGACTATCGTTAGGGTTTGGTAGGGGAGGAGGAATTGGGTGGATTGTAGAAGCAACGGGCGATGGGTCGGTTACCATGATCTCTCTGATGGCGGTGGGCGAGACGCCGTCGCCCTCCTTGGACTGCTTGAACTTCTTGATGGCGATTGGGGAGCCGCGGCGGCCACCGCCGGCAGCAGCGTGGGGATGTGATTGCTTGAGGCGCGCGAGGAAGACGAGGCCGTAGGTGCCCTCGCCGATCTTGCCCACCAGCTCGTACTGCTGCAGCCATGCGGGGCGGTTCGTCCCGCCTTGAGCTCCGACGCGGCCGTCACCCATCCCCGGCCGTCAAGATTGGAATCACCAAAGCTAGCTCGCGCAGCCGGGGGTAGGGGAGATACCGGCCGGCTTTGGACGGAAATAGCGCTGGGCGTTTTCCTTCTAGTGGAAGCGCCAAACGACAGTACGCCTCTCCTCAGCATTAGAAGTTTAGAACACGACGACAATGCTGCTCATTTCACCATACTATTAGAACATGAATTCTGAGAAATTTTTTAAAAAATAATCTATTTTTTATTTTGAATTATAGTAATAATACCACCTTTTTTTGTTTTACAGGAATAATCATGTGTCGCTCACCCGTTGGGCGACTAGCCCAAGTCGCTCAACCGTTGAGCGACTTGAGCCTAATCATCTCAACAAAGGCGACTTGACACTTGTCGCCAGCCAGCACAATGCATATCCCGTTAGCTTAGTGAGCTGCACACTAGATTAACCGTTGACCGACAAGTGTCCAAGTCGCTCAACGGTTGAGCTACTTGGACACTTGTCGCTCAACAATTGAGCGACTTGGTCTAGTCACCCAATGGTTGAGCGACATATGATTATTCCTGTAAAATAAAAATGGTGGTATTCCGTTCAATTGAAATATGGATTGCCTCTTTTTCTTAAACCGATTTCGATTTGTGATTGGAGACTTCATTGTAAGAGTAATTTCAGATCTGACTAGTTTTCTTCACAGATTCCATTAGATCACCATCACACGCATCTGTTTCTGTGAAGTAGGAAATGGCAACACTGCTAATGTAGTAATTGTAACAGCCCAAAAATTGGGACCGCTAGAATCCTTACAACTGTTCAGGATGTACAGTTGTAAATTCATGGTTTCACAAGCAAGCAAACGAATACAACAAAAGACAGACTTTTATTACAGCAGCTAAGGCTTAACAGCCAGTTTGAAAGCAGAAACGGGCATCCAAGCCCAAATATAATATATTTACAATGCAAAAGTGTGCTGAAACCACAGGCAAGTTTGGGCGCAAAAGAGACTCTAATACCAATAGTAAATCACCGCTCTAATCTGCCTCCTCGCCTTTCGTAGAGATCACCTGATTCTTCCCAAAAAAATTTTGCTGAAGTTTAGCAAGAATGAGTACAACTTCCGTACCTAGCAAATTGCATAGGAAATTCTATTTAACTACATGCTAGGATTATCAATGGAATGGTACAGTTTTACCAATACAGGTGTATGTGTAATACAACAGTTAAATTTAAAAGCTGTACAATAATTAAAAACAGAAATAAATATAGCCACAGGGGTTTACAACATCAGAAATTACCAATTAACATCTGTAAAAGTCTACTTATGCCTTGTATATTGGAATCATCCATGAACACAGCTTCATTAACTGGAAGCACGGTGTATTCGAATACCATTGATTTATACTCTGCAGAGTTGCCCAACTTAACCCACAAGATATCTCATACTCATACTGTCAAGCTATATACACGCAACCAGATAGCGTGTGACTGAGTTGAGATAACAATGTCTTTTCCACTGCTCAACCTTTCTAGTCTCTACCCGGTAGGTTCAAGGTCCATCTGACCTCGGGAGACCACTCTACCAATAGTGGAACCAAAGACTCAGAGGTCGACAGTTCATACTGGTTGTGTAGTTCAGTGAGTGCCCTAACAGGTCTACTCCTGACTCACCCCACTCCGTGGTTGCTCTATCACACAAGAGCAGTTGACAACCTATAGATATTCAATAGGAAGCGCAGTGTACTAAGTCAAGTTGGTTAAACCACGCCTGTGGTTGAGTGAGATATGTGTCTGTTTACTTGGCACAAGGTTTTTGTCCTTACTTAACATCCAGTGAGGTGATGGACCATTTACCAACTTATGGTCGTCTATCTCCAGATCTCACCGATGTCTCACTTTTATCAAGTATATTGGGTTGTCCATCCTTTTGGTCTCAACCCTCAACTTTCCACCAAAACCTATTGGCTCAAAGCCAACCTTCCTTATCAGTATTTAGAAATGAGTTTTTGTATGATATTGTGGAATATTTGCTATTATTTTATGTAGACTAAATTTGTCAAGGTGAATATGGCCTACAAGAATGGGTGGTTTGATATGTGGGGTGAAGGGTTTTATCTATTCAACATGGCATTCCAAAGTATTATTTCTTTATTGAAATAATTGGCTAAAATATACTGATGAAAATAATAATATGAATTATATGGAATGTAGGTTCAATATGTTCAAGGTATGCAACTTGCTTCCTTGCTCGAAGTCCTCGAAAAGCTCTGCTGCTCCTGTGTCTTGTCCGGTGATATCCTGAGCTAGCTCGTTGGAGTGCTTAGAAAATGAATCCAAGTACAACAAAAATATAAAAAGATATAAAGAAACAACTAAAGAGGTAAAAAGATTTATCGGGAGTTTGGTATGGCTGAACGGAGCTAAGAATGGGCTTTATGGGTTCGAGACGGTCAGAATGGATATAAAATGCAATTTAGGGTTTCGATGAATAGTGACCATTTTACTGTTCATACCTAAAAATAGATCATGAACAGTAATTAACCACTAATCTTGATTAAGAAACAATAATCTAGTTCACTATTTGAACAGTAAAGTGGATGAACAGTGTATGTGTTGAATTACGAATGAGTAGTGTTTTGCTATGAACAGTAATGCACATTGTTTGGGCTGGATTTGTAATGAACAGTGCTGGGCTATGAACAGTGCCAGCTGTGAATTGGGCTGAGCCCATTTGGCCTAATAGCCCGAACGGCCCGATTCGCCTGTATAAAATGAGCGCCTTCGACGCCATCGAAGGGGCGGAGGGACCAAAGCAGAGCCGTGGCGCATGCAGACAAGGGCCGCCGGCAACAAAAGGCGCGAGGTAGTGCGGGGGAAGCTCCACCGAGGTGAGTGCCTCTCTCCTTTTGGGGTTTTTGCTGCGGGCTAGGGTTTTGGATGGGAGGGATTTGGAGGGTGAAATCGGCTTTAGGGGGAAGAACCAAGGCAGCGGTGGGGGCACTTGGCCGGCTCTGGGGACGAAGGTGGGTGGGGGAGAAGAGCTTGGTGCGAGTGAAGAAGGCCGAGCGGGGCGGCTTTTATAGCCCCGGGGAGAGGCGGTGGGAGCAGGCCGCGGCACAGGGAGGAGGCGACGTGGTTGGATGCGAGTGTTTGGGTGGTGCCGGACGGGGAGGTGGCGGCATGGGCGCGTGCATGGGTGGCGTCGCGGTGGCCTGGCTCCCTCACTGGAGCTGGGCGGGAGGTGGCATGGCGGGGTCGCGAGTTACGGCGCGGTATGGCGAGAGGCGTGGACTGCGGCTTGGGGTGCGCGCGCATTGAAGGCAAAGGAGGGGAGGTGGCCCGGTTCCCTCACTGGAGCAAAGCCGGGAGGTGGTGGGTGATGGAGGCGGCGGTGGCGAGGGTGACATCGCGGCGTGACGGGGGAACGGGTTGGTAGCGGCTTGGGCGAAGCCGCTTCTGGAGAGGGGAAGACGGGAGGGCAAAAGGGAAAGCGGGGATTTGCTGAATTTTGTTGAGATGGGAAAGAAAACGAATTTCAAACCAAAAACTCAAATTGAATTGAAATCTTGAAATTTTGCAGATGTTTCAGTAATAGTGCAAAAGATGCTTTCAAGATAATCAAACTGACAGGAACGATTTTAAATCTCTTCTTTAGAAATTCTAGTTAGTAAGCTCTGTACTTGTTCTTTAGAAATTTTAAATAACAACATTTTGCCTTCGACTCTGTATAGTTAAACTAGATGGACAATTCTGCAGAGTTCAGCAACACAAACTTGCCTTTATGGTTGCATATTCGACAGTAATCACATATAGCTAGCGTAATAAAAATAGCCCCATAAGGTACTCTCTACCTTGGAGAGGAATAGGCAAAGTAGCCATTGATATCAATGAGTTTGATATTGCTAACCACGCTGACCAATGACATATATACCTACGTAAGTTGTACTGCCTCAACTAGTTCGTTTATTCGACCGGTGTACACTGGTTGCGGAAAGAGCAGTGTCCCCGAAGCGTCTCTGCATCATTCTTTTTTTTTGACAAGGACACATGCAATTTTGTATAGGGAATATAGTTTAATTATGTTATACGGAGATATTTTCAATAATGTAGCTATCTTGTTTCTAGGGAAGAAAAAAATAGTTGTACTTGGCAACCGGTAGGATGCAGATGGATGCATCAATCTCATCTTATCGCGCTTAGGTATATATACATGGAAGACAAAAGAAAACCTTTGTTTAATTAGTTGTGAGAATCTTTTTCTTAATATTCATTTTCTAAGTAGTTCAGTGGCAGAGCTTCATGTAAATTATATATGGGCCGACCTTAAGAGGATGAGGACTGTGTTATGTTCTAATACGTTAATACCCTTTCTTATGCACATCAATCCCCAACTCGGATCATATATTGTGAAATACAATACGAGCGTACGATATCAAGAATAAAATAGATGAATTTTGTAAAGAGAACCGAAATAACGGCGACGAAACAATCATAACCTAAAAAACACACAGCGGATTGTCACTCTCCCTCTCTTACCTTTTCGACCCTCGGATCGTTGTCCTATAAATAATCTAATGCTAACCTATGCTCTAATTCTCTCACGTGTCTTTGTTTTGGGTGAGATTGCCTATTGCTTGATTGCTTGGGTTAGAGTAGTAATTCTTATCATAGTGTGATTAGTATTGGAATTCTTATAGCAGGATATGAGTCACCTCTTCCTCAATAGACTGCAAAAGTGAACATGAAAGATAAGGCATAAATAGTAAGAAAAATTCCATATAACACTCTGAACTCTGCTTGAAAGTCCGTCTAGCACCTCGAACTATGAAATCAGACATTTAACCCCTCGAACTTTGCAATCCAGTTCAAATAACTCTCTGACTCGGGGTTGTATTGCCCATGTGGCGTGATGAGTGGGGAGGTTTGCCACGTAGGATGACACGTTAGCCAAGTTTAGATGAATGATAGGTGAAGACACCCATAAGGTCTTCTCCCCTAAATTGAAACAGAGAGGGAATGAGCTACAGGGGGGCCCTTGGAAGTGTGGCTGGTAGCTTGGTAGGGGGAGAAACACATATGGGCCTCACTTGTCATTGACTCAACTTAGCCAGTGTGCCATCCTACATGGCAAAACCATCTACTCATCGTGCCACACAGGCAATACCACCCTACGAAACCGGGTCACGGTGTTATTTGAACCGGATTGCAAAGTTTAGGGAGTCAAATGTCTGGTTTCATAGTTCGGGGTACTAAGTAAAGTTTAGGGTGTTATATGTACTTCTTCCTAAATAGTATGTCTCATTGAGTATTTCAAAGCACAGGAGGGGCCATGGGCCATGGCCTAGTCTGATCTACACTACTTCGTAATTGTAAGTATGGTAATCCATCTAGTGACAATAAATGTCATTTTAGATATTGTCACATTCTTTAAAGCAATTATTGAGGATTTACCACTATGAATATGTGCATTTAATGATTTACCCTTCGATGTCTCACTGACATGTGGGTTTTGGGTATAAAACTTGTAGGAATTTTCACATGGAGATCATTTCTTATGCGAAATAATGGCATGCAAAGTAACTATAAAAAGGTACAATTAAGTTTGTATTCTCAATAAAACATTATGGAAGCACTACTCATTTAATATTTGAAACAAAACATTTTGGTACCAAAGCATTGTGGTGTTCCATTTAGGTATGGGCATTATACATACATACATATATACATACATATATATATATATATATATATATATATATATGTATGTGTGTACATACACACACACATACATATGTGTGTGTGTATAAACGCACTAAAACAGGACAAAAGGCTCGAGAAAGAAGAATCGTGAGAACTAAAATGGCCACTAAAAACCACCAAACCTAAATCGATCAGAGGAAAAATAAAAGGGGAAAAAAGAGAAAGAACCAAAGAAAAAAAAGAACGATGTCGTAATAACGACTGAGCTTGGCGCATGCAAGCACAGGGAGGGGTAGACCCTGACGGCAATCAACACTACCCCTCCACTCTAGCGACCACCGCACACCACCTCCTAGGGCGTCTTCGGCTTAGATCTGGTGAGTTCTTCCAACTCCACCACCTCCACATTTTCTTTTTCCCCTCCGGTGACAACCAGCGACCAACGCCTCTCTGCATCTCTGTGCCTTCCGGTACTGAGGTGATCGGAATGCTTGATCTTGCCGGCATGGACCGAAATGGCCAGAATGACCAGAATTTTAGCGGTACGAGAATGGGGTTTGCTATGCCATTTTGCATTCTATTCAAACGGCATTTTTGTTTCGAGGGCCCAAACGTGTGAGGACCTCACCCGAGAGCACTCAGAGGGATCTCTCAGGACCACCCAGGAGGTCCAACAGAACCACCCAGAAGTCTGGAATGTCCTCCAAGAACACTCGGAGGTCTCCCAGGACCACTCGAAGGGGCCTCCAGGACCACCCAGGAGGATTCAAAGGCCCACCCGGAGGTCCTGCCAAGACCATTCGGAGGTCCCAGCCTCTGTGCACAATGAGCTAGTCCCAGGATCAGTTGCTAGATCGCACAGACTCAACATCGGTGCCATCACAACCATACACGACAAGCCAAAGATAAAGCAGACAAATTAATATATATAACAAAAGACCTTACGGTCAAGCTTGTTTACAGAGGTGCCACGCATAGCAAACAACAAAAGAAAACCTGCAGCGGAACACTTTAAAGCGTGGAAACCAGTCGACAAGCCCACAGGCTATCGAGTGGAGGACGTCCCCTAGTGCGCAAGGTCCTCAAAGAACTCTTCTTCAAAGAGCTCGGAGCACCCAGAGAGGTCTTCGGTACAGCGCCGACAACTGTGAGGGCATAAAGCCATGAGTACTTTGAATGTACTCAGCAAGTCATAGGGAAATGAATGCAATTAATATTCATGAAGGCTTGACAAGGAAAAGCTGTATGGTTAGCTTGCAGAAAGCAACATTTAACAGAAATACAAGAAGTAGATTGCAAAGCATAAGTTGACAAAAACTAATACATAAGTAAACAAGTTTTATTTGAAAGCAACGCACGACCACCCTGGTCGAGTGCCCAGACCACTCACGACCACCCAGGTCGTGAGCACCGACCACCCAGGTCATGAGACAAACCACTCGGAACCCACCACGACCACAATTTTTGAGAAAACAGTCTACCCCTTGTGTGAAAGAATCCAGGCATGTCCGTAACCGAGGACGCGGCTATTCAAATAGATTTTACACTCTGCAGAAGTGTACAGCTTTACCCACAAGACACGACTTCTCTAGTTGGTTGGACATCCGTCGATGCCCCTGCTCACTACCTTGGGTAAGCAGTCTAGAGCACGTGCCAAGGCCTTTATAAAGCTCTACCTTGACTCGGTTCTGCCCGCTAAGGATTCACCACACAGGCCCCTTCTTGCGCCAATTCGACAACCTAGACAGAACCAAATCAAAACAAATGCTATTTAGTTGGCCAGGTCCACCCCATCCTGGACTTGAGGTTGCACGGTAATGGCCCAGATCGATGGCGTACAAGGTTAAGTCCTTAGTTGACTGCTCAGGCGAGTCTGTCCACAACCCAATGCGCACACAACACTGTGCACACAGCACCCACTACTCACTTCCTGCCAACTCGCCCGAACATAAATCGTTTTTCTTGGTTCTACCCGGCCAAATGACCACCCAGGTCATGGCACTCAAATTTTATTAGCGGCAACACATGCCGTGGCAACACATGTCATAATTCTATAGTTCATTAGTCAAGTTTATCATTGTTGGGTTCAACCCGGCCAAAGGACCACCCTAGTCCTAGCACACAAATTTTAGTTATAGCGGCAACAGATGTCGTGGCAACACATATGCCACACTTCGCATTAATCAGCAACACAGACCGTGCCAACTCATGTCACAAATCATGTGCGCTAGGGTAAAATAACATTTGTTGAATCATGTGAGCAAGAGACCATCGTCTACTTAGAGCAGGTCTAAGCAATAAAACGCACCCATGTTGGTATACAAAGACATCCAACTAAAATAACCCATCCTACAGGTATCCAAGGGTACATGTCAACATGATGCATTCAACCGTAGCAAGGAGTCATTTTGACAAGTGGCGATTAACTACTCCCAAAACCATTTTTCTATAAAACTAGCAATGCATGTTTATAACAAAACAATATACTTTTTGCAAAATGGGTTCAACATGATTAAAGGTCTATGACTTGCCTCCAATGAAGGGTTGAGCTGCTTTAGTCGAGGTTGTCGGGTCCAAGAACTCTTCAGGACAGCCGGATCCTACACGTGTGAAAAGAACCAAATAAATATAGCGAATCTACAAAAACTCCAATGAAAGAATCAAGCTAGAGCTAAAAAGAAAGACACTGGATCAAGACGAAAGCATGAGCTTGAACCACTCGAATCGGAGCTCCAATCGAAGGAAACGAGCCCTTTAGGAGGAGGTTTGAGCTGAGAGAAAGGTCCAAGACAACTGGAAAACAAAAGGGGCAAGAGGTCTCTCCAGTGCTTCATATAAGCACGAGGAGGGACGAAGAAGGACAGCGCATTGAATGCGCACGTCGGGAGCAGGCGATGGAGGGAAAGGAGCAGGTAAAAGAGGTGACAACAGAGTCAAAAAGGGTACAATGGGGCGACATCATTTTAATGCGATGCAGCAACATTTAATGCACGCGGACTCTCGTGCTACTGGGACACGACGAGAGGAAGAAGAAAGTGAGCAGATGACCTGACAAGGTGGTCCCACTGGAGAGGTGGTCGTGACCAAGGGGAGGTCGTGGCCGCAAGGGGAGGTCGTGACCACTAGGGAGTGGTCTTAACCATGAGGGTGGTCTTTACAAAAAGACCACAGGGAGGTCTTGACCAAAGGAGGTCACGGCAAAACGACAAAAAAGAGGAGGTCACGACCTCAGGGGAGGTCACGGCAAAACGACAAAAGGGAGGGGGGTCGTGGCCTCAGGGGGAGGTCGTGACAAAACGACAAAAGAGAGAAGGTCACGGCCTCAGGGGAGGTCGCAGCAAAACGACAAAAGGGAGGGGGGTCGCGGCCTCAGGGGGGGTCGTGACAAAACAACAAAAGAGAGGAGGTCGTGACCACAAGGAGGGGTCACGGCCCAAGGGGGTGGTCTTTGCAAAAAGACCAGAAGGGGTCGTCTTTGCAAAAAGACCATGGGGAGATGGTCTTTGCAAAAAGACCACTGGAGAGGTCATGACCTAAAAGGAAGTCGTGACCCAAAGGAGAGGTCTGGACCTCAAGGGAGGTCGTGACCCAAAAGGGTGGTCTTTGCAAAAAGACCACAAGGGCGAGGAAGTCCTAGGGGCAAGGAGGATACGCGCAGCGAAGCGGGGCCGTCTGATTTTGATTGGATGGTTCGAACTGAGCGCGCTCATGCGAAGAGAGAGAAAAGGGTATCGACGGCGGGGAGGTCCAAACGAGGGGAGGTCTGGACCCTCAGATCCAAACTAAGGGAGGTCTGGATCCTTAGATCCAAACGAAGGGAGGTCTCAACGGCCAAGATGAACTCAAGGAAGGTCCTGACGGTCAAGATGAAATCAAAGGAGATCCTGATGGTCAAGATGAGATCAAGAGAGGTCCTGACGGTCAGGATGAACTCAAAGGAGATCCTGACGGTCAAGATGAGATCAAGGGAGGTCCTGACGGTCAGGATGAACTCAAAGGAGATCCTGACGGTCAAGATGAGATCAAGGGAGGTCCAAATGGACACGAGGAGGTATAAATGAACACTAGGGAGGATAGAAGGTTAAACAGAAGAGATCCAGAAGGGAGAAATTCAACCCGAATTTGAATCTCAGAACTCAAGGATGTTTGAAACACAAACCCGAGCTTAGGAACATCTCGGGGGTGGTCAAAACCGAAGGAAAAGGTCTGGACCAAAAGGGAAGTCCAAACAAAAGACACAAGAGGAGGTCTAGAGAGATCTAGGGAGGTTTGCTGAGCCTAGGAGGACACAGCATGGATCAAGGAATAGAGGTCTGGACCAAAGGAGTGGTCCAAACGGGAAAAAGGTTTGATCCAAAGGGGAGGTTCAAACAGAAAGGTGGTCTAAACCAAGAAGTGGTCTAAACCAAAGGAAGGTCAAAACAGAAAAGGAAATCTAGACCAAAAGGAGGTCTAACCCACAAAGGGAGGTCTAAACCACAGGGAGGGTCCCAAAAAGAGAAAGAGATCTGGACCTAAGAAGAGGTCCAAACGAAAGAGGGGCAAGGCTGAGAGAAAAAAAAACGGGACGAGCTGAGAAAGGGGAGAGACAGCCCCAAAACCCAATCCACTCCAAATAAACCAAACTTTTGATTAGTTGAAGTTTGATTTAGTCATTTTAAACACTCGAATTCTGAAAATCTCAAGTTAAGCTTAAGCAATTCAACAAAACCGAATGGTTATCTTTATTTTTAAAATTATCAAAAACTCCTTAAAATTGGGATGTTACAAAATGGCACTGACAAGCCAACAACTTAGAGAGTGAGAGAGAGTATCTAATTAAGTCAAAGATTATCCTAACTAATTAGCCAATTCAAAGGGCTTATTTTTTCTTCCATGATGACTTGTATGTATACCAACATAGATGAGGTCAGATTGATGCGCCAAGCACCACAAGTATCTTTCTTGATTGGAATGTCTTTGTCATTGGCTGTGGTAGAAGAGATCGCGTGCATTGAGTCGATCGAAATTGAGATAGATCGATCGATGGCGGGCGGTGGCGGCGGCGTGTGCCCGCCGTCGGAGGTGGGTTTTGGCAGGGAGTTCTACTCAGGGCATCTCCAATAGTTAGAGATAACCTTGTCTCTAACATATGCTGCATCATCTTTAGAGACAACATCTCCAATATATAGTATCTAGCACTGTAACGACCCAACTCTAGGGCACCGAGAGATCCTCCATGACCTCTGGAAAGTCCACCAGGACCTCCCAGGAGGTCCATAAAGGACCTCTCGGGCAGTCCACCAAGACCTCCCAGGAGGTCCAACGAGACCTCCTAGAGGTCCAGGAGAACGTGACCCGAGAGTGAGCCTAGGAACCAGGGAGCACCCGAGGGCCTTACCACGGCCAAACAGAGAAGGATGAGGAGGTCTGAGAGCATTCCCAAGACCTCCCACGACCCTCCAGAGGAGGTCGTGGAGATCTGGGACCACCCCAAGACCTCCTGCATTCACTCCACTGTGTGGACATGGAGGTCCAAGCATACTCCAGGGTTCCCTGTGAAACCCGAGCTAGTCCCAAGGATCATGGCTAGCTCTTCACAGCAACAATAGTGGTAACATTTCAACAATACAAGCTTTATTAATATCAACAAAGTTGTTTACAAAAGGGAGGCTTACTAACCACAAGTTATCACACAGCAGAAGAACATACTAGACCACCCAATATACCACAGTAATCGGCCGGAGGGCGCAATCCTAGTCGATCAGGACCACTTGGCCCATCGAATGCATCACCGAGAGCTTCCATTTCCTGCTAAAGACAACAACAAGCAAGAGTGAGCACAACAACCATGCTCGCAAGTTACACCTGTTGGATAACAAAATGACATGCATAATGGATATCACAATGGAAGGCTTAATATGGTTGATTTGCATAAAGCCATGTTTATTTCAAACACATGTATTAAGTTCTAAGGCAGTAATACAATAATTAAAATTCATTTTATCAAATCAGTTTTTCAGTTGGATAACATTCATCATAAGATGGTGAAGGATACCCTCCTGACATTAGGCTCCTAGCCCAAACCCATGGGATAAAATCCCAAAAACAGATTTGAAAATCATTTTCAGAAATTCCCAAAGTCAACAGCTAACTTCAAGTGGCCTTTGCCAGCACGTCCATGACCGCGGACACGGCTATTCGAATAGATTTAACTCTGCAGAGGTTGTGCACTTTACCCACACGACATGAGTACTCTAGTTTGTTTGGCATGCGCGAGTGCCACCTCTCACTACCGAGGTAAGAGGTCTAGAGCTCATGACAAGGCCTTTACAATGCATTGCTCCACCACACCTTTCCTTGCTAAGGTTTCACCCCCTATGGATAGCAATCCGGGAAGCCCCTCTTGCACCAAGGGGAACGAGAGGTTATAAAAGACCATTGGCCAAACAAGACCTCCCACACTCCAATGGAGCGAAGATATGGTAGAGTTTTGCAAATTAATCACCAGTCCCACGCCCACTGGAGACATGTGGTTGCACGGTTTTGGCATAGCCCATTATAGGCATGGCATTGGTCGCTCAAAGACCGGTCCTCAAATGACTAGGGCGACTTCCACAAACCCAAGGGCATCGATCTATCATAACGACACGATCCCGTGCATAAACTTGCACCAACCAAGCCAACCAATTTCGCCCCAGTCTAAATCCATTTCCTTTTCTTTGCTTCCCTAGCAATACTTTCATACCTCCATGACAACCCAATGTCATGGTTAAAACATTCAAAACAGTTCTTGGTCATGTTGGTAAAGATTTCCCCAAATCAATAATTTTGGTCTAAGCAAGACTAAGCATAGGTTTTTCAAATGATCTTGGCTCACACTACTGCATGTACCAAGTTTGACCTAGAGGTGACAACCTGTTCAATCCAAAACCAACAAAGGGCATACCAAGGAGATCGGCATAACTATGAATTTAAAACAGGTATTGAAATAACTTGGTAGAAATAGGCATGCAATAGACATTAAAACAGAACATAAATAATTTGAATTATTGGGTGCAATATGATCAAAAGTGTAACTTGCCTCTTGCTTGATAGCTTAAGATTCTAATTTCTCACACTCAAGCGCCAGAAACGCCAAGATCTACACAAGGAACATATTCGCACCAAGCTCCAAATAAAGAACCAACAAAGACTCAAGCAAAGAATCATAAGAACTCCAGAGGAACCTCAAAATTCAATTAATGAGAGGAGGTCTAAATTTCAGATTAGGGTCTTAGGGAGTAGGTCTAAGCTTACAGAGGAGGGTGGTCTTTGGCAAAAGACCCTAGAGGAGTGATCACGGCAATGAAACAGAGAGGCCCCGAGGATTAATTTCTGCAAGGTCCAGAGAGGAGGTCCTCATACGAGGGCCATAGGAATCGAAAAGGTGTCCACTGTGGAGGTCCCGTGAAGGACACGATCACCAAGGCTTGATGGTGAACACAGAGTGGAGCAGATTACAAAGAAACTTACCAGGACAAGAGGTAATGGACGGAAGGAAGGTTGTGAGAGCCAAGTCTTCCTCGATGACCATCGGACTAAAGCCGGATGGTGAATGTGAAAAGGGTAAAATGGTAGAGCTCCTAGACTAATTATAGGCAAAAAGGGTGAAGAAAACTAGACACATCGTGCGTGGATAAGTATAAAATGAGTCAAAAGTGGGTGAATGTCGTAGGCGGTGTCACCACCACCCCAGGTAAAAGGTACGAGGAAGGACAACTTAGGTTGCTATGGGAAGGAACAACGAAAAATATCAGAGTACCACTACGTGACCACATTCAAAGTAGACACCACGTATACAATTGCATTTAATGTGACAAGACATGCATTAAATGCCCAAAATACTAACGTGGCGGAGGAAATGAGAATGACCAAGACTGGCGAGTGGGGCGAGTCAACCTAGAAACAGTCGGGTCAAAATAGGGGAGGTCTTGCCCCGCAGAGGAGGTCTAAGAAACTAAGAGGTCTTGATATACACAAAGGAGGTCCGAACATGGGGAGGTCCAAATACACATGGAGGAGGTCCACGTGACTGAGGTTCGGACAACCAGGATTTCATCAAAGGAGTCCCGCGACTCAAGGAGGTCTGAAGTTGAGGAGGTCCAGACATGCGGAGGAGGTCTCGACATGGGAGGTCCCGACGGTCAGGATCAACAATGTGGGAGGTCCCGACGGTGAGGATCTCTTCAAGAGAGGTCTCGGCGAGGAGGTCCCGAGCCAGTTTAAGAGGCCTCGGAGAGGTCTTGGACAGGAGGTCCAAGAACTACCAAGAGGTCCCGTGGTTGAAATTAATAACACGTTGAGGTCTGGGCGGTTCGATCTCCGAAAGGGAGGTCCAATAGCCAAGGTCAACGGGAAGGGGAGGTCCCAGAGAGAAATAATGCACGGGAGGTCTGGGCCTTTGGATTCAAAGTGAGAAGAGGTCCAAACCGTTGGATTCAACCAAAAGGAGAAGGTCCGACGGTGGGGTTCCAAGAACGAGGATTCCACGGAGGAGATCCACAAAAGGTGGTCCAACAGAGTTCATGAGTCAAGGCAAC
>CM070564.1:45560087-45770734 GCA_036346405.1 Phyllostachys edulis
ACTCACTTTGGGGTATCTTATAAGCTTTATTGTAGTATGCTCAGATTGATAAAGAGGTATCATCATACGATTTAAGTGGTATATGAGAAGTGGGAGTACGTACTCCCAAGAGTACCATGCCATTTTCCTATATTATATTATATATAGCAAAAAATAACGAACTCCAATGAATTTTTTTTCAATCAAGTTGCATTGGAGTATCTTATAATTAATATTTAAGTATATTAAAAATGATAAAGAAGTATAATACGTTCATTTAAGTGGTATATTCGAAGTGGGAGTATGTACTCCTGGGAGTATGTGTGTATGTATACACACACACACACATTAATCGTCGAAGTTGTGTTTTGAGGACCGTATCAAGGTCTAAAACGACATGTATTTGTGATCGAAGGGAGTAAAATGTAGGAATAAGTTTTTTTAGAGAGGTTGTCCAATGATTAGTTGCCTGCTTTTTTTAGAAAGCTCACTCACTTTTTCACACCGTTAAATCAACATCATGTGCTATAGATTTTCTCCACTTCATAGCTATAAAACTCATCCAAACTCAAACCCTAACCCACCCTACTCCTTCCACCCCACCCCCAGCTGGCGTGGCCCCCAACCCCCACCCTCGCCCTGCCTCTCCAGCACCGGTGAGCTCCTCCCCCGTCGACCTCCTTCTCCTCCCCGCCCCCCTAGCCGTCGAAGTCTTCTTCCTCCTCTCCGGCGAGATGCCGCTGCCACCCTCTTCCTCGTCTTCGGCGGCTATCGCCGTCGGATTCGCCACCGCCTCCTAACCACTTCGGTCTTGTCGCCGCCGATGACCTCCACTGCCCACGTCTAGCGCCGTCGCCGGTGCCTCAACGCACCGCCGGTCTGCCTCCACCCTAGCTAGCGGCCTCAATGCCACCTTCCTCGCCAACTACATCCACTCCGTCGTCGTGCACGTCATGCTTGTCGTCTTCGTCTTCCTCGTCTACACCTTCAACATGCACCTGGGCCACCTACGGGTGGTGTACGACCACCTCATGGACGTGGTTAGTAGGGGACACAATTGCTCTAGTGTCCTCTCGCACCTTGACCAGGCCCGCGGCCCCATCCACGACAACTTCAAGGGCTCCTACCTCACCATGCCCAGCTCCGGTGGCCTCGTCTTTGGCATGATCAACATTGTCAGCAACTTCAGCACCTTCTTCATTGGCAACGTATGTACGTACTACCCTAGATATGTTGATTGATCGGAATTGTTCCCAAATTACTTTTAACATTGCAAATGGTTCGATATGCAGGGCTACTAGATGAGCTCAATCGCCACCCGGTCGTCGTCGACGCACAAGGGGTATATGTTAGGTGGGCTAGTCTGGTTCGTGGTGCACTCCTCGTTCACCACCTCACTGGGCTCGACATGCTCGCCATCGCCCTCCCCCTCACTGCGGCCAAGGCGGCCAAGGGCCTTATCCCTCCTGAGGCAAGCCCGACTCTGTCCTTACCATGCTCTTCATGGTCATCACGTCCGCAGGCTATGTCGAGCTAGTGGTCGTCTCCTCCCTCTGCACCTATGACATCTACAGGATGTACATCAACCCAGACTGTTGAATATGGTGACTCATATCCTATTCCTTTAGGACTTGAAGAGGTGTGCTACAAGAAAACTGTAAGGACCTGACCCGAGAGGACCCGGAGGTCCTTCAGGACCACCCAGGAGGTCTCCAGGACCACCCGGATGTCCCGGCCTCTGTGCACTGAGCTAGTCCCAAGATCAGTAAGCTAGCTCGCACAGTTACAACATTGGTGACATCACAACCATATAACAAACTTAAGATGGAGCAGACAAATTAATATTAACAAAAGACCTTAAGGTCAAGCTTGTTTACAGAGGTGCCACGCAGGGCTAACAACCAAAAGAAACATTGTAGCAAAAACCAAAACACTTCACAGGGCCATTCGATAAGCCCACCGGCTATCGAGTGGAGGACGTCTCCTAGCACGCATGGTCTTCCATGAACTCCTCCACATAGGGCTCGGAGCACCCAGGGAGGTCTTCGGCTGCTGATTAATCAGAGGGCACAAGCCATGAGTACTTTGAATGTACTCAGCAAGCCATAGGGAAATAATGCAATAACATTTATGCAAGGCTTGACAAAGAAAAGCTGTAGGGTTAGATTGCGCAAAGCAGTATTTAACTGGAAAAAAAATACAATAAGTAGATTGCAAAGCATAAGTTGAAAAGATAATACATAAGTAAACAAGTTTCTTTGGAAACATCACACGACCACCCAGTCGCGTGCCCAGACTACTCACGACCACCCAGTCATGAGCCAGCCCACTCGGAACCAAACCCAACTTTTTGAAAGATCTACCCCTTGTGTGAAAGAACCGGGCATATCCATAACCGAGGACGTGGCTATTCGAATAGATTTTACACTCTGCAGAGGTTGTGCACTTTACCCACAAGACACGAAGTCCTCTAGTTGGTTGGGCACCCATCGATGCCCCTGCTCACTTCCTTTGGTAAGCAGTCTAGAGCTCGTGACAAGGCCTTTACAAAGGTCAATCCAGACTTGGTTCTGCCCGCTGAGGATTCGCTTTAAAGGGCCCCCTCTTGCACCATTAGACAACCACGACAAAACCGCATCAGGACCTCACTAATTAGTTGGCTAGGACCACCCCATCCTGGACTTGTGGTTGCACGGAGATGACCCAGATCAATGGCGTACAAGGTTAAGTCCTTAGTTGGCTGCTCAAGCGAGACTATCCACAACCCAGTGTACACAAGGCACCCACTACTCACTACCACCCACTCGCCCGAGCATAAATCATTTTCTGGTTCACTTGGACAAATGACCATTCTGGTCTTGGCATACAAATTTTAACAACAGTGGCATTGCCACGATTCTATAGCTCATTAGTCAAGTTCGACATTCTTTGAGTCATGAGATCGAGAGACCAAACGTCTGCTAGAGCATGGCTAAGTAATAAAGCGCACCCAAGTTGGTACTCAAAGACATAACCAACTAAGATAACACATCCTACGGATTTCCAAGGGTACATGTCAACATGTTGCTTCCAATTATCCAAGGAGTTATAAGACAAGTGGGTGATGTAACTACTCCCGAAACCATTTTTATAAAACTATGCAAGTTCATAATGAAACAATATACTTTTTGCAGAAATGGGTTCAACATGATCAAAGGCCTATGACTTGCCTTCACTGAAGAACTGAGGGTCTTCTGCTGAGAAAGTCGGGTCCAGGAGGTCTTCAGAACAACCGGATCCTACACGTTTTCGAAAAGGGCCAAGTCAAGAAAACAAATTTTCAAAAGAAAACCAAAGGACTCACCAAACCAGAGCTAAAAGAAAGCAAAGATTTTGACGAAGGAAAGAGGCGAAACCACTTCAAAAGAGAGCTTGAACAAAGGTGGTCGGGTGTGCAAATGAGAGTGAGTGAGAGGGAGCAAAAAGAAAGGCAAAAAGAGCTCTCAGGCACTCTATTTATAGAGGAAACGGGGCCCCCGGGCAACCAGATGAGGCGGCGAGACTCACGGGGGCTCGGTGGGGGTCAGTGGAGGCAACGACATTAAATACGCACGTTGTTAGGAGGCAGCAATATTAAGTGCGCCGCGTCGATGCAGTGACGGCGAGATTTAATATGCGTCGCCGAGGAAAAGAAGGATGTCACGACCGAGAGGAGTGGTCGTGACCCAAAAAAAGGGGGGATGGTCTTTGCAAGAAGACCAAGAGGAGGTCACGACCGCAAGGGAGGTCTGGACAGCAAAGGGTGGTCTTTGCAAGAGACCTAGGAGGGTGGTCTTTGCAAAAAGACCACAGGGGAGGTCATGACCGTCAGGGTGGTCACGACAAAACGACAAAAAAGAGAAGGTCGCGGGCCAAGATAAAACCAAAGGAGATCTCGACGGTCAAGACCAACACAGGGGAGATCTCGACGGTCAAGACCAACACAGGGTAGGTCTCAACGGTCAAGAGGGAGTCAAAGGAGATATCGACGGTCAAGACCAACACAGGGGAGGTCTCAACGGTCAAGATAGAGCCAAAGGAGATCTCGATGGTCAAGACCAACACAGGGGAGGTCTCAACGGTCAAGAGGGAGTCAAAGAAGATCTCGACGGTTAAGACCAACACAGCGGAGGTCTCAACGGTCAAGATGGAACCAAAGGAGGTCTCGGAAGGAGAAATTCAACCCGAGCGTTGGATTTCAAAAATCAAGGACATTTGAAACACACACCCGAGCTGGGGGCACCTCGGGGGTGGTCTGGACCTAAGGGGAGGTCAAAGCCAAAGGATTGTCTGGCCTAGGAGGGAGGTCTGAACCGCAAGAGAGGTCTGCTGAGCCTAGGAGGACACAGTGCAAACAGGGAAAGGAGACCTGAACACCAAGGGAGGTCCAAAGGAAAGACTCGAGGGGAGGTCAAAACTAGCAGAGAGGCCTAAACCCAAAAAGGGAATCCAATCCTCAAAGGAGATCTAGACCTCAGAGGAGAGGTCTAAACCACAAAGAGATCTAGACCTCAAAGGAGGGGTCTAAACTCAAAAGGAGCAGAGCCGAGGGAGCACGGACGAAAGAGAGGGAGGACAACACCAAAGCTCAAGCAACTTCAACTAAAACCAACTCGAAATAATCAGCAAAGAACAGATATAAACAACAAGGAACAGGCTTTGAGGAAAAGGGGCTCGACTCGTTGGGAGGAGGTCCAACGGGTCGGGAGGAGGTCCAGCAGGGAGGGCGGTCTTTGCAAAAATACCAGAGGTCTTGACCACAAGGGTGGTTTCAACGGTCAGGATAAACATAAGGGAGATCCAAGGGAGCACGGGGAGGTCCAGATGAATATGACGAGGTTCCAATGAACACGAGGAGGTCTGAGAGAAAGGGAAAATCAACCCGAAATTAGAATTTCGAAGTTCAAGGATGTTTGAAATACAAATCCGAGCTTAGAACACCTCGGGGGTGGTCGTGACCCAAGGGGTGGTCAAAACCGAAGGAAAGTTCAAACAGAAAAGGAGATCTCAACCACGAGGAGGTCTAGGCAGAGAAGGAGGTCAAAACGGGGAAAAGGTCTGAAGAGGTTAAGGGGAGGTTCAGAGAGGACAGAACGAACAGAGAGAAAGGAAAGCAAGGCCAGAACTCAAACAACTCCAAACAAACCAAACTTTGGATTAGTTGAAGTTTGATTTAGTCATTTTAAACACTCAAATTTCCAAAAATCTTAGGTTAAGCTTTGAACTCTCATCAAAACCAAATGGTTCTTTTTATTTTGAAAACTTTCAAGAACTCCAGAAACTTGGGATGTTACAAAAACCTAGATGAATCATAATAGGATTAGGACTCATACTTCTCTTTGGAGAAGGACTAGGGGAACTATACAAAGCTACGAGGGGTGCCCATAGGAACCCAAGCAAGAAAGAAGCAAGCAAACAAGGAACTAATCCAAAACAACGACACACGAGAGGATTAGAGGATACAATATTCTTTAGCACTAGATTCTTGTATAAGCTAAGGATCCGAGGGTCCTAAGAGGTTCGAGAGGGTTGCGAGAGAGCGATAATCACTTGTAATCTTTTGAGGTCATGGTTAAGGAATGTGCTATCGGCTTCGCTAAATCTTTCTTTCACGTCGTGGTTGTTTCATCGTCGTTATCTTGGTTCTTTTTACGAGATTCATCTACTTCATTTTTGACATCGTGCATACTCGTGTAGTATCTCACAAACTCTGATCTGATCCGGGGAGTTGTTGCGCATAAGAAGGGGTATCGAAGTATAACAAGTGGTATCAAAGCCATAGTCGGACTAATATGATTTGTGAGAAGGTCGGCAAAGTGTCAAGTGGCACAAGATCAAGATCGATGTCGATGATGTGGAAACAATTAGAGAAATTTGACGGTGGTGGAAATTTCAGCGTGTGGCAATGAGCGGTGAAGGATGTCCTGGTCCAGTAAGGGTTAATCGATGCTTTTGAAGGGGATAAATCGAAAAAGACATTCGAAGAAGACTGAAAGATGATGGAGCAGAAGACTGTCAATACAATTCATCTGTGTCTCTCCAATGAATTAAAGTACTCAGTGATCAAGATAAATTCACTAAATAAATTATGGAGTAACTTAGAATAATTATATATGACGAATTCACTAACAAACTGATGGGTGCTGAAGCGGTAACTATATAGGTTGTGCATAGAGGAAGGCACACGGTTCATTGGCCATCTCCTTGTCTTCAACAAGCTTGTCATATAGCTGATTAGTGTGGATGAGAAAATTGAGGAGAATATCCCTAAATGTTTTTAGGAGAACGATAAGGTCGTTATACTAGCATCATATCATGGGAGTAGTTAGTGATGAATATTCTCATCGGAAAAAACACTCTCAACTTCAATGAGGTAGTTGCATACCTATTGGTGGCGGAGTCCTTGAAGAAGCCATCGGAATCTTTTATACTCGAGGGATCTGGCATTGGATGCCGTAGGTGTTATGGACAAGAGCAAAAGTCATAGGAAGAATAAGGGCAAGAGCAATGGCGCACGTGTATGATATCTATGGGACGAGGAATGACATCTGATAAAAAACTGTCCGGGTTTAAAGAAAATGAAAGGCGCGTGCTAAGTGGCGGTAACAAAGGATGATTTGGATTTACTAGTCGTCAATGAATCAGTCACTTCTTATGGATGGATATTAGATTTGGATTGTTGTTTCTATATATGTTCAACGAGGGAGATGTTTGACGAATGATTTTGTGCCCGTTGGATGGAACTGTTCACTTAGTGGATTGCAAGGAGTATGCAATCAATAAGGTGAGAACAATTGCATTTGAGATGTATGATGGAGCACATTGCACACTGGCAGGAGTTCGGTATATTGTCAGCTTAAAGAAAAATTTAATATCTGTGAGGTCACTTGAACTCGAAGGTTGTGAGGTATCACTTCGAGGTAGAGTCATGCGAGTTACTTGCAAAGAGCGGGTAATCATGAAAAGTATTTGGAGCAATGGAGGATATCGATTGATAGGTAAACCTAAAGGAAGGGCAACATACGGAAGGTCTGATAAAAATCTTGGCCAGGGGAAGGAAACCGCATCGTCAGCGTTAGGTACCCATATCCCATCTGTAGTTATGTGCGGAACTATAAAGTTGGTTGCAAATTGTTGGAGGAAGGAAGATATGGTGGGACCAATCACGCAGTACTGATGAGCAGGTGGAGCTCGGAGACGGTACAAACCTATGTCATGGAGGCCTATAGGAACAGGAGGTGTGGTTAACGAAAATACACAAGGAAAGAGCTCTCAAGTGGGGTGTCCGAGTAGCCAAGCCCGGATACCGACATGCACATTGCGGTGACAAGCATGAGCCCATGTGGTGGGGGCACTCCCAAAGGTGGGGAAAAAGAAAAAAAGGCCAACACCTTTGGGGCCTTGGTTGGCACCATCGTCGGGTGCGTCCTCAGCATCACCGTCTGGCTCATGGTGGCCAAGGTGTAGTACAGGCGTGTCGCCCTGGACACGACCAGGAGAGCAACCTGGTATCCATACTGGTGGGCGAGGCGGTGCACGGCGTGTGCAACCTAGTGTCACTGCAACACTACGACTGGGAGAGAAGTAGGCAAATCACGACGAGGGAGAGGGTGCACGCCATTGATGACGATGGTGACAATGAGCTCAAGGAGGAGAGCTGGTGCATGCCAAGTGTTGTATCATCAAGTAGGGCGTGGTGTTCAGGGGTGTGGTCGTGGTGGCGTGGCCGGTGCTGTCGCTGCCGGTGGGACGGTACAGCGTTGGGTACTTCACACTGTGAGCGGCGATCGTGATCACGTGGGGGGGCGGTGGAGTCGGCGGTGATTGTAGCGACCAAACCCTAGGGCACCCGAGAGGTCCTCCAAGAGCTCCTGGAAAGTCCATCAGGACCTCCCAGAGGTCAAGAACCTCTCGGACGATCCTAAGACCTCCCAGAGGTCAGCGAGACCACACTGAAGTCGGGAGGATGCACCCGAGGAGGTCGTGGAGCCATGGAGCACCCAGAGACTGCCACGGCCCGCACTGGGGAGGCCGTGGAGGTCTGTGGTCATCCCAAGACCACCCACGACCCACCAGAGGAGGTCGTGGAGGT
Source organism: Phyllostachys edulis (assembly GCA_036346405.1). Classification (NCBI taxonomy): domain Eukaryota; kingdom Viridiplantae; phylum Streptophyta; class Magnoliopsida; order Poales; family Poaceae; genus Phyllostachys; species Phyllostachys edulis. The sequence goes on from CM070564.1 coordinate 45,568,177, forward strand.
CGAGCTTACTCCGTGGTTCCTGTGCATCTTGAGCTAGTCCCAAGGATCATGGCTAGCTCTTCACAAAGAACAAGGGTGATAGCATTGCAACACTGACCCTTTTATTAATATCAAGGAAGTTGTTTACAAGAGAGCTTACAATCTAACAAGCAAAATACGCAGAAGGTAAAACACTTAAGCCACCCGATACACCACAGTCAATCGGCTGGAGGGCGCATCCTAGACGTTCCAGACCACCGGTCCACAAAGAAGGTTATCCCAAAGCTTCCAATTCTGCTAAAGACATCGAGAAGCAAGAGTGAGCACAACAACCGTGCTTCGCAAGTTACACCCGCTGGATAACAAAATGACATGCATAAATGGATATCTCAATGGAAGGCTTAATATGGTTGATTTGCATAAAGCCAAGTTTCTTTCAAATACATGTATTAAGTTCCAAGGTCAGTAATACAATAATTAAATTCATTTTATCAAATCGCTTTTTTCAGGTTGGATAACATTCATCATAAGATGGTGAAGGATACCTCTGTCACAAGGCTCCCGCCCACAACCCATGGGATAGCAATCCCAAAACAGTTTATTCAACCCTTTTGGAAACCCAAAACCAATTTCTAACTACGAGTGGCAGCCGCCAACAGGCCCATAACCGTGGACACGGCTATTCGAATAGATTTAACTCTGCAGAGGTTGTACACTTTACCCACATGACATGATTCCTCTAGTTTGTTTGGCTCACATGAGTGCCACCTCTCACTACCAAAGGTAAGAGGTCTAGAGTTCATGACAAAGCCTTTAAAATGCATTGTCCCACCACGCTCTCCTTGCTAAGGTTTCGCCTCCTTTGGATTCAGCTCCGCAGGATCTGGGCCCCCTCTTGCACTAGTGGGAACATAGGTCATAAAGGACTATTTTGGCCATAGAAGACCTCCCACTCCTCCAATTGGATCAATCATGTGGAAGTTCGCAATTTACTTAGCTAGGTCTCACACCCCATACCGAGACACGTGGTTGCACGATTTTGGCATAGCCCATTATAGGCCTAGCATTGGCGGCTCAAAGACCGGTCCTCAACTGACTTGGGCGACAAACACATACCCCTGGACCTCCACCTTTTTCAGGATAGAGTCCGTGCACAAACCTTGCACCAGCCAAGCCAACCATTTCGCCCAAGTCCAAATCTATTTTCCTTTTTCCTTTTCTTTGCTTCCCCAGCAATATTTCCATACGCCCATGACACCCCAATGTCATGGTTAAAACATTTTAAACAATAGTTGGTCATGAAGGTAAAGATTTTTCCCAAATCAATTACTTTTGGTCTAAGTAAGTCTAAGCATTTGGTTTTACAATTGTTCCTGGTTCACACTATTACATCAACCAGATTTTGCCTAATGGTGACAATAAGTTGGGTACAACATCAAAGTCGGCCATATGAAAGGGGTAGGCATAACTATGGATTTGAAGACAGGTATTGAAATAGCTTGATAGAAATAAGCATGCAATATACTTTGAAACAGAACATAAGTAGATTAAGATACTGGGTGCAATATGGTCAAAAGTGTAACTTGCCTCTTGCTCGATTGCTTAAGAATCTATCCTTCCTCACAGCCCTGGCTCTCTGGGAATGCCAAGATCTACACGGGTACAAAGCAAAGCAAATAAAGATCCAAATGAAATCCAAATGAACTGAGCAAGAAGTAAACAGCAGAAGATGATACTAAAAGAAAAACCCAAGAGGATTCTTGGGAGGAGGTCTGATTGATGAAGGGCTCGGGCTCCAGGGGGTCCGAACCAGAGGGGCTTGGAGAGCTCCTCAAAAACAGAGAGCCGAGAGCAGAGGCCAAATGAAGAACAGGGGGCAAGGGTGCCCCGATGCTCTATTTAAAGGAGGAAAAGAATGGAAGCATTATAAAAAGAAGGTGACCGAATTCAAGTCTTGGTACAAAGGCAAACTACCCTAAGGTACTAGAAAGGATAAAGAAAGCAAGGGATGTGACAAAAGTAGAAAAGAGGACAAGGGTAGATGGCAAGATTTAATGTGACTCATCCCACATCAAATGCACTTAAGAGCCAAGGAAACCACCAAAAGGGTGAACAATTTGGTCAAAGGGAACAGTCCAAGGAGGAGGTCCTGCGAGGAGATCCACAGAGGAGGTCCTGTGGACAGACAGGGAGGTATTTGAGGACAAAAGGTCCTAAAGGCCACAAGGAGGGTCTAAGAACATGAGGTGCAAAAGTCAGTAGAGGTCTAAACCACAAGGTCTAACCACAAAAGGGAGGTCCAGACCATAAGGGTCTGAACATCATAGGGAAGTTGGAACCTAAAGGAGGTCCAAAGCTCAATAGGGAGGTCCGGACATGGGAGGTCCCGACCTGAGATCTCTGCAAGGGAGGTCCGGACGGTTGGGATCCGCACAAAGGGGAGGTCCTAGAGAACACGAAGAGGTCCCGAAGGACATGGAAAGACCCAACTAAACAAGGAGGAGGTCCCAAAGGACTCAAGGAGGTCCTGAAGGACAAAAGAGGTTCAAAGAATTGAAATGAAATTGGGGTCAAGATTTGGTCTAGGAGGTCCTTAGCGAGTGAGATCAACTCAGGGGAGGTCTCAACAGCTGGGATGAAATCAAGAGAGCTTTAACGATTAAGATCAAGGCAAGGGGAGGTCCAAAGGACACACAAGGGGGAGGTCTCATGGACAGAAGGTCCGAAAGACATCCACGAGATGGTCCTGAGGACAGGACCCACGGAAGGCTGGTCCTGACGGTCAGATCTCACAAGGGGGAGGTCTGACGGTTAAGATTAAAAGTCAGGAGAGGTCCTGACAATTAAGAAAATAAGCAAGGGAGATCTGAGCGGCTCAGAGACGATGATCAAAGGAGGTCGGAGCGGTTTAGATCATCTCTGAAAGAGGTCCGGATGGCTCAGATACGATCAAGGAACAACTTAACGGTCTAGGCCTGCTCGGAGGAGGTCTGGGCAGTTAGGATGAGGTCAAAGGACAGGGAGGTCTAGCAGACACAACCTGGAGGAGGTCATCTGGACAGGAAGTCCAACGACCTACTCACGGAAGGTCCCGAAGGTCAAGCTCAAATAGAAAGGTGGAGATCCGATGGCTAGGACCTCACAGGGGAGATCCTAATGGTCACGATCGGCAAAGAAAGGAGGTCCTAGAAAACGGTAATACCGTGAGTTGGGGCGGTAATACCAGATTGCACTAGGAGGACTTTTCCAAAGAAAAGGTTACAAGGATCAGGGCGAAAAGGAGTCCAAGTGATCACCGAGAGGTTCACAAGAGCATATAAGGAACTCAAGCGGTTATGAGGGGAGACCTAGACCCTAAGGAGGTCTAAGCCAGAGAAGAAAATCTGGACCAGGGGAGGTCCAATTTGAGCACAAAGGTGGTTCAATCAAATGCAAAGAAGGTCTAATTGGACACGAGTGGGTTCAAGTGAATTATCATGCCCAAAGGAGCATGAGGGAAACTCAAGCAAAAGACTTGAGGGGAGGTCTAGCACAAGAGTATACCCAAACAAAGAATGAGGTCTATGATCAAAAAGAGATACAGACATCAAATAGATTAAGACAAAGAAGAGATCCGCACCATAGGTGAGGTCCAAGTGGTAAGAAGGTTTGGGCATACAAAAGGGGTCTAATCATCCGGGAAGTCTAGACTTAGAAAAAATCTGAACACAGGAAGGAGGTCTAAACCAAAGAGATTCAAATCAACAAAGAGATCCAAAGCGGCCCAAACCAAAGGGAAGGTCTGGACACAGAGAGGATCTGATCTGAAGAGAGTACCCAAATAAAAAGGAAAGTGGTTTAAAGCCACAAGGATGATCTAGACCTCAGAGGAGGTCTAGCTACAAAGGAAGCCTAAACCTCAAGAGGTCCAAACTACAAAAGAAAGCTTAAGAGAGAGGTCCCGGCCCAAAGGTGGTCTGGACCAAAGAGGTAGACTAGACAAAAGGTCTCAATAGAGAGAGATTTCCAGGGGAGAGGAAGGACCCGCAAAGATAAGGGAGAAATAACAACAATCAGAGGTCCAACAAGAGGGACGGTCTGGACATATAAGAATGTCCAAATATAGGATAGAGGAAAGGAAAAGATGAGAGATAGCTCTAGAGAGCTAGAGCAACACCAAAAGAACTAAGCTTTGGATTAGTTGAAGTTTAGTTTAGTCATTTTAAACTCTTCAAATTCTAAAATTCTCAGATCGAGCTTTGAATTCTCATCAAAACCAAATGGTTCTTTTTATTTTGAAAATTTTCAAAAAGGCTCCGAAAATCAGGGTGTTACAGTGATCATCCTGCTACTGGTGGTGGAGAGCTGGGCACCATCAGCAAGGTGTGTGCGGCATGTTCACCAACGACGCCGTCTACGAGCACCTCGACGACATGAACCTTCCCCTCAGGGCCATCATGGGGGCCATGCCCGAGGTGGAGAAGCGCTACCAGCACCTGTAGCTGTAGAAGATGGATCAGATGCACTTGATCGACACCCATATGGCCAACGACGACGATCATCTGCACCCTGAAGTATGGGGATACGGGTAGGCTACACTAGTGCACAACTAAAAATTCTACCCGTAAACCAAGAAGACATACAAAGATTGTTACCACTAGACGCGCAGTGCAGTGAAAGAAGAGTTGGAGCAGCCTAGTCCAACGTCGTGTATATTAATGTATTGGAAGTAATCGATTGTCCAACATCCTTGGTCATCGATCGTCTCCTCTAGCAGCCTCTCGCGTTCTCTACATATGTTACGCATTGTCCTCGATCAGCTCAGCAGCCCCTCTACGATATCCACACGTCTAGGGGTGGAACAACGTCCATTGGTGTGCTAGCACCAGCGCGCATGGCAGGGCCTTCGGGGAGTTGGTGCCTAGGGTTTCGGTGGGTGGTGCAACATGTCCCAAAAGCTCGACACCTCCCCTTATAAAGAGCCCCTAACATATTCAATCTGAACTAGTTTGTTCTAACCTATTAAGTGTGTGGCCCTGTAGTTTCAGGTGTAATTGGTCATAACCCGAAAACTCCTTTCCGATCCATAAGTCGGTAGCAGTTCTTAGCAAGATATAGTGACTCCCGAATACACATAAATATCATAGACTAACCTTATGCAATATGATCTGCGACCAGGTCCTTGTCACTCACGACCAGTTCACATATGATCACGACCAGTTCGTAACACCTTTCAACTAGTTTGTCGCTAGTTTGTGATCATGTATGACTAGCTCACGACCAATCCGTATCCCCATATGACTATTTCATATCTGGTCGAATTAAACGACCTACTTGCGTATTCTCCTTTTGCCCCATGATATCTGATCGAACTCCAAGTGAGATATATGTCATCCATGGACTGTTCATTCTTTTCTCAATCTAATGATGGATAGCTTTGTATGGTCAATTCTTCGACCACTTGTGGCATAGCCATGTATTTTCTTTATCCGAGTACATCGAGATGTCTAGAGATATCTCTCCTGTTATGCTAGGAGGGGCAAATCCCATATCCGACCAGTCACATCACTCCGCTTGTTTCATAGCATACCCAAAAGCTATCTTTATAACAACCTAGTTACAGAGTAGCGTTTGGTAACCCCTATTGTGTACTGTTACACTATAAGAAACCATGTTGATCTCAGGTCTAAGAATTATACATCATCATTGCTTGAGACCAACTGATGACATATAGCAACATAACAATCTCAATAGTGTTTCAAAGTGAGTCAATCCAACATCATGTCCTTTAACATGTGCCCACACTATTGATTCGATATCCCCCATATCTATGACCGGTGAAACATGGTCATCAATCAATACATATGTTGGTCTATAAGTCACTAGTGCCTCGACCAGTGACATCCGACCAAGGATCATTTAGAATGATATCATACAACAATTAAAGAACTTCACCAACAAGTCACATACTTGCTAGTCTTTATAAATAATAATTCATCCAAGAAACATAATAATATTTATTCTATAATTCATAAACATAGATGTGATACAACCATCTGCATGATCACCTCTAGGACATACCACTAACATTAAGCGAAAGTCTTAACGATTCCATGTCACTCGATCGGTAGTAGTTAGTAGTAAAAGACATCTAGCTAATCTTGTTTTGGTTTAGCTAGTCTTATGGAACGATAAACTAGATAGATTACCTACCTTGTAGAGAGTTGAGCTTAGCCTTATCATTGCGCAAAAAAAAAGTCTAGCTTAACGTGTAACTTTGAAACTATAAGTTTTTTTCCTTTCAGAATTGCTATATATCATTCCACTGATTTTTTTTGTTAAATCATTCGAGTTTTTGACCTTGTGATTTTCTTGGAGATTTGTGCTCCGGCCGGCGAGGACATCTTCTCTGGCGAGCTCATTGTCGTTCTCTTCCTCTTCTCCGGCGCCGTCATCTCCCGCCGCCGCCGGGTTAGGGTTAAGGTTTGGGGTTCACAGGAGCCCCTGAACTTAGAGGGGGGCCGGGACGACGGGAGGACCGACGGTGGGTGGTGGTGGCGGCGAGGTGGCAGTGGTGCCATGGCCGTGGGTCAAAGGAGGTGGTGGGAGGTGGGGGCTGTGAAAACCGAAGAGCATTTGGATGAGGAGGCAGAGGATCCAACAGCGGTAGCCGTCTGAGACGAGGAAGAAGGGTAGGGTGGGGGTGAACCATCGGAGATGAGGAAGAAGGGTAGGGCGGGGGAGTTCAAGGTGAACAACAGCGACGACGGGGGAGGAGGAGGCGAGCGGCCGCAGCTGGAGGGGAGGTGGAGGAGGAAGGAGGGGGGAGGGGGTCGCCGGTGTGGAAGACACCGGCGAGGCTGGGGCGAGGGGCGGCAGGAGGATGGAGGCGACGCTAGGGTTGGGAGTAGAAGGCATATATAGCAAATGGTTGGATTGATCTGGAGTGTTCGTTGGAGATCTGGTAGCCAGAAAATCCGAATGATTTGCAAAAACAAAATCATGTGAATGATATATAGACAAACCCTTTTTTAGACGGAAACTAGAAGCTTTTAATCAAACTTTTATACTTGGGCTATTCCCGGCAAACTGCAATGTGCAAAGCATAAGTGCGTTTAGTGGTGGGCCCGGTTGGGCTGTATATTTCAATCGGGCTATACATTGTAGATGGCTGCTTCAGCTCTCATCCATAATCCCCACCTCCTTCTGCCTTCCTAGTTCCTTCACTCCAGCTCGAACGAACGGGCGCTGCCCAGGGAGAGTGAGATGGGGAGGCGTCACGGCGGCGGCGCGCGTGGACGAGGCCGAGGCCGAGGCCGAGGCGGAGGCGAGGAGGAGGGTCTGCATCTGCACACGGCTGCGAGGTCGGGTGATGTGGCAGCGGCGGAGTTGCTGTGCGAATCCAACCCTGTCGCCGTCAACTCCAGGGATCGCCTCTCACGCAGCCCGTAAGATCCTTTCCTTCCCTTGCCTTCCTCCTAGTTAATATTATACTTTCCCTTCATTTATCTTTATTTCGTTGGTGGCCATCCCTAACCAGTATACAACAGCCAGCCTTAATTTCATCTGTGATTGATAATTTCGTCTTGTTTATCGCCTTGAATAGTTCTTTTTTTGTAAAGTAAAGTGATGATACTGTGTCACGTTGGCCTGTCTAATGTGATGTGGCTAAGCAGCGCCTCTTGTGTTATTTCCGCAATAGTAATATGACATGATAATCTTGCTCTCTAGTCGTCCAATTTTACCAACCAACTCTACGTGAGTATGCTGGCTGACAGATCATGTGCTTGATCCTGCTCTGTTGCAAGTTCATGACAAGTATATCGTAGTTCTTGTTTATTTTTTTAGCCCTTGTATTGTTGCAATGTGTATTGTGATTTATATTACTAGATATGCATTATAATGGAAAATATTCGCCTTGCCATAACTGCTGCTTTCTCAAAATAGTCTACAACACAATGGAACTTCTCCTCATCCTGTAGGTATAATAGTTTAAGCTTGCTTTAATCTTCAGATGTGCTGTTATCTCTGGACTTTTTTCATTAGATCACATAGCAACTTTGACCTACTAGCTATGGACATGGTCTTATGGCAACGTATGAGGTTAGGTGCGATCCACACATAGGGAGTAATCGTAAGATAAGTTTGCTGTGAATAGTAGCATTTGTTCATTTTCTCTTTTTTTTTCCTTTTGATTTATCATCTCCCAGAATTTTCTCATCTTGTTTACTTTTAGCATATAATATATTCGATCTTGAAATTTTATACATAGGTAGAGCCGTAGAGAAAATTGAGGCCTACATGTTTTTTTTTTTTGAATTTTCCATGTTGATTTGGTGCCCAACCGAGCAGATTTCACGTTTATACCTTAAGGGTTGCTTTCACCTAATATGTTGTCATGGTCTTATTGATCAAAGTTATAACCATTTCTGAACCTTGCTGCTAATTTAGGGATGATAAGCCATTTTGTTTCATCTCTTGGCCCCTTGTTATTGCAAGAGCCAAACACAACCGCGAGCTATAAACTATTGCACAAGCTCCAAAGAGTTTGCTATAGCTTGCATATGGATGTTTCTAGATTCTCCAATTGAGTGTATAATTTGTGCTGATTTGTGTGTAGAGATAGACTAGTTCCTTCATGGGCAGAATTCGTTATTGCTGCATCAGTATTATTCCTCTATTAAATATTTAAATCATGGCTAAGCAATAGCCTCTTGTGATTTCTGCAGTAGTAGTATTTTATTGTGAGATGTGATAAGCTTGCTCTAGTCTTATCAATTTCCTCTGTTTATTTTATCTCCATGATATGGTCCATTTTGTTCATGTAGACTCCATTTGGCGGCATGGGCTGGGCACGTTGAGGTTGTGAAATGCCTTTGCAAGCACAAAGCTGATGTCGGAGCTGCAGCAATGGATGACACTGCTGCAATCCATTTTGCCTCCCAGAAAGGTCATGTAGAAGTGGTCCGTGAGCTGCTGGCATCTGGGGCCTCTGTGAAAGCAAAGAACAGGAAAGGCTTCACGGCGTTGCACTTTGCTGCGCAGAACTCCCACCTGGAGCTTGTGAAGTATTTAGTTAAGAAGGGTGTGGACATCACAGCGAAGACAAAAGGGGGGCAGACAGCCCTACATGTTGCAGAGAATGATGATGTGCGTGCGTTCCTGAAAGAATGCGAGCAGTCATTAAAGAAGGGAGCCGAGCTACCATCGGAGAAGAAGGATGATTCTGTGTCCACGACAGCCGAGAAGCCCGATGATGGCAATCCTTCTGGTGAAGCTATGAAAGATGGGGATGAGGCAGAGCAGGGTGAGAAGAGGAAAAGTGAGGGGATCGCTGCTGAGTCGAGGTCGCCGGAGTTGAAAAAGGCCAAAGTTTCACTTGGGCATCTAGTAAGTGAAAACGACATGGAAGAAGACGAGGAAGAGGAAGATGAGTAAAACTGAATAGGCTTGAGGATGCAAGAACTGAAGAACGGCAATTTGTATGTTTTGTTATCCTTTGTTCGTATAGCAATTTGGACTGTCCGTTTAGCTGGCTGACGGTCTATGAGCATGATAACTATATTACTACTCCCCTCAAGTCACAAAATTTGTATCAGTTGTATATGTAGTAGACTCACTCATCAATTCAACCCTGCATGAAACCAAAACAATATAAATGTGGTTTTATGTCATATTGTTTCCTTATTTTTTCTCCCAGTTGGCGTAGGGATTTGTACTATCTTTCTTTTTTTAAGATCAATCATAACGTGGATGCTTCTGGAGAGCCTAAGGCTGATCTTCCTCAGCGCCCTCCATCCATGTCTGTGATGGGTAGGTCCAAGACATTGGATCGCCGTTATTGGAATAGTTTTCTCTTCTTGCTGGGCTATTCAAAGCCAAGCTTGTCCTTCATCAATCGTGATATCCTCAAGTTCATCCTCCCTAATTTCTCTTTCTCGGAATGGGAGGTTCTGTGTTCTTCCAAAGACTTTCCTCGTATTCCAGCCATACCGTTTGTTTTTCACGGCATTCAACATTGTTTATCGGAGAGACAATTTCTTGCTGGATAAGAATCAGTGCTACACATACCATGTACGGCCCCTACCTACTTCAAACCTATTTTGCTTACCTCTGCAATAATCTCCATATGGTTCTGCACTGACTTACCTTGATCCACCCCCTTGCCAGACCCACTAATTTTTGGAGAATTTGCCATTCCTGCATAATATTGTTCATTCGGTTTTGTTTTCTGATTTGCTGGTATATCCGAGCATAGGTGGAAATCTTACCCTTAACCACATCTGGAATGTTAGTTGCAAATTTTATCTTTGTTCTTATCTTTAGTTAAAGGCAAATTTGACTCCAGGATACCTATTTTTTGTGGCATTTACTCTAGGACACTAGTTTTTTTTGTGTCTTTGCTGAAAGACACTAAACTTTGTTGTCTCTTTGCCGTAGGACACTCCGCTCGTTAAAATATAATATCCGGCTGAGAGAGGAGAGAGAAGATGGGTAAAAAGTCTGTTTTGCCCCTGACCCCTTCTTCTTCCTCCTCTTCTCGAGCTCCTCTCGCACCGCTGCCGTTGATGGTGAGCTCCCGTGCCAGCCCAAAAAATTCCAAAGGGTCAAGGGCAAAATATACTTTTCACCTTCCTTCTCTCTCGTTTCTCAGCTGGATATTATATTTTAATAGGTGTCTTTCAGCAAAGACACAACAAGTCAGTGTTCTGGAGCAAATTTCAGCAAAGACACATGCTTTTGGTGTGTACTGTTGTGGCCATTTGACCAAGCTCACGAGTCATTCATGCAAGAACTGGTCGCCAACCTTGGAGTTGCTGCCCGTGTGAAAGGAAACTGCTGGGGGGATGGAAATTGGACCGGAACAACGCAACCAAGGGACGAAAGATTCATGTGCGGATGCAACTGACTGATTCCCAGAGTAGCAGTAGTCGTCTGTCTTCTTCTTCTTCTAAAAGTGCATATGAGAAGGATTTATTCGCAGCAATTTACCCTCAGTCCCAAACACACAACACAACAACGAGGACAAGAATCCTACGTAACCTGCGGGCCTGTATTCCTTTACAAACACAGTCACACAGGCACAATAATAGTGAATACAACAAAGAGACAAGTTGATAATAGTCGAAACGAAACAAATCATGTCATCAATCGAAGGCACCAACAGCTGGGACAAGAACTGGGGATCCTGCGCCCACGGTGCTTTCGACTGTGAGGGCAAGCGGATCCCACAGCTGGACAACGCTGCAGCTCCCGGTTTTCAGACGCATCGGAGCTTTAATTCGGATAGCGGCTTCACCACGGCCCTCTGCTGCTGCTGCTGCCGCCCTCTTCAATCTGATACGTTCAGCTCTTGAACCAATTGTCTGACCCAATATCGATGCAGCTATGGTAAGGGCCATGGCTGTCTTGGGCATCAGCACAGATTTCCTGAGCATCCCTAAGAAAGGCACCGCAGCATGGACTGCGGCAAACCACTGCGCTGAAAACTTCTCCGTGTGCTCCCTCCAGATGCCAAGGGGAACGTTTGCTGCCATACCAAGCAATGCAATCACCAGTATTTTCGTTGGCAGGGGCTGAGGACGAAGCCCCTTCGCAAAGGCTGTGCGGGATAGTGCTGCACGCGCAGCAACCACTGCGGGTGGGCATCTCAGTTTCATACCAGCTGGGGGTGTCATCATCTTTGCGACGAGAGGCACAACACCACTTAATGCCCTATATGACTTTGCAAGAGGGCATTGCCCCATTTCCAGCCACTCGTTGCTCAGTGCTTCATGATTATTAGACTGACCTCCATTCTGAAATGCCAGGGAAAGCAAAATCAGATAAACGAATGGTATGCTCCTTTGCTAAAGAATATGGCAAACATTTTTATTCCGCGTTCATTTTAGTGTCTGTTCTATGTAGGGCAGTTCGTAAAGACCATGCGCAGCATGTATCTAATGCTGGCATGATAATCTTACTTTCTTTTGGTACTAAAAAGTTGGCCATCTCAAAAATCTTTCGAGAGGATACTGGAACATTGTGACACAGTCACACAGGATATAGGAAAGAGCGACAAGCATGGTAATCTGACAAAAAAAACCAGAGCAAAGAGGAACCAAAAATTACCTGGGGGAGGTTGTTGGGATTCTTTTTGTTGGAGTTTTTCTTATTGCGCTTATTTGAGAAATCACCAAAGCTGAAAAACCCTCCAAATGCTGAGAGACTGATGGTAGCTGCTTTGGCTGCCAAGGGGTTAAATTCAGGATTGGATGGCTTCTCAATCTGTGGAAAGGATCCTTCTGAAAGTGGAACAACCCCATCTCTACCGTGGAAAACACGAAATGCCATGTCAAAATTGGGTCCATCTTCGAAAATTGGACCCTTGGCTCCCCTTGCCTTTACAATCAGAAAATGATAGAGCTCAGCAATCACATCGACAACGTATACAACGTTTCAGAAACAGATGACGTGCTTACGTAGAGGGGTGGAAAGTAAAGGACATACAGGAACAGGGAAATTAACGGATGATGAGGAAAAACTTGTAGGCTCATTGATGTTCCTCAGGAATGGGCATCTTTCGATTCCTTGTTGGACGGCATTCTCTTCCAAGCACAAGGGGTCACTGAAAGCCCTTTGAAAAATGGGATCCATACGAATGACACCAGCAACCCAACCTGTGAGTGGAAATGTTGGGAGAGCAATGTGAGTCAAGAGATGGTATATGCCGAAACAGTAAGAAATCATGCTGTCAATTGCCCTACCATGGCAGGTTCATGCTTAACAATGAGCAACCAATTTATGAAAGATAAAAAAAAATCAATCTTTTTGAGCGCCAGTGGAAACGATAGGTTGTGGATAGACAGTTTCCTTGAATGCAAGTTTGTTGTTGAGGCTTGAGGAAGCTTTGATCACCATGTGAACTACACTCCAGACTAGATTAATGGTATTTTTTTTGCGAGGGAGGTAATGTTTTTTTTATATAAACCAGATTAATGGTAATGCTAGAACAAAATGGATGGTTTGAAGCCTAACATTGAGCTGCTGCATAAGCAAAGTTACTTGACAAGCCTAAAGCGTGGCAAGCGGAATTCCCGGTGTAACTGGAAGCCCGCATATGAATATGGTCGGATTGGAGTAAACAGTTTGTTACCCCATGTTGATTGACCTAACCTACCTAAAAGCACATGCACATGCACATGCGAGCATAGACCTACCCAGCAACCACCCCCTATCGATTGTTGGTTCCCTTTTCCCTTTGTTGAAATGATGGAGAAGGCAGGATCGGCGGATGGAAACACGACACAAATCCAACAAAACGAGAAGGGAAACAAGACAAGAATTACATTACAGCAGGTTGGAATTGTATGAGGTAAGCATTAAATTTTTCACAGCAATCTTGTAAGGCTAAATCCATTCGTTGTGGATTCTAATCTTAATCTTGCATTGGAGAGCAACAGCGACCCATCCATCCATCCTAAATCGAATTCCCCAAGAAAGAAAAGGAAAGAAAGAAGCGATGGTCCATCCTAATCCTAAATCGATCCTGATAGAGGAGAGGAGAGAAGGCTAAGCGAAGCGAAGCAAAGAAAAGAAAAGGTCACCTCCGATTTGAAGCGAAAGAAGCGGAAACAAGGAGATGAGGCAGGCAGCGGCAGCTCTTGTTCTCCTCTTCTTCTGGTTGTTGGTTGGCGCCGCGCGCGTGTGGAGAGCACAGTGCACAGGAGGTGAGGAGGAGGAGGAAGTTAAGACGAGGGAGACAACTCCGCAGGAGAGGAGAGAAGAGAGGAAGAGTTAGTTGTTGGCTGCACTGCATATATGGACATGGCGGTTTGACTCTGACTCGGCCCTTGCAAATTGGAAATTGCAATTGCGACAGCCACGCGCGCGCACGCATGCTTTCCACGCGATCGACTAGGCAGCCAGCAGCATGCGTTCCTCCAGTCCAATGCACGATTCCTTCCATTCCACCCCGGCCCTATCGTAGTCACCTTCCACGTCAACTTACAAGTTGCGAACGATGTGTTGGTCATACTCACACAGAGAGAGAAAGCAGGGGAATGGATGCATGAATTGTGATCGATGATGTCGTGAGAAACTACACGTCTCCCGAACCCCTTTCTTCTTCTTCTTCTTCTCTCCTCGGCCATACTGCTATCGACAACTACCTCTTCAATCTTCAAGGATCTAATCCTGGCATCATCGCTAGATTCACTACAGCTGTCAGCCGTAGGCCTTGCCCTCGCGCCTTCCGCCGAATTGCCGTCAAGGCAGGCACTCATGCCCTAACTAGTCGTGTCACACTTGCAGGCTACATGTGTTGCCTCCATTGGCAGCTAGAGCTGCCGCACCTGAGAGCAGTGTTAAACATAGGGTTCTTTGCTACATATCTAAGTGAAATTATTTTTCTGCATGTGTAGACAAAATATTTGAGATTGACTTAGAGGTTGTATCAGAGATTTAGTTAATTAGTTGCTTTCCTTGTCTCTTAGCTTTCCAATTATGTGATTGCCTATGCAGGCAACCAGATTGTAATGACAAAATCAAGCTATAAGAAAATACCGAAAAGAGAGTCAGCTCTCACCTCTCCCTCTTGCGCCACCAGCCCCTTCTCCTCCCTGCTTCGGCTGGCGCCCAAGCGCTGCTGCGGCCCAGGGGAACGTTCTCCCGTCCATCACTCCTATAACCTTCGCCATCCAGTTCTCGGCCATAACATCTTGGTATCAAAGCCATCTACTGCACCTTCATCTATGAGCAATGGTGGTGTCGATCCCGCGACGATGGAGGAGGTCTTGGCGCAATGGAAGGCAATCGGCATGACGCTGGAATCTCATGGGGCGTAATTGACGGCCATCAACAACCGATTGGAGAGCCACGACGTTCGGCTGGCACGACTCGAGAAGACGAGGGTCGAGGGTGAGGTTGCCACACCTACTCCCACGGCGCCAATGCCGCCCACACCGAGAGGAAATTTTTTGGGGGAGAAAAGGGAGCCGAACCGCATTCCTCGATTCCACAAACTATAATTTCCTGTGTTTGACAGTAAGGAGGATTCGTTGCCATGGCTAAAACATTGCGAACAAAATTTTTTTTTGCGGGCAACGGACCCTGGAAGATGAGAAAGTATGGTTGGCATCTTATCACTTGATTGGCAGTGCCCAACAATGGTACTTGCACGTCGAAATTGACGAGGGCACACCATCCTGACAGCATTTCACGGAGATGATCAACCTTCGATTTAGGCCTCCCATCCGCAAGAATCCCCTTTGTGACCTCACCCAATTGAGGCGCACAGGAACGGTGACCGACTACATCGGCAAATTCCTGGTGCTATTGAGTAGCGCAGGGCCCCTACTTCCAGCACAACAGATTCAACTCTTCACGGTAGGGTTGCAGGAACCCCTCAGCATCGACGTCGAACTCCGGGTGCCACAGAGCTTGAAGATGACCATGAGTCTCGCGCGCTCCTTTGAGAGCTGTGCCTAGGCCATCACCGAGCTAGCCGTGGCCACGACCAAGCCGGCCAAACCGATGCCACTTGAGCGCTATGGGGCGCAACCACCGACCACATCTCTGAGGGTCATCGTGCTTACTTCGGGCGTCACGCCAACATCGGACACCGGCAGCAAGACCAAGTGGGTCCAGCAACTTACACCAACGCTGATGGCGGAATGCAAGCGAGCAGCGCTCTGTTTTAATTGCGATGAGAAATATCATTGCAATCATAATTGTAAGCAACTCTACCTCCTCGAGCTCGCCCAGGATGACACCAACGCCGATCACATTGACACCGACACAGAGATCTCCCTTCATGTGTTAACCGGCATTAATACTAGTCAGACGATGTAGTTGGAGGTACGCGTGGGCATGGCGGCACTCATGGCATCGGTGGACTTGTGTGACGACCCAGTCTTAGGGCACCCGAGAGATCCTTCATGACCTTCTGAAAAGTCCATCAGGACCTCCCAGGAGGTCCACAAAGGACCTCTCGAACTGACCACCAAGACCTCCCAGGAGGTCCAGTAGGACTTCCTGGAGGTCCAGGGGATCATGACCCGAGAGGGTCTTGGAGCCAAGGAGCACCCGAGGGCCTTGCCACGGCCAAACAGAGAAGGATGAGGAGGTCTGAGAGCATTCCCAAGACCTCCCACGACCCTCCGTGAGGAGGTCGTGAAGAGCTGGGACCACTCCAAAGACCTCCCATTCACTCCACTGTGTGGACATAGAGGTCCAAGCATACTCGGGTTCCTCAGGAAACCCGAGCTACCCCAAGGATCATGGCTAGCTCTTCACAAAGACAAACACATAGGTGGTGACATCCAGAACACACCTTTATTTATACAACATGTTAACAAAGTCGTTTACAAGATGGCCTTGGGCCAAACATAAATACATAAAAGCAAAACAGAGCAAAAGAAAGCACGAGAGTCCATCAACACGCCACAGGCAGCTGACTGGAGGGCATAACCTAGCTGCTTCGATCTTCATCACTTGCCAATATCTTCTCCCGCAAAATTTGTAATGAGCAAGAGTGAGCACTACCATCAGTGTTTCGCAAGTTACACCCGTGGGTTAACAATATGACATGCATAAATGGATAATCAAAGGATGGCATAATAGGGTGATCTTGCACAAAGCCCATTTTCTTTCAAATACCATTACTAAGTTCCAAAGGTGTCTTTCAATAGATAAAATTCATTTTACCAAAGCAATTTTTCAGCTGGATAGCATTCATCATTATTTGGTGAAGGATACCTCCCGACATTAGGCTCCTCGCCCAAACCCATGGGACGGCATCCCAAAACAGATTTGAAAATCATTTCGAAATTCCCAAAGTCAACAACTAACTTCAAGTGGCCTTTGCCAAGACGCCCTTGACCGTGGACACGGCTATTCAATAGATTTAACTCGCAGAGGTTGTGCACTTTACCCACACGACATGAGTACTCTAGTTTGTCCCATTCGTCAATACCACCTCTCACTTCCAAAGGTAAGAGATCTAGAGCTCATGACAAGGCCTTTACAATGCATTGCTCCACCACGCCTTTCCTTGCTAAGGTTTCACCCCCTATGGATAGCCATCCGTGAAGCCCTCTTGCACCAAAGGGGAACAATGGGTCATCAAAGACCTCTAGCCAACAAGACCTCCCACACCACCAATGGAGCAAAGATGTAGTGGAGTTTTGCAAATTATTCACCAGTCCCACACCCCATTCTCGAGACATGTGGTTGCACGATTGTGGCATAGCCCATTATAGGCATGGCATTGGTCGCTCAAAGACCGGTCCTCAAATGACTAGGGCGACTTCCACAAACCCAAGGGCATCGATCTACCATAAGGCACGATCCGTGCATCAACTTGCACCAACCAAGTCAACCAATTCGCCCATCAAAAATCCATTTTCATAACTTTGCTTCCCCAGCAATACTTTCATACCTCCATGACAACCCAATGCCATGGTGAAAATATTTAAAACATTATTTGGTTATGTTGGTAAAGATTTTCCCAAATCAATAGTTTTGGTCTAAGCATAATCGAGCATATGTTTTTCAAATGGTCTTGACTCATACTCATCAGATAGCCAAGTTTGACCTAAAGGTGACAATGTGTTCTGCATCAAACCAACAGAGGTCATACAAAGGAAGTGGGTATAACTATAACGTTAAAACCGGTATTGAACTAACTTGATAAAAATAAGCATGCAAAGACACATTAAAAAAGTAACATAATTAGTTTAAATTATCGGGTGCAATATGATCAAGAGTGTAACTTGCCTTGCTCACTACTTAGAGATTCTTCTTCTTCGTAACTTTGGATTCCCTAATCTTCACAATCTACATATATATAGAAGGCAAATTCAAAGAAGATTCAAACAGAGATCCAATAAAGATCCAAATAAAGAACCAGAGAACTCCAGAGAAATCTCAAAACCCAATTAATGTAAGAGCATTGTATTTAGATTAGGTTCTTTTGGAGAAGGTCTAGCTTACCAGAGGAAAAAGGGTCTTTGGAAAAAGGTCCCAAGGTGTGACCTAGGCAAAGGCGAGAGGTCCCGAGGCCAAAATGCTTGCAAGGTCCGAGAGAAGGTCCTCACACGAGCACCACAGATTCCAAAGAAACCCACCAGAGAAGGTCCTGTGAAAAACATGGCCACTCGGGGTAGTGGTAAACACAAGGGTGGAGGAGATCATCAAAGAGCTTACCAAGGATAAGAAGCTATGGATGAAAGGGGAGGTCGTAAGAACCAAGCTCTCCCGGGAAGGCCTCTGGTCCAAAACCGAGAGGGTGAAAATGGAGAAGGTGGAGTGGTGGAATTTCTTAGACAAGTTGTAGTCAAAGTGGTGAAGAAAATTAGAAATACATGAGTCCAGGATAAGTATAGAAATGGGTCAAAGGTAGGTAGTGGTGGGGCAGGTGTCACCACCACCCCAGTTAAAAGGTACGAGAAGGACACGTATGTTGCTTGGGAAGGAACAAAGAAAATGTCGAGAATGCGGTTAAGTGACCCAATTCAGTAAAACACCACGATATGGATGCATTTAATGTGACAAGACCCGCATTAAATGCTCAATATAATAACGTGGCGGGAATTGAGAATGGTTAAGACCGGCGGTGGGGCCACCAATTGTAAACAATCGAGGTCAAAATAGGGAGGTCTTGACCCACAATAGAGGTCCTCGAGGAGGTCCGAGCGGCTTAGAGGTCCTAAGCCCAAGGACGGAAGGTCTAAAGATTGAGGAGGTCTAGACAGGGAAGGTCTGGACAGGGGGAGGTCCTGACGGTCAGGATCTCACCAAGGGTGGTCTGGCGGGGAGGTCTGGGCGGTTGGATCTCCAAGAGGGAGGTCCAACAGCCAAGACCAGCGCGAAGGGGGAGGTCCCCAAAGAAAAACAACGCGTGAGGAGGTCTGGGCCCTCGGACTTAAAGCGAGGGGAGGTCCAAACCATTAGATTCAATACAGGGGAGGTCCGAACTGCTCGATTCGAGACCAAAGGAGGTCTCGAACTGCTCGATTCGAACAAAGGGAGGTCCACGAAGGGACATAGCGCATGGGAGGTCTAGACCCTTGGATTGGAAATGGGAAGAGGTCTGGACCGCTAGATCCAGCACAAGGGAGGTCCTTTCGGCCAAGAAAGGATATCCAAGGGGATTTACATGAATTCAGGAGGTCCGTAGGTGAACAAGAAGCTCACTGGAATACACGGATGTCCCAATGAAAGGAGGTCTGGGCATAGAGAGGCGCCCAGACAGCAAGAGGTTTAGACTTAAGAAAAGTCTGAACAGAAAAGAGGTCTGAACCCTAAGAGATCCAAACCAACAAAGAGGTCCAAGTGACCACTTTCAAAAGAACAAGCCCGACGTAGGAATACGTCCAAGCCAGAGAAGGTTTAAGCCTCACGGGAGGCTTAACCTCACATGCCACTGGGAGGTCTAGACCACGAGGAGGTCTAAACCTACACACCCAAAGAAGATATACTAAGGGAGGTCTCATCAAGCACACCAAAAGGAGGTCTCAGCAATTCAAACCTCTCCAACCGAACCAAACTTGAAATTCTCATTAAAATAAAATAGCTTTAATTTATTTTACACATTTAAAAAGGATTTAGAAAATCAGAATGTTACAAACCTACCCCCCTTAAAGGAATCTCGTCCTCGAGATTCAAACAGAATCAGCAAAGAGATAGGGGTAGTTAATCTTGAGGTCCTCTTCTTTTTCCCATGTAGCTTCACTTTCTGGATGATGGCTCCACTGCACCTTGTATGACTTGATAATTCTACTCCTGGTGACTCGCTCTGCAACATCCAGAATTTTGATTGGTTGCTCCACATAAGTGAGGTAGTCCAAGTCCTCTATCATAGTATGGTCTTCAGGAAACCGTAGGCACTTTCTTAATTGTGATACATGAAAAATGTTGTGTACTGCCGACAAGGACTCTGGAAGTTCCAGTTTGTAAGCTACTTCACCTTGTCTTGCTAAAATCTTGTAGGGTCCTACAAATCTTGGTGCCAACTTTCCTCTCATCCGAAATCTTCTAACTCCCCGAATTGGTGTTACTCTGAGGTATACAAAGTCACCAACCTCAAAAGATAAATCTCTGCGTCGGTGTCAAGATAGCTCTTTTATGTCGGATCGGCCACTCTCAATCGCTCCTTAATCAATTTCACTTTGCTCTCAAATCTTTGATCGTCAGGCCCATACAGCTTGATGTTCTCCAACTTCATCCCGGAGGAGAGGTGTTCTACAAGGTCTTCCATACAAAGCCTCAAATGGAGACATTTGTAGGCTAGCTTGATAGCTATTATTGTAAGAAAATTCAAAGATAGGGCAAGTTTTTGTCCCAAATTTTTCCAAAATCCAGGCACATGCCCTAAGCATATCTTCCAATATCGATTCACTCTCTCTGCTTGCCCATCGATTTGGGGATGATAAGCCGTACTAAAATTAAGTTTAGTACCTAGAGCTTCATGCAAACTCTGCCAAACCTTGAGGTAAATTGAGATCCTCTCGTCGATACTATTCTTTTGGGCACTCCATGTAAACAAACAATTACGGCCATATATAGATCTGCCAAGACATTGCTACTATAGGTGGTCTTAATCGGTATGAAATGGGCTACCTTAGTTAGTCTATCAACCACCACCCATATGGAATCATACCTGATCGAGTCTGGGCAATCCAAAGGATAAAATCCATGCCCACTTGCTCCCATTTCCATTCGGTATTGGCAAGGGTTGTAATAAACCCGTGGGTTTTTGGTGTAGAGCCTTAACTCTCATACACACATCACATTGGGCTACATATTTAGCCACATCTTGCTTCATACTGGTCCACCAGTACCTCTCTTTAAGGTCTTGGTACATTTTGGTGCTGCCCGGATGAATAGAATATGGTGATCCATGTGCTTCCTCCAAAATGAGTTGCTTAATCTCCTGGTTGTTTGGCACACAAATTCGGTTACCAAACCATACTACTCCTTGCTCATCTTCAGTAAAGCCTGGGGCTTTACCTCTTCTCATATTTCTCTTGATGTCTTGGATGTCTTCATCTCTTTCTTGCTGTTCTTTGATTTGGTCCAGGACAATTGGATGTACCTCCAAGGTATTTATACAACCTTGCTCTACTATCTCCAGATTGAGGTACTTCATTTCCTCATATAGCCTTGGTTGTTGTTCTTGGACTGACAAGGTATTACAGTAGCCTTTTCGGCTTAAAGCATCAGCCACTGTGTTGGCTTTGCCTGGGTGATAGTGTATCCCAAGGTCATAGTCCTTAATTAATTCTAACCACCTCCTTTGTCTTAAGTTCAGCTCTGCTTTGTGTGAAAATATATTTCAAACTTTTGTGGTCAAGTATACCTCACATCGGTTGCCAATGAGGTAGTGCCGCATATCTTTAAGGCATGCACAACAAATGCTAATTCAAGGTCATGTGTTGGGTAGTTCTCCTCATGAGGTCTCAACTGCCTAGAGGCATATGCCACTACCCTTCTATCTTGCATTAGCACACATCCTGCACCTTGATGGGATGCATCACAAAATACTTCAAAGTCTTTTTGGACGTCTGGAAGTATTAACACAGGAGCTGTGGTAAGCTTTTCCTTCAATCTCTGAAAACTTTGTTCACAGGTCTTAGTCCACTCAAACTTCTTTTCCTTTTTCAGAAGTTGAGTAAGAGGTCTAGCAGTCTTAGAAAAGTCTTTAATAAATCTTCTGTAATAACCAGCTAGTCCAAGGAAACTTCTTACCTCAGTCACTGTTTTAGGAGGTCTCCAGTTCAGGACTGCTTCCACCTTTGATGGGTCTACAGCTACACCTTTGGCTGAAATAATATGACCTAAGAAGGCTACTTGACTTAGCCAAAATTCACATTTACTAAACTTGGCATAGAGTCAGCTGCTCTCTAAGTCTTCCCAAAGACCATTCTAAGGTGGTCTTCATGCTCGCTTCACTTTTAGAATAGATGAGAATATCATCTATAAATACCACCACAAATTTGTCAAGAAAGTCCATGAATACTTTGTTCATCATGCTCATAAAATAAGCTGGGGCATTTGTCAGTCCAAACGACATCACAGTGAATTCATATAGTCCATACCTTGTGGTAAAAGCTGTTTTGGGGATGTCCTCTGGCCTGATTTTAAGTTGATGGTAACTGCACCTTAAGTCTATTTTGGAGAACACACTTGCCCCTTGTTGGTCAAAGAGGTCATCTATCCTTGGTAATGGATATTTATTCTTAATAGTGACCTCATTGAGTGATCTATAATCCACACACATTCTCAAGCTCTCGTCCTTCTTTTTAACAAATAGCACAGTGCTCCCCATGGTGAAGAGCTTGGTCTAATAAATCCTTTTCCTTCAACTCTTGGATCTGCTTTCTTCGCTCTACAAGTTCATTCACAGCATCCCAGAAGGTCTATTTGAGATGGGTCTTGTCCCCAGTGACCAGTCAATTAGGAAAGAGATATCCCTATCGGGTGGCATTCCAGGGAGTTCCTCAGGGAACACATCCATATATTCTCTGACCACTGGGAGGTCTTCCAGCTTCACTACCTCCTTTACATTAGTTAGAAGAGGTCCTGTCTTAAGGGAGGTCTTTGGCTTAAACTCTACCCGACTTCCTTGTTCATTGGTGAGTGTTATAGACTTAGTAGCACAATCAATCTGACCTTTATTCTTAGCCAACCAGTTCATTCCAAGGATTACGCCCAGTCCTTGAGTTGGCAAGACTATCAAGTCTGCATGAAATAAAACTCGTAAATCTCTAAGGTGAGATTTGGGCGGAGGGTATTAGTCCTCATATCTATACCCGGACATGTATTAGCATAGGGTTTACCAAAGGAATTGTAGACAACCCACAATTTCCCACAAATTTGCTAGAAACAAAAGAATGGGAAGCCCAGGAGTCAAATAAAACTAAGTCGGTACGGAATTGACAGGGAACGTACCGAGAACCACATCAGGTGCATCATGTGCCTCTTTTGCCGTGACATGTGTGACACGGCCCTTGATAACCTTAGCGCAAGCTTCACACTTGAGGCACTTCCTTGAGCCGATGCTCCTTGTTCAGATCGGACCGATGCAAGGAACTTGTTGCTTCTTTGGGCACTTATTAGCGTAGTGCCCAATTTCATTACAAAAGAAACAGGTCACTCCTACGAGGAGGTCATGGAAGGTTTCTTTTGAAATTGACTCCCAGAAGAGGTCCTATGATAACTTGATTTGCTAGTACGTTGCTCTGACCCAGATGCCCTTGAGGAGGTCCGTGAGGACTTGTGCTGAGAGGTCTGGGATTGAGAGGTCCTAGACCTAGGAAATCCTCCAGGGTTAAACCTTTGTGCAGTTTTCTTTCTCTTTCGGCCCTCAATCTTTTGGAGTTTATCCTCTTGTCGGATGGCCTTGCTCACAAGCTTTGGAAGTCAAGTGTTCTGGGAAACAAGATGAACTGAAATATTATCATTCAACCCTTCCAAAAAGTGTTCTTGCTTGCTTTCATCAGTAGCAACATCCCCCGGAGCATATCTTGCTAGCTGATTGAATTTATGCATATACTCATTGACAGTACGACTGCCTTGCTTCAGAGTACGAAATTCTGTCCTCTTTAATGACATCATGCCGGTTGGGAGATGAGCACGATGAAATGCTTTCTTGAACTCATCCCATGTGATGGCCTGAGGATCAGCATGGGATTGACTAAAATTGTCCCACCACTCGAGGTCGGGTCCACCGAGTTGGTGAGAAGCAAAAGCACTCTCATGGTCCGTACATTGCACCATGTCTAATTTCACGCCACCGCCTCTTAACCACCATCAAGATCCATTGGCTCAAGACCGCTTTGAAAGTTGGAGGCGAACCTCATAAATTCTGCAATGCTAGACCTTGGTGGAGGTGGAGCTTGGGCTTGAGGTTGAGGTATCTACTGCAGCTTGCAGAGATTGAGTGTTGGCAATAGATCTGTGAGAGCAAGTTTATCAACTGAGTTTGATTTGCCAACAAGCTGTGTCCAAGTAGGGCCTTCACCGAGGTGGGGGTGGCTGTGATGTTGGTTGCCCTTGCTCACCCTCAACTCCTCTATTCGATTGGTCCATATAGCGGGTTCTCACCTCTTCCTCGGCTTGTCATTTGTGATGGCTTGAGTTACCACTGCCATTTCTAGAGGTGGCCATAGTGTCCAAGCACCAAGGCTGGAAAAGAAAAGAGAATAGGCTAAGGAAAACTAGCCCAACCAAATATTTCAGCAACAAAAATCCAATAAAAGAAAACAGCAATAAGAGCCTTCTCAAGGTTTATAATAACCAAACACCATGCTACTCGAATCTTACCTTTTTAAGGGAGGTCCTAAGCACCAGACTTAACTCAAGACCTCTAATAAGGAGTTGCAAGGATAAGGCAGTCCATTTAACTTAATAAATGGGTGTGTAGAAAGAAACATGATAAGATGAGATTGAGGTAAGAAAAAGAACCAGAACAAGGTAAGAATGGAAAGATGACCTAGGTAAGAAAGAACATTTTATTCTTCTTTTGTCATAAAGAAAATTTGAAATTCTACAACCATTCTACTAGGTTACGGCTTACAGTCAGAAGTGCTCTGATACCACTCTTGTGATGACCCAGTCTTAGGGCACCCGAGAGATCCTTTGTGGACCTCCTGGGAGGTCCTGATGGACTTTTCAGAAGGTCATGAAGGATCTCTCGGGTGCCCTAAGACTGGGTCGTCACAACTTGGGTTCCACCCACAACTTCATCAGCAAAGCCGCACGGGTGAATTAAATTCAAATAAATCCAAATGGCGAATTTTCTCCCTACTAACTATTCAAAGGATTTTTAAAGCTCAGAAAATTGAGATGTCACAGTTGACCAGAGGACGATCAACTATTTCCACTACACCGACGTGCGCTACGTTGAACCGGCCACTACTCTACTTCCGCTGCACTGCGCGTCTAGTGGTAATGATCTATAATCTCTTACTTGCATGGCTTCATGGTTTACACTGTAGAAAATTTTAATCTGCGCTAGTGTAGCCTACTCGTATTCCTTTAGTTTTTGCATTTTTCTTTTATATTCGGTGCTTATGTGCAATGCTGGGTGCTTTCTAACGTTTATTCTCCTAATATAAATCAGGTGTGTTAATCCTTCCAAAAAAAGCCCAACCTAAGGTGGATGAGATCACCTTCCTCGATGATACTGGCAAGACGAGATTTCACAAATGACTATTATCTTGTTTATGCGAGGATACTGGCAGCCGAGAAGTGGCCAAGCTAATGCGAGAAAAGCCTATTATCTTGTTTATTTTCCAAGTCATATTATAGTTTTAAAAATCCTGTTTTTTAGGTAACTAAAAATCCTGCACTTTGAACGAATAAGCCACAGCCCAATGGTCTGGTCAATTGAACTGAAGCCCAAATAGATGTCGGGTGGGTCGTGTTGCACGCTGGATCCTTCACAGATTTTTTTTTAACCAAAGAAGGAGCTCTGCCATTCATTTCAAATAGAAAGGAATACATTGGCCTGGAAGAGCTACACCAAAAACACTGACGAGTCCCAAAATGGAACTCCTATCAAAGCACCAACGAAATCATCCACTAGGTAAACACCTAATGGGGCAACAAGAACACGACCCTCCTCCTACAAACAACAAAGTCAATGGCTTGTCATCCACGAGGCAAAGCACAAAATTGGAGAAACCACGACTCTTGCAGGGGCTTAAGATGCAGCTATTAACATCAAGGTGCTCACCACGGCGGAAACCATACCACAATAAGGCACACCACACTAGTGACTACGCCGCACCAGCTCAACACTAGATGACAAAGCATGGCAAGCCAGAAATAAAAGCACGTGGAGCCACAGCTAGCACAAAGCAACAACAGGACGGTCGACAAGATAGCTTTGGGAAGAACAGGGGGAGGGGCGACCCCCTCCACTCACACCAAGGCGAAAGGCAGTGTGCAAAAAGGAGGAGGATGTCGCGCCGCTGTTGCACCGATGCACCGCCCACGACTTGCCACGACAACGTCGGGTCACTCACTGCGGCGGCCGTGACTGTGCCCACCAATCCGCCAAGACACCCATGTGCGACCGAGACCAAGCCTAGCCAACCGCACCGAGGAGGACACCCCTACCTCTACAGCTGCGATTAGGTCCGACCAGCCACGCACACACCCATGAGCGACCGAGACTAGGCCCGGTCAGCCACACCGAGGAGGACGCCCGATCCGCTGGAGTCACCGACACGCTACCCGATGAGACGCACGCCCCAGCGACACACCGGTCGACCTCCTCCTGCCAAGTCACCTTGCCAACACAATAGCCATGTGGCGAAACCAAGCTGACTGAGTGCCACGTAAGTAAAACCATTGAGCAAAATAGCCACAGGGGGTTAAGTGCACTGGTTTTGCAACGTGGGGTGTCAAATGATCAGTTTTTTAGGTCAGAAGGTTAAGTGCCCGGACAGCGATACTTCAGGAGGTCACATGGACATTTTCATTATAATATTGATTGTATTTAATATCGAGTTTAAAAATGAATTCTTTTCAATTAAAATAGAGATGGTATATGAGATTCAATTGGCTACGTAATATCTGTATGTGTTTTTTAACTAAATTATAGGATTATGATATTATTATGTTCAATTTCTAAGCTTATTATTATGGTATTTATGTTTTGATAGCATTTTTAAAATCTTATAAATTAAGCTTTTGATTTCGCAATAGCTACTATAACTTTTTCTGACCTTGCCGCGAAGACGCGAAAATCGCAGTTATGTACCATGCTAATTTATAATACGTATGTATACTGCTACAGTACATACTGGCTACTTGCGTGTGTGTAGCTAGCAGCCAGCATGTTGCACTGCATTTGCATGCTAGATCCGACCGGGACAGCTGGAGGGAGGGCGACAGGTTACCAAACCATGCATCCATACATGAATGAATGAATGATACTCGATCTTATGGTATGTATGATCACTTTAATTAGCTTATTCCATCTCCTCTCCTCCACAGACCAGTAGATCTCCTCTCCTCTCCTCTCCTCTGAATATCTCGTTCTCACATGTGTGTTGAAACAACCAAAAATTTCAAATTTCAAAAGTTTTTAAAATCTTTTGCTCGATTTTCGGTTTTCTTACCCAATTCGGAAATTTCCTTCCCATTTCCTCTTTCCTCTTCGGGCCTACCTGTTTCCTCTCAGCCGAAAGCGCCTTCTCCCGCGCCTCTCCTTTCTTCCTCCTCCCGCACGTCACCTCCCCCACGCCATTGCCTCCTTCTCCGCCTCCGCTGCGATCAACCGCTACCTCTCGTGCCACCTCACCTCCGCCAACACCTTCCGCCGACTTCGACGACCAGACTCCAAAAAACGCCAAACAAGACCTGTTACTAAAAGACTTTTTGTAAGGAGGCAAGTCGCATTCCTTGATCATTTTGAGCCTATAACTCCCTGGCTTAGTACACTGCTCTCCCGATTGAATATCTACAGGACAGATGTGTGCTCTTGTGTGATAAAGCAAAGACGAATGGGTGGGACAAGGGTGGGCTGAAGGACACTCATTTGGTCTATATGTGAGACGGTCCCATCAAGACGGGACACAAGTTCCACCATTGGCCGGTGGTCACTCGAGGGCTGTATGGAGTAGAACCTACCAGGTAGAGGTCAGAAAGGTTAAGCAGTGAAAAAGCTTTATTATCTCAGCTCAGTCGCACGCTAACGTATTACGTGTCTATATACTGACAGTGTGAGTTTGAGATATCTTGTGGGTAAAGTTGGGCAACTCTGCGGAGTGTGTAATAAAAGGTATTCGAATACGCCGTGCTTCCGGTTAATGAAGCTGTGTTCATGGGTGATTCCAGTACATGAGGCATAAGTAGATATTTTGAGATGTTAAGTTGGTTTGTGCAAGTGTTAAGAAACCCTTGATTTTTTTTTATCGTTTTACCGCTTTATAAACTGCTTTAAACGCAAAATGTATACACATATGCCTGTTAAGATAAACCCTAACCATCTATTGAGCCCCTTGCATGTAATTATTTAGCCTTTTCATGTGGCATGTTGAGTACGGTAGTAGTACTCATTCTCGCAAAATCTGCAAATCATCTACAGAAGAAATCTAGGAAAATCTAGAGGATTTTGATGAGGAAGGATTTGGCAGGATCACCAGACGACGATAATTACGGTTATTATGTCTCGACCGCGCTCAAGCGTGTCTGTGGTTTTAAGTTCTTTTGTCTTGTATTATTTTAACTTTGGGCTTAGATGCCCGTGTCAGGTTAAAACTGGTTGTTAAGTTTTAATCTTATGTAATAAAAGTCTGGTTTTTGTTGTAATCGGAAGCTTGCTTGACGCCACATTTCAAGAATCGCACTTCCTAGGCGGTTGTGAAGAGTTTAACGGTCCCAAATTTTGGGATTGTTACATGCAGCGCCGGCTCTATAATTTCAAGGGCCCTTGGGCAAGCAAGAAGATAAGGCCCGTTGAACTAGTTCTTAATATAAATATTAAAGTATATATATAGTACGAATAACAAATTACTTTGCAGTACACGTTTAGTTCATGGAACCGATGGGCGAGGCGTTGTCGCGGCAAGATCGCGGTCTCACTAGCGATAAAAACGAAACGTCGCTCGCCGCTGGGCTCCGCCGATGGATCGATACGTAGAATAGGACCAGAAGAACCTACGGCTTGCAGGCTTGGGCTGGTTTGTTATGGGCCATCGAATGCTTATTATATATCAAATAGAAAACTATATGTACTAATTACCTATATGGTCTTGGGCCCACCACTCCATGGGCCCTCGTGATCGAGACCGCCCCCCCTAGAGCCAAGACCTTTGGTTACATGTGTATAGAAAAATGGTATGAGAGTACGCACTTTCGTTTCTTATATACCACTTAAATCGATCGTAAGTTGAAACATCTTTATTAATATTTTTTTTCTGGTACTCTCCGCGTGAGAGCACATGGTGGTGGCCCTGGTAGCAAGAAATGAACATGATGGGTCGTTTTGGGGTATTATGCTCTCATCTCATGCCTGATTGTGACTTGTCGACTCATTCATCTGTCCGAGATCATGCGTGCATACAATGTTAGTTTAGTTGGACAACACACGGAAAAGCCACCCTAGCTAGATTTGTCGGGAAAAAGAAATTTAATACTAGTCCCCGCATGCATATACCTTTAACTGATTATCATCTACGTACGTATGTCCTCGATCTTAATTCAAAATTATCCCGTCGTGGAGTAATTTTCAAGGAAACTACTCCCGGATTGCTCGGTTCATACATGGCATGTTTGCGCGCAGATATGAATATGATTGGCATTGGCAAAATTTGCTTCATCGGATTTTTGGGCAATTGTAGTACCAATACCAAACAATACAATACTAGGCAATTGCCACCGACAGATGGATTGATTCGTTCGTTGCCAGGGAGGCAAAGGCAACGGCAAATCAAGAGAGTGAGTGAGGGAGGGAGGGAGGGAAATCGCGATGACGATCCCTCCAAAGGGAGGTCACGCGCGGGCGGACGGACGCCTTTTCGGCGCGGCGCGCACTGCAGCCCTCTAATACCCTACAGTAGTGGCCCATGCGGAGCGGTAGGGGTGAGAGACTTGTCCGGGGTATTATTATTTTTAATTCCAATCCGCTTTTCAATATTATCCGGAACATGGAAAGAGTAATATCCGACCCGTATCCGTATTTTATAGGATATCTGATAAACATCAATATCCTATAATATCTTCTACGATTTTCTAGTCATTGACTAATATATAATATGAATTTACATTTGATCATGTTAATGTTGTTAAGTAGGATAAATAATTCTCTAATAGGTGCTATAATTTAACACTTTTGCTGGTGAAGTTATATATTTTCTTTATGTATACACTATCTGTCAAGTCACCATGACCGATTTAAATCCGATCCTCGTCTGTCCTGTGTTTGTATCCTGAAACCCATGAGTGGACTGGGCATGAAGCGGATTTTAGGCCAAAGTGTTACAGATAGTATCAGAGTATCAACCTTCACTACATGAATGCATGTGGGACAGGGGCGCATGCATATGACGCATGGTGCTTATGGGCCTGGAGTGGACACACGGCTTGTATTTGCCGCAGATGACGATCAACTCACTACGGTATTTGTCACAGATGTGGTGTAATCATCAATGACGCCACCGTGGGGTCTAATACTCTGGTCTACTCGTAGTGCGGCCTATGTGGCTCATGTATAGTTGCGTGGTAGGATTAGTCTCACATTGCTTGTCTAAAGTGCGTTACAGTAGTATATAATGTCTGTTGTGTTCGAACGTAGCATAACCATGGAATTTGAAGCTACGTGCATCACCTCTAGTAACACTGTAAGAATAACCATGGAATTAAGAAGAAAAACCCTTATCAATTAGATCCTATTGTTAGGAAGAAAGAATGACATAGTAAACGTCGTTAATTGCAGCTATATCGGCCATGTGAGTTGGGCGGGGCCTGGTCATCTGACGAGTGACGAGATCGATGAGTCGGTAGTAGCTATTTCCCCAGCGTTTGCACTTGCAGTGCGCTGATTATTTGCACTTGCGGCGTCAAAAAATGTCAAAGTCAGTCAGTCGTCGCGGCTGGTGGCGTTAGTTGCTACCGCACTCCACTCCACCACCACCAAATGAAATGCAACCCGCCAAACGCACGAAATAATGCACGTATGTAGCCCTGCCCAGCAGGGCCAGTGCTAGTGTACCAGTACCAAACTAGAGACAACCCAAAAATTTGCCGGAATTATCGAAAAGCATCAATCCGGAAATTATACCAAATATATATGCTGATGTCCGGTAAAACGGAATCGATTGAAGCCTCCCGCAACCGGCACTCTTCCCCATCCGCATCCGCAGACGACAATGCCCCAAAACCTTTCTGGACCTGGCTTGGCTTTAATCTGTCACCCCCCTTTGCTTTACCCACCGCCCACGGCCAAGCTCGTGCTCGTGGGGCCGCACCATTTGCCCATACAAGTACTAGGCCACGAGAAAATTAGGCCTCGTAAGTATAGTTGACTGCCCAGTACCGCCGCAGATACCCAAAATTATGGCCAACAGACGCCCCCTCTTCTTTCGGTTTCGGCTCCATGTAGTTGCCCTGCAAGCTGTTGCAGACCTGGCCTAGAGCTGCTCTCATGTGTATATCGATCAGGGATTGAAATATCGGCCGATAATCACGATTACCGTTTCTATCCACCCCATGTAGCTATTCAAACCGGTTCCGAAATCTGAAGTTTGGATGAAATTTGCCCCCAAAAAAATCAAATTTGCTTGAATTTTTTTCACTTGATGAATGAGTGAAGTAATACAAGCCCATCCGAATCTTGGTACCATGCTAACTAGCTCAGTTGATGATTTTTATTCGAATTCGATTTTTCAAAAAAAATAATAAAAATTGAAATTTTAGGCCGAAATTGGCCGAAAATTTCCAATTTTCGGTTCAACTGGCTGTATCGGACCCCTCCCCCCCGGTAAAAAAAATTGCCAATACAAAAAACCCTGATATGGATCGCAGGGGAGGGTGAAGAACCATGTCAATGCCACCCCGTGAGAGTGAGCGCGATGCGTTTTGCTTTGATGGCATCGTCCACTCCGACTGCCACAATGGCTGTCTCGTACATTTGAAGGAACTCCATGGGCTTGCTATCCCCGATATATTTTGATGGTTGACATTTTGAAGTTTTCGGGCCATCGTGCTGCTTCGAGGCCCTCGCTTAACGGGGAGCTTGGGTCACCTCTGATGATTTGTCCTGGTCTAGCGGCGAAGACGCTGGCCGCTGGCGCGCGCGACTAGGAGTCTTCTGCCGCTGAGGTAGCACGACGAGGATGCCGCCTGAGAGGTAGTCGACGAGGATGCCGAGGTTCTGCGCTGGTGACTTGGCGTAGGTCCTGCAGCTCTTGATGACGGTCTACCAGCTCTGTAACGACCAAACCCTAGGGCACCCGAGAGGTCCTCCAAGAGCTCCTGGAAAGTCCATCAGGACCTCCCAGGAGGTTCAAAGGACCTCTCTGACACCCACTAAGACCTCCCAGAGGTCCAAAGAGACCACCTAGAAGTCCAGAGGATGACCAGGAGGTCGTGGAGCCATGGAGCACCCTGCAGACTGCCACGGCTGCATCAGGGAGGTCGTGGAGGTCTGTGGTCATCCCAAGACCACCCACGACCCACCCGAGGAGGTCGTGGAGGCTGAGACCACCACGTAACCACACACACGCCCAACCCCGAGGGTGGTTGGGAGGACCGAAGCTTACTCGTGGTTCCTCGTATACCGAGCTAGTCCCAAGGATCATGGCTAGCTCTTTCCACAAAGAACAATAGTGATAGCATTGCAACAACACCAACTATATTAATATCAAGGAGGTTGTTTACAAGAGAGCTTACAATCTAACAAGCAAAATATAGCAGAGGTGAACACTTAAGCCACCCGATACACCACAGCAATCCACCGAGGGCGATCCTAGTCGGCCAGACCTCTTGGTCCACAACAAGCTCAACCCAAGGCTTCCATACCGCTAAAGACAAGAAGAAGCAAGAGTGAGCACAACAACCGTGCTCGCAAGTTACACCCGTTAGATAATGTAATGACATGCATAGATGGATATCACAATGGAAAGCTTAATATGGTTGATTTGCATAAAGCCATGTTTCTTTCAAATACAGATACTAAGTTCCAAAGGTGTACTTAATAGATAAAGTTCATTTTATCAAATCAGTTTTTCAGTTGGATAACTTTCATCATCAAGATGGTGAAGGATACTGTGATGACCCACTCCGTGATGTACCGCAAGAGGTCCGGGAGGACCATTTTTTTTTTGCGCTGCGAAGTCACCACGGAAGGATGTGGTAGCACCGCATGGAGCTTCACCGAGGAGGTCTTGCGGACCTCCTGGAGGTCTTGGTTTGCCACTGACCTCCCAGGAGGTCTTGAGGACCTCCTGGAGATCGTGGCCGCCACCGCCGCAGTAGCACCTCCAGCACATCACCAAGAGAGGTCCCAGGGACCTCCCAAAGCTAAGTCCGTGAGGACCTCCTGGTGGTCCCGCCTGCAGCATCCGAGCTAGTCCCAGACAATCAAAGCTAGCTCGCACAAGAACACAAGCCAATACCACAACCACGAGGTCAAACAAAGAAGAAAGCAGACAAATAGAACTTATATAATAGGACCTTATGGTCAAGCTTGTTAACAAGAGATCTCGCCATCGAGGGCTTACAAAACCAACGAAGACTTACAATCGGGCGACAAGGAGCTCTAGGGCTCAAACACCAAAACACGCAAGCCATCCAACAAGCACCACAGTCGCTTCGGGTGGAGGACGCCCTAGGCATCTTAGTCGTCAAGAACTCCTCCTCGAAGAGGTCTCAGACCGCCTCGCACTTGGTCATCCTCAAAATCTGCTTTGACACGGGGCTTAAGCCATGAGTACTTGGAATGTACTCAAGAAGTCACAGGAGCAAAGATGCAATAATATTCATGCAAGGACTTACCAATGGAGAGTCAGTATGGTTAGTTTGCATAAAGCCAAGTTTGACAATAAT
Source organism: Phyllostachys edulis (assembly GCA_036346405.1). Classification (NCBI taxonomy): domain Eukaryota; kingdom Viridiplantae; phylum Streptophyta; class Magnoliopsida; order Poales; family Poaceae; genus Phyllostachys; species Phyllostachys edulis. Next base: position 45,601,675 of record CM070564.1, read on the forward strand.
AGCAATAATAGATTGAAAGGCGAAGAAGGTAAAACCATAATACATAATACTTTTGATGTTTTAATAAAAGGTGGAGTGAGCACCAACTCACGGCCACAACCAAAAATTGGGGAGGTCTGATCACACCAAAGGGCTGTGTCCTCACCCAAAACCCACCTGAACACCCATTCCAGAGGTCCGAACCAACCTGGACCACTACCCGAGCCAACCTTGACCCCTCCGAGCCGGCCAAGGTCTCTTCGAGGCAAAGCCAAAGCATCTCGCAGTGTCCAAGGGCACAAGCTTTTGAAACATCTACCCCTTGCACCATTTCATCGAGCATGTCCATGACCAAGGACGGGCTATTCGAATAGATCTTTTACTCGCAGAGGTGTACAACTTTACCCACAATCCACGATCTCTCTAGCGGGATGGGTTCCGGTCACCCTTGCTCACTTCCTAAGGTGAAAGCCTCTAGAGCGCGCAAGGCCTTTACAAAGCTTTGAACTGACTAGGGTCGCCCGCTAAGGTTTCGCAATCCTCCAAAGGGTCTAGAAATCCACAGGGGTTATGGGGTGCCCCTCTTGCGCCAACTAATCACACGCCAACCAAAACAGCCCCAAGCCATCTCATTGCTAATTATTCAGCCAGCACTATTCCCATAAAATGATCTTGTGGTTGCACTAATTGGCCCAGCCAACAGACACAAAGTAAAGTCCTTAATCGTGCTAAGGCAAGACTTCCACAATCCAAAGGTGCACAAAGACCCACTACTCACTCCTGCCTTCTTGCCTTAGCAAAACAAGTTGTATTAGCCCATGCCAAAAGACCACCCATCTGGCACACAAATTTTAACCAAGTGGTCTCACACCACGACGACACAACTTAGGCATCCCGCCATAGTCAGCTCAACAATGGCACCAACCACACATTTCATAACTTATTAGTCAAGATTATTAGAGATGAAGCATGATACGCTCAAACCACGTTTTCTAAGCGAGGCTATATAAGACCTACGGCCCCCACGTTGGCAAATAACAGAGAACACCAACTAAATTATCCACCCTAAGGCTCACAAGGTGAACATGACAACATGGTGGAGACAAGGTACAAAGGAGGCATAACAGCAAGTAGGCAAGTAACTACAGCCCAAACCATTTTCTTATAAACATAACCATGGCATGTTTGCGCGCAGATATGAATATGATTGGCATTGGCAAAATTTGCTTCATCGGATTTTTGGGCAATTGTAGTACCAATACCAAACAATACAATACTAGGCAATTGCCACCGACAGATGGATTGATTCGTTCGTTGCCAGGGAGGCAAAGGCAACGGCAAATCAAGAGAGTGAGGGAGGGAGGGAGGGAAATCGCGATGACGATCCCTCCAACCAAAGGGAGGTCACGCGCGGGCGGACGGACGCCTTTTCGGCGCGGCGCGCACTGCAGCCCTCTAATACCCTACAGTAGTGGCCCATGCGGAGCGGTAGGGGTGAGAGACTTGTCCGGGGTATTATTTTTTAAATTCCAATCCACTTTTCAATATTATCCGTATCCGGGAAATATCATGGAACATGGAAAGAGTAATATCCGACCCGTATCCGTATTTTATAGGATATCTAATAAACATCAATATCCTATAATATCTTCTACGATTTTCTAGTCATTGACTAATATATAATATGAATTTACATTTGATCATGTTAATGTTGTTAAGTAGGATAAATAATTCTCTAATAGGTGCTATAATTTAACACTTTTGCTGGTGAAGTTATATATTTTCTTTATGTGTACACTATTTGTCAAGTCACCATGACCGATTTAAATCCGATCCTCGTCTGTCCTGTGTTTGTATCCTGAAACCCATGAGTGGACTGGGCATGAAGCGGATTTTAGGCCAAAGTGTTACAGATAGTATCAGAGTATCAACCTTCACTACATGAATGCATGTGGGACAGTGGCGCATGCATATGACGCATGGTGCTTATGGGCCTGGAGTGGACACACGGCTTGTATTTGCCGCGTATGACGATCAACTCATTTCTGGGTATTTGCCGCGTATGTGGTGTACTGTCAATGACGTCAGCCCGAGGGGGGGGGTCTAATACTCTGGTCTACTCGTAGTGCGGCCTATGTGGCTCATGTATAGTTGCATGGTAGGATTAGTCTCACATTGCTTGTCTAAAGTGCGTTACAGTAGTATATAATGTCTGTTGTGTTCGAACGTAGCATAACCATGGAATTTGAAGCTACGTGCATCACCTCTAGTAACACTGTAAGAATAACCATGGAATTAAGAAGAAAAAGTTGATCGCCAAAGATCTGCCATGAGATACCCAAAATTATGGCTAACAGACGCCTCTTCTTCTTCGGCTCCATGTAGTTGCCACGCAAGTCGCTGCAGACTGCCTAGAGTCGCTCTCATGTGTATATGGATCGTGGATTGAAATATCGGCCGATAATCACGATTACCGCTTCTAACCCCCTGCAAGATAGCTATTCAAACCGGTTCCGAAATTTGAAGTTTGGATAAAATTTGCCCCAAAAAAATCAAATTTGCTTGAATTTTGTTCACTCGATGAATGAGTGAAGTAATACAAGCACATCCGAATCTTGCTACCATGCTAACTAGCTCAGTTGATGATTTTTATTCAAATTTGATTTTTCAAAAAAAAATTAAAATCCAAAAAGTTTTAAAAAAATGAAATTTTAGGCCGAAATTGGCCGAAAATTTCCGATTTTCGGTTCAACCGGCCGTATCGGACACCCCCCCCCGGTAAAAAAAATTGCCGATACAAAAAACCCGGATATGGATCGCAGGGGAGGGTGAAGAACCATGTCAATGCCACCCCGTGAGAGTGAGCGCGATGCGTTTTGCTTTGATGGCATCGTCCCCTCCGACTGCCACAATGGCTGTCTCGTACACTTGAAGGAACTCCATGGGCTTGCTATCCACGATATATTTTGATGGTTGACATTTTGAAGTTTTCGGGGCATCGTGCTGCTTCGAGGCCCTCGCTTAACGGGGAGCTTGGGTCACCTCTGATGATTTGTCCTGGTCTAGCGGCGGCAACCTGGCCATTGTTGGCGATCGACTAGTCTTCGCCACGCTTGAGGTAGCACGACGAGGGATGCCGCTACAAGAGGTAGTGCGACGAGGGATGCCGAGGGGTTGCGCTGGCGACTTGGCGTAGGTCCTGCAGCTCTTGATGACGGTCTACCAGCTCCTTTTGCATGGCCTCATAGGCCTCCTTGTTTACACTTGAGTTTGCTGGTTGGAATTGCCTCGCATGGTGTCCACCAGGTAACAATGCTTTGGTTCGCGCTCCCCGTCCGTCCTTTCCAACGATCTCCTTGTGGGTGGAGTTTGCTTCGAGAGCCGTCGTCGCGGCTGCTGTGTTGGCGGCCGCTGCCGCTATGGCTGCCTCGGTGACTGCGGACGTCTTGCTTCGCTTCGCTCGGGTTTTCCTGGGCGTCGTGTCTGCGGTGGCCGCTTCGGCGATCGAGGTCTTGTACGCTTTCTTCCTTCCAGGTGCCATCACGATTTTGCTTCTTTGCCGCTCCCCACGGACGACACCAACTGTTGTATCTACAGACCAAATAGTAGAAAGAGGAGGGCCTTGGGGCCGCTACCCGTTGTGAAGGGGTAGGGGCCTCGAGGTCCATGAAGTGTGGGAGACGGTAAAGAGGAACTAATGATACTGTATTTGTGTCAAAATCCTAAGAATCCCCATATAACGTTATAAGTTAGGGGTAGGGAGATTTCAATAGTGTCCCTATAAAGGCCCTACAGCTATTGGGACCTTGTAGTCTTTTTCCCCTTCGCTAGTAGCTTCGGTGTACGATGGATTTCTCTGGACAGTGTCCACCACATCACCTTGCTTGGTCCATATAGGGCCTCGTCCTGTCCAAAGACCCCCTTCAAAACGGGGACCCCTTTGGGGCGAAGGCTGGTGTGATGGACCGATTGACCGAAGCATCGGGGTACTTCTATCTTGCAACCCTTCGTGTATGCTGAAGGTGCTGATTTCCTTGATTCCTCGTCAGTCACGACGTTGAGGGTGGTGGGCCGCCAATAGAACAGTTGGTTTTGGTCAGTTATAAAAGCGAGCGGCACCGGCGCATCTCCTCCTCTGCCATTGCCTTTGCTTCCTCTTAAAATAAATAAATTTGCTAGATGCTGCTGCGGCTTTATTGATTCTTGTATCTATCCTCCTCTGCCGTCGGTGGCGCCGGACGGATCTCCTCCTCGTGCTCCTCAAGCTCTGCTGCCTCTATCGGTTGATTTCAATCCAACTCATAACCAAGGTACTCCTATATCGATCTCGACACCGCAAGTCCACAACGCTATGGCATTGCATCAAATTACACCTGTTATTATTACCTATCCCATATTCTATTCTTTGATGGATCTTTTTTTTTTGAGAGAGAGAGATCCATCAATAATATTAGGCATCTTATTACCTGGAATACCGGGGATCGTATTAGGAATTTAGGATAGAATACAACCATCTATCAACAATATGTAGCGAGTAGGGATGCTTGGTTGTTGGATTTCGTTACGGCCAGATATTGCGCGCCAGTAGCGAATTATACGTACTACTGATTTGATTCCACTACTACCAGCACTAGCATGTATTACCTTAATTATTGTTATAGTTAATCCTTTCCTTCGTCGTCGTCTCCGCAACACACACCAACAGGTGAGGTGAGGTTATCAATCCAAACCAACCAACAGAGGAGAGTCGTGGAGGCGCCATGAAGTACAGCAAGGAAGCAAAACCCGAGAGGGCGGGCGGCGGTGGCGGGTCAAGAGCTGTGCCGGTGGCGCTCATGTTCATCGTGCTGTGCGCCTTCTCCTTCTACCTCGGCGGGATCTACAGCACCGGCCGCAGCTTGTTCGACGTCGCCACAGGCATCCAGACGACGATCCAGACTCCGCTCACCACCACCCATGAAGCTAATTCCATTGCTCCGCTCCGTCGTGCCAAGGCCGTCGTCTTCCCCGAGTGCCCCGCCGACTACCAGGATTACACTCCATGCACCGATCCCAAGGTAAGAAACACTTACGTTGTGTTCCTTGACTCGCTGCTCGATTAGGATACCCATACTCATATATGTGCTTGTTGCTAATCGCAGCGGTGGAGGAAGTACGGCAACTACCGGCTGAGCTTCATGGAGCGGCACTGCCCGCCGGCGCCGGAGCGGAAGGAGTGCCTGGTGCCGCCTCCGCAGGGGTACAAGGCGCCCATCAGATGGCCCAAGAGCAAGGACCAGTGCTGGTACAGGAACGTGCCCTACGACTGGATCAACAGCCAGAAGTCGAACCAGCACTGGCTCAGGAAGGAAGGCGACAAGTTCAGCTTCCCGGGGGGAGGAACCATGTTCCCCAACGGCGTGGGCGCCTACGCCGACCTCATGGCCGACCTCATCCCCGGCATGAAGGACGGCACCGTGCGCACCGCCATCGACACGGGGTGCGGGGTGGCGAGCTGGGGCGGCGACCTGCTGGGCCGCGGCATCCTCACGGTGTCCCTGGCGCCGAGGGACAACCACGAGGCGCAGGTGCAGTTCGCGCTCGAGCGCGGCATCCCGGCCATCCTGGGCATCATCTCCACCCAGCGCCTGCCCTTCCCGTCCGGCGCCTTCGACATGGCGCACTGCTCCAGGTGCCTCATCCCGTGGACCGAGTTCGGCGGCCTCTACCTCCTGGAGATCCACCGCATCCTCAGGCCCGGCGGCTTCTGGGCGCTCTCCGGCCCGCCCATCAACTACGAGAACCGCTGGCACGGCTGGAACACCACCGCCGAGGCGCAGAAGGCCGACTTCGACAGGCTCAGGAAGCTGCTCTCCAGCATGTGCTTCAGGCTCTACAGCAAGAAGGGCGACATCGCCGTCTGGCAGAAGTCCCTCGACACCAGCTGCTACGACAAGCTCACCCCCGTCTCCTCCCCTGCAAAGTGCGACGACAGCTTCGACCCGGATGCCGCCTGGTATGTTCCCATGCGTTCTTGCCTGACCGCTCCCAGCCCAGAGTACAAGAAGCTGGGGCTCAACGCCACCCCCAAATGGCCCCAGAGGCTCAGCGTCGCCCCGGAGCGCATCTCCGTTGTGCCCGGGAGCAGCGCCAGCGCCTTCAAGCACGACGACGCCAAGTGGAAGCTCAGGGTCAAGCACTACAAGTCCTTGCTGCCTGCACTGGGGAGCGACAAGATTAGGAATGTCATTGACATGAATACAGTTTATGGAGGATTTGCAGCGAACCTCATCAAAGATCCTGTCTGGGTCATGAATGTTGTTTCTTCCTACGGACCCAATTCCCTCGGCGTGGTCTATGACAGAGGACTCATTGGTACCAATCACGACTGGTAAGCAACTGCTAACCCAACCAAAACCATACCTGTTGATTTATCAAATTGAAATTTCGAAACAAATTACATACTTATTCTTCTTCTTCTTCGAAAATTTGAAACTAGAAATATCGTTATAACAGAGGAGGAGACCTCATATTATTCTTGCCATTTTAAAGAAAGTTCCTTCTTCTCTTTTGCCTCTTTTTTTTGTTTCCATTTTCCCCTTCTTTCTAATGCAATAATGCACTTACAGCCTTCCTACTTCCTTAATAGGTGTGAGGCATTCTCTACATATCCACGGACATACGATCTATTGCATCTTGATGGCTTGTTTACTGCAGAGTCTCACAGGTAAGCCATTGCCAAATCAGTATCACTCAATTCATACTTTGTGCAGTCTCATCTGATCTAACCAATTCGCAAGGCTATTCAACTCTGAACTTCCTCAAGCCAAAGCTCTAATAAATTTTATCAATATTTTGTTGCCCCTTTTTAGTTCATGAGTTAAAATTAAAAAAATACATACTACTTTGCTTACAAGTGTAACACTTACTTGCTAACATCATTGTAGATGTGATATGAAGTTTGTACTTCTGGAGATGGACCGTATCCTTCGTCCGACTGGTTATGTGATAATCCGGGAGAATACCTACTCTCTGGATTCTGTAGCGACCATTGCCAAAGGAATGAGATGGAGCTGTGAGAAGCATGGCACCGAAAACAAGGCAGAGAAGGAGAAGCTCCTAATCTGCCAGAAAAAGTTTTGGTCAGGAAAGAACAGTCAACAGTGAGAAAACATAATCCAGGAAAAAATAGGAACATATATAGTAGCATCACCCTGGATATGTAAATCTGCTCAAGGAAAGGGCATCTAAAGAAAACAAGCTCAAATATGGTCAGGATCTCAGACAACGCAAAGGCACTTTGTCATCCAGTAGACATGAAAGATGAACTCTCCAATACAAGAAGGTTCATAATTATCAAAATGAATAAAATGAGTAATACTCCGTGTAGGACCCAATAGTTAGTAGTCTTTGCCATTATTCACACAATTAATTCTTTTTTTGTGAACATTTAGTGGAGGTAAAGTTTGGTGAATTATTTAATACCAAGAGGCAACTGTAAGTTACTCCATAGTCCATAGTCCGTACTATATGTGTTCATTCGTACTAGTTATAGCTTGGTACTGTGATTGTAATAAGAGGAATGGCTATATATTTCTTTAAACATTTATGGAGTAAGATAATGACTGTGACGTATTATTCCTTCTCCAAAAGGGACGAGATGGTTGTATGTTGCTGTCAGTCTGGTGTTGCAATGTATTATGGAGTATTGAGTAGTATTAGTAGTAGCATTTCCGATCTGAACATCCAAATGAAACAAATTTGACGGGAGGAAGAGGGGGAGAGGGAGCAAATGGTGATGATTATAGCTGATGGAAAGGAAAATTGTGAGAACCCGCATAATTAAAACTAAGCTAATCAACAATAATCGGTAATTAGCTTAATTAAAAATTTTATTAAACTAATCTCAAGCATAATCGCAGTTAATGTTCAATTGCATAATTAACGCAATGAACTTGGCAAATTAAGCAAACATCATTTATTCACATCACAGTTTTATAACAGTCCGTTTACAAAGCAGAATTAAAATATTACAAATCAAATTCTCGTTACAAAATTTATTTTACAACCCAATAATGGATGCAGGATTAATTGTACAAAACAATTACAATGTTAATTACAAAAGAAATTTTAATTAAAATCCATGTTGCTGCATTCATCTCATCGAATCCCTTCTTGACACTCATTTCGTCATTCTTCGCCTCGTCGTCCCATGCAACCAAAAAGCTTAGAAAATAGTTAGCCAAACAAAAAGAATGTAGTAATAGCTAGTTAGAAGGGAGAGAGATTGCCGTCATAATTTCCCGAAGTATAATAGGATTTCCATATCAACCTAGGTCAACCGGTTCCTCGAATCACCAGGGTACCCTGACCAACCTGAGTTAGTCGGCTCCTTTAGTAATCAAGGTATCCAGATCAACTAGAGTCAATAGGCACCATTTACTTCTAGGGATATCCTCATCCGGCATCAGTAGAATCCAACACCCATCTTTTGTATTACTGCAATCGCAGTATAACCCCACAAGGCACATCCCATTAAATCTTACCCTCAGCCGGAGCATTATAGGGTCCCACAAGACCACATTTCACATTCCATCAAACCCAACCCTCAGCCAAGACATCATCGGGTATACCGAAACCAATACCATTAATACTTATGTGGTACAGCCAGCATAAACCCACATCCATCATTATCCTCATTCATTCTTAGCCGAAGGCAACACAAACCCATTCAACAATGCATCCACATTTAGCAACCAATGGACCAACAGGTCCTCGTCTTAAATAGTACCATGAAAGGGCAATAGAGATAAGTCAAGGGGCATAGTAGTCACCAGCATGCCACAATGAAGCCAACTGAAATACATCCCTCTAATAAGCCTCAATTCTCACCAGCAGCCCATAAGTACCCTTATTCAAAGCCACTGCCAGGCAAATGCCATAGCACAGCACCACAAACACAAAAGCACAAGCAGCTACACATAGTTTACATAGTCAAATGGCACAACCATTTTCTCATTTCCAATGCCCACCAGAAGCTCAAGATTGCAAGGGAGCTCAGAAGGTCAAATGAGGCACATGGATGAAAAGAAGACCAAGAGATAGGGTCCTGGTAATTAAAAAGAATAGGAAATGGTAAAAAGAAATGCACAGTGCTGAGGGATAAGAACCCCCGAAAAATCCTGCACAGCAAGAGATAAGCCAACCGACATAGGGCAAGAGATAAGCCAGCCCACAGCAGGAGATAAACCAGTCCCCCCTCAAGACATAAGCCAACAGCCACAGGGAGTGCATAACCCAGCCGAAGGCACTCTCCCCAGCATGCATATTTCCCCACATAAACACATGCAGCCCCTTCACAGCCAAAAGAGGAGCAAGGCCAAGAACACAACTGAAGCCAAGCAACTAAGAGATAGGAACCATTGAAGTAAGCCCACTGCCCTCCCAAATCCAAGACCACACCAGGAGCTAAGGGAGGAAGGGAGCATAGAGGAAGGGAGCAAAGGAGAAGAGCAAGACCTGCGGAGCCAGGACCATCGGCATCGCCAGGCATCAAGCCACAAGGAGGAGGAGGCTCAGAGTTCACCTCATCATTGCCTGTAAGCCAACCGCAGCGACGGTGAAGAGGAGAGCACCAGCGATAGGGCCGGTGTAACGACCCAACTCTATGGCACCCGAGAGGTCCTCCAAGAACTGCTGGAAAGTCCATCCGAACCTCCCAGGAGGTCCACAAAGAACCTCTCGGACAATCCACCAAGACCTCCCAGGAGGTCTAGCAGGACCTTCTGGAAGTCCTGGAGAACATGTCCCGAGAGGGTCTTGGAGCCAATGAGCTCCCGAGGACCTGCCACTGCCCAACCAGGGAAAAACGAGGAGGTCTGGGGCACCCCAAGACCACCCGCGACCCTCCAGAGGAGGTCGTGGAGGTCTGAGACCACCCCAGAACCTCACGCGTTCATTCCATCGTGTGGACATGGAGGTCCAAGTTTGCTCTAAGGTTCCCTGTGAAACCCGAGCTAGTCCCAAGGATCATGGCTAGCTCCTCACAGCACGATTACACAGTGGTGACATCCAGAACGCATCTTTATTAAAGCATAATATCAACAGAGTTGTTTACAAGGTGGCCTTGGGCCAAGCACATATGTACAAAAGAGCAAAAGAACAAAAGGTCCATCAGCACGCCACAGGCAACTGACTGGAAGGTACAACCTATTCGCTTTGATCTTCATCACTGCCAAGGTCCTCTCCTGACAAAAATTGTAATGAGCAAGAATGAGCACACAACCGTGCTCGCAAGTTACACCCGTGGGTTAGCAAAATGACATGCATATATGGACAACCAAAGGATGGCATAATATGGTTAATTTGCACAAAGCCAATTTTCTTTCAAATACCATTACTAAGTTCCAAAGCAGGTCTTTAATAACTCAAATTCATTTTAGCAAAGCAATTTTTCAGTTGGATAACATTCATCAACAAGTTGGTAAAGGATACCCTCCTGACACCAGGCTCCCTGCCCAAACCCATGGGATAGCAATCCCAAAACAGATTTGAAAACATTTCTGGAAATCCCAAAATCAACATCTAACTCTGAGTAGCCTTTGCCAGCACGTCCATGACCGTGAACACGGCTATTCGAATAGATTTAACTCTGCAGAGGTTGTACACTTTACCCACATGACATGATTTCTCTAGTTTATCCGGCATCCGTCAATGCCACCTCTCACTATCAAAGGTAAGAGGTCTAGAGCTCATGACAAGGCCTTTACAATGCATTGCCCCACCACGACCTTTCCTTGCTAAGGTTTCACTTTCCTATGGATCGCAATCCGTGAAAGCCCCTCTTGCACCGATGGGAACGATGGGTCATAAAAGACCATTAGCCCTACAAGACCTCCCACACCTCCAATGGAGCGAAGATATGGTGGAGTTTTGCAAATTACTCGGCCAGTCCCACGCCCATTCTCGAGACATGTGGTTGCACGATTGTGGCATAGCCCATTATAGGCATGGCATTGGTCGCTCAAAGACCGGTCCTCACATGACTAGGGCGACTCTCACAAACCCTTGGACCTCCACCTTAGCGAGGATAGAGTCCGGTGCACAAACATTGCACCGACCAAGCCAACCAATTCGCCTCAGTCTAAATCCAATTTCATTTTCTTTGCTTCCCCAGCAACACTTTCATATTCCCATGACAACCCAATGTCATGGTCAAAACATTTTAAGAGTTATTTGGTCATGTTGGTAAAGATTTCCCCAAATCAATACTTTTGGTCTAAGCTTGACTAAGCATAAGTATTTCAAATGGTCTTGGCTCACACTACTGCATGACCCAAGTTTGATCTAAAGGTGACAATAAGTTCAGTCCAAAGTCAACAGTGGCCATACAAAGGTAGTAGGCATAACTATGAATTTAAAGCAGGTATTGAAATAACTTGGTAGAAATAGGCATGCATTATACTTTGAAACTGAACATAAATAAATTGAATTATTGGGTGCAATATGATCAAGAGTGTAACTTTCCTTGCTCACTATCCTGAGAATCTTCCTCTTCAGAATCCTCAGACTCCCTGGAGTCTTCGCAATCTACACGTGTAAAAGAGCAAATTCAAAGAAGACTCAAATAAAGATCCAACTGAGATCAACAAGAAAACCAAATGAACCCCAGAGGGAGTCCAGAACTCAACCAATAGAAGAGGTCTATATTTTAGAATAGGTTCTTATGGGAGAGGTCTAAGCGCACCAGGAGAAGATGGTCTTTAGCAAAAGACCCCAAAGGAGTGATTTAAACAATAGAACAGAGAGGTCCTGAGAAATGGTTCTTGCTTAAAGTCCAGAGAGGAGGTCCTCACACAAAGGCCATAGATATCCGAAAAGAAGTCCACTAGGGGAGGTCCTGAAATGGACATGATCAGCTCAGTGCAGTGGCACGAACAAGAGTGGAGCAGATCACCAAGGGACTTACCAGGGACAAGAAGAAACAATGGACGGAGGGGAGGTCGTGGGCGACAAGGTCTTCCCTGGGAGCCACTGAACGAGAGCCAAGATAACAGGGTGTGGAGAAAGGTGATGTGGTAGAATTTCTTGATCTAATTGTAGTCAAGGTGGTGAAGAAAACTAGAAATATACGTGTCAAGGATAAGGATAGAAATGGGTCAAAGGTAGGTGAGTGGCAGAGCAGGTGTCACTACCACCCTGGTTAAAAGGTACGAGAAAGGACAACGTATGTTGCTATGGGAAGGAACAAAGAAGGATGTCAGGGTACGGCTAAGTGACCCGATTCAGAGTAAACACCACATATGTGGATGCATTTAATGTGACAAGACACGCATTAAATGCCCAATATATTAACGTGGCGGAGGAAATGAGAATAACTAAGTCTGGCAAGTGGGGCCAGTCAACTTAGAAACAGTCGGGTCAAGAGGGGATGTCTTACCCCGCAGAGGAGGTCTTTGAGGAGGTTCGAGGGGCTTAGGAGGTCCTAGGCCCAAAGGACAGGGAGGTCTAAATGTTGAGGAGGTCCAAACATACAGAGGAGGTCTGGACATGCGGAGGTCTCGACAGTCAGGATCAGCAAAAAGAGGTCCTGACGGTTGGGATCTCATCAAGGGAGGTCAGGTAAGGAGGTCCAGAGCCAAATGTAAAAGGCCACGGAGAGGTCTTGGACAAGAGGTCCAAAGAATTACAACAAGGTCCTGCGGTTGAGATTAAAGGCAAGTTGAGGTCCGAGGGCGGTTGGATCTCCAAGAGGAGGTCCAACACCCAAGATCAACCGTCTTGGGAGGTCTGGGCCTTTGGATCCAAAATGAGGAGAGGTCCAAACCGTTAGATTCGAACAAGGAGAGGTCGAGCGGAGGGTTCCCGAAAAAGAGAACTCCACGGAAGATTCACAAAAGGTGGTCCAACAGAGGTTAAGTAAGTCAAGGCAACTCAAAGTGACTCCCAACCGCCAGGTGAGATCAAGGCCTTGGCGGTTAAGATTGAACCCTCAGAGGACCTTTCGGCCAAGAGGAAATGTCAAGGAGGTTCAAATGAACCCGGGGAGGTTCAAGGCATATAAGAAGTCCTTTGGAATACAAGGAGGTCCCGACCAAAAGGAGGTCAGGCATAGAAGAGTGCCCGAGCGACAAGGGTCTAGACTTAAGAGAAGTCGAGCAGAAAAGAGGTCTGATTCCAAAGAGATTCGAACCAACAAAGAGGTCCAAGTGACCAAACTCAAAGGAAAAAGACCTGGTCATAAGAGCTTGTCCAGGTGAGAAAAGGTCCAAGCCTCAAGGAGGTCAATCCTCAAGAGTTGCTGGGGAGGTCTAGGCCACAGAGAAGGCCTAAACCTACACAATCCAAAAGGAATAGGTTAAAGGAGGATTGCCGAGCTTGCCGACAAGGAGTATAAACAACTCAAACCCTTCCAATGAACCAAACTTTGAATTCTCATTAAAATAAAATAGTTTTAATTTATTTTACACATTTAAAAAGGATTGAAAAATCGAATGTTACAAACCTACCCCTTAAGGGAATCTCGACCCCGAGATTCAAACAGAATCAGCAAAGAGGTAGGGGTAGTTAGTCTTGAGGTCTTCTTCTTTTTCCCATGTAGCTTCGCTTTCTGGATGATGACTCCATTGTACCTTGTATGACTTGATAATTCTGCTCCTGGTAACTCGCTCTGCAACATCCAGAATTTTAATTGGTTGCTCCACATATGTGAGGTCTTCCTGTAAGTCTATGTCCTCTACTAATGTGTGATCTTCAGGAAATTGAAGGCACTTCTTTAATTGTGATACATGAAAAATGTTGTGCACTGCCGACAAGGACTCTGGAAGTTCCAGTTTATAAGCTACTTCACCTTGTCTTGCTAAGATCTTGTAGGGTCCTACAAATCTTGGTGCTAACTTTCCTCTAATCCGAAATCTTCTAACTCCCCGAATTGGTGTTACTCTGAGGTAGACAAAATCTCCAACTTCAAAAGATAGGTCTCTACGCCGGGTGTCAGCATAGCTCTTTTGTCGGGACTGAGCCACTCTCAGTCGCTCCTTTATTAATTTCACCTTGCTCTCTGCATCCTTGATCAGGTCCGGCCCATAAAGTTGATGCTCTCCAACTTCATCCCAGAGAAGGGGTGTCCTACAGGGCCTACCATACAAAGCCTCAAATGGGGACATCTGTAGGCTAGCTTGATAGCTATTATTATAGGAGAATTCGGCATAAGGTAGGTTCTTGTCCCAGCTTCTCCCAAAATCCAGGGCACATGCCCTGAGCATATCTTCCAAGATTTGGTTCACTCTCTCTGTTTGCCCATCCGTTTGAGGATGATAGGCTGTACTAAAGTTGAGTTTAGTACCCAGAGCTTCATGCAAACTTTGCCAAAACCTTAAGGTGAATTGAGACCCTCTATCTGACACTATTCTTTTGGGCACTCCATGTAAACAAACAATTCTTGCCATGTACAAATCTGCCAAGATATTACTAGTATAGGTGGTCTTAACTGGTATAAAATGTGCTACTTTAGTTAACCTATCAACCACCACCCATATGGAGTCATACCCAGATTGGGTCCTAGGCAGTCCAGTAATGAAGTCCATGCCCACTTGCTCCCATTTCCATTCGGGTATTGGCAAGGGTTGTAATAGACCGGCTGGTTTTTGGTGTAGAGCTTTAACTCTCTGACACACATCACATTGAGCTACATATTTAGCAACATCTTGCTTCATACTAGTCCACCAGTACGTCTATTTAAGATCTTGATACATTTTGGTGCTGCCCGGGTGGATAGAGTAAGGTGATCCATGGGCTTCTACCAAAATGAGCTGCTTAATCTCCTGGTTATTTGGCACACAAAATCGGCTGCCAAACCATACTACTCCTTGCTCATCCTCAGAGAAACCTGGGGATTTACCCCTTCTCATATTTTTCTTAATTTCTTGGATGTCTTCATCTCTTTCTTGTTGTTCCTTAATCTGATCCAGAACAGTAGGATGTACCTCCAAGGTGTTCACACATCCTTGCTCTACTATCTCCAAGTTGAGGTACTTCAATTCTTCATATAGTTTTGGTTGTTGTTCTTGAACCAACAAAGTATTCTGATGACCTTTTCGGCTTAAGGCATCTGCCACCACATTGGCTTTGCCTGGGTGATAATGAATCCCAAGGTCATAGTCTTTAATTAATTCTAACCACCTCCTTTGTCTCAAGTTAAGCTCTGGTTGTGTAAAGATGTATTTTAAACTTTTGTGGTCTGTGTATATCTCACAGCGATTACTAATAAGGTAGTGTCGCCAAATTTTCAAAGCATGCACAATGGCTGCCAGTTCAAGATCATGTGTTGGGTAGTTCTCTTCATGAGGTCTCAACTGTCTAGATGCATATGCCACTACCTTTCCATCTTGCATTAGCACACATCCAAGACCTTGATGGGATGCATCACAAAATACCTCAAAGTCTTTATGGATGTCTGGTAGGACTAGGACTGGGGCTGTGACAAGCCTTTCCTTTAATTCCTGAAAGCTTTGCTCACAGGTTCTGGTCTATTCAAATTTCTTCTCCTTTTTCAAGAGCTGAGTGAGAGGTCTAGCAATCCTGGAAAAACCTTCAATAAACCTTCTATAATAGCCAGCTAGACCAAGAAAGCTTCTTACCTCAGTCACTGTCTTAGGAGGTCTCCATTCTAAGACAGCTTCAACCTTTGAGGGGTCTACAGCTACTCCCCTGGCCGAAATAATGTGACCAAGGAAGACTACTTGACTTAGCCAAAACTCACATTTACTAAACTTGGACCATCTTTAGCAAGCCCCAATAGCCACATCCAACACATCCATGATTCATGCATAAGCACAATAAACCCACATCAGTGAAATGAAATCAACATAATTAATCCAATCAAGGTAAAGCAGTAGTTAGAGGGGAGGTTAGAGAGGAGTTAGACGGCGTGAAAGGCTGCCACAGAGAGGCGAGGCCAAGCGGCCTGCCTTCGCCGCGTTGAGGGGAGGAGCAAGACGGGCGAGTCAAGGCGCCGCAGGCGGCCACAAGCCAAGCCGGAGGTGGCACCAGTGGAGGAAGCGACACCGAACAGAAACCGAGGCGGCGGCAAGGCCGGCGTGAAGTGGACCGACAGCAGGAGGCCAGGCAGGCCGTGGCCGAGGTGGCGGGGACCGCAGTGGTGGTGATGGTGGCGCGGCCTCCGGCCGTGCGACGGAGGGCCGAACCGGCCCCGTGGTGGTGCTGGACCATGAGCAATGGGCAGATGGGAAGAGGCGAGATTGGCAGGTCATGAGGAGACCCGTGGAGGAGGCGGACTCGGCGGAATCGGGCTCGTGGCGCGGCTAGGGGACCGGCGAGAGGGCGGCGTGACCGAGCAGAGGCCGAGAGAGGCGGGCTCGGAGGATCCGGCAGGGCCGGCCGAGAGACCCAGAGCACAAGCAATGGCGGTTGAGGAAGCGCCATGGGGGGCACCAAGGAGGAGCCATGGGGAGGCGGGCTTCAAGGATTGGAGAAAGGAGAGAGAGAGTAGAGAATGGGGAAGAAGAAGCAAGAATGAGCTAGGCTTGGTTTGTGTCGGTTTTTAACGGGTGAGGAGAGAGAAGTAGAGAAATTAGGGATTTGGGGTAGAGATTTGGTGGAATTGAAATTAGGATTAGGAAAAGATTAGACAAAGAATTAGAATTTAGTGATCAGATAATTTCTAATGGATATTATTAGTAACAAATTTAGTCGAGCACCGGTATTAATAAATATTCGCATTGTGTAACTTTTGGACCAAACGCATTTAGTTAGGCCGCGTACGATTAAATAAATAGCCTTGAGAAGGAAAGAAAGGAAAAATCAACATAAAAATGTTATAAAAATATAAATAATAGGAGAGAATGTGTTTGTAGCAACCGTGCAATTTTTCGAGCGAACCACCAGAAGTAGAGAGTTTTAGACCGTATCAGAATATTTAGTCATAGACCGATCGGTAGTAAAATTAGAAGCATAGAAAAGGAGGTAAAATAAATCTAATAAAATTGCCACTACGTTAGATAGATAACTGGGTGCGTGTCTTGTGAGTGTTTGTTAAATCGCCATAAAAGTGAATTCCTAAACCCCGTACAAGTAAATAACAGTAGATAAATCAGTCTAAAATAAAAATAGGAAAAAGGTGTAAAATATTAATATAAGACTTTCTAAAATAAATAAATCACCGGTAGAACCCAGTAGATTAGGAAAACAATCTATGGCGTTGAAAATAATTTTATCATGGTTAAATAATTAAAATGAACAACACCGAGTCTATTTAGGCGAGTAAATAAATGCGTACGAAATTAAATACATTCAATTAAGCATATTTGCACAAATAAAATTTGATAAACTCAGTAAAATGTGAGTACGAGTAGTATTTTAGTTCCGTGCGATAGAACGTGAGCATTGGCCATTTTGACCCTAGAACCGGTGTACTAGAGCGACCGCGCTGGGAGAGCGCTAACTTAACAAGGTTTCGAAATGGTTATTAAACTAAGATCCGCTAACAAAAAGAATTATCCAAATAGCATGCACATAGTCGCACATATTATTGATAAGTATTTAATTATGTATTTATTATTTCGCACCGTCGTATAAATTGCAGCGGGTGAACCAACAGGAATAGCTAATATCGATTTCGTCGACGACGATCTTCTCTACATTTCCAAAGACAAGCTACTCCCTTGTTCCTTGATCGCCTCCACCTTTCGTCCACTTCAGTTGCTCCTGTCACCTCTACGTCTACTTTCACTGCCACTGCTGCCACCACCTCTAGCGTTTTTGCGTAGTGGCATCACCGTTTAGGTCACTTGTGTGGGTCCCGTCTTTCTTCATTAGTTCGTCAGGGTGTTCTTGGACGTGTTACTGTTGACACGGCCATGTTTTGTCAGGGTTGTAAGCTGGGCAAGTAGCTACAGCTTCCTTATCATTCTAGTGAGTCCTTGTCTTCTCATCCTTTTAACTTAGTTCATTCAAATGTATGGGGTTATCACTGTTATGATCCTTCTGTTCGACAGATCAGGATTTTACGAGGCGTTGTCTTTGACGAATCTCGACCTTTCGTCTATCGAGTTTCGGCTCATTCTCCTGTTTCCACCGTTGAGTTGATTTCATGGTTGTCTCTTTCTGACTCTTCACCCATTTCTCCACTATCACAGTCTTCTTCTGGTATATCTCCAGTGGTTCCTTCTGTACCTTTGCTTCCGGTGCTGCCTCCTGCAGGACCGCCTCTTGTTCCTGCAGCACCACCGTCTCAGTTCTCTGGTATTCACTACTCCAGACGTCCTCGTCCTTCACCAGTCTTCTCTCCTGGTATCTTGCTAACACCCACATCTGATCCTCCTGATGATACTCTTTGTTACGTCCTTCGTGACCGGACATCCCTTCGACCTCCTGATCGTCTTGGATTTGCTCCGATAGCTCATGCCCTCTCTGTCATTGAGCCTAGTTCTTATCGTGAGGTTGCTCCTCATTCTAAGTGGCAACTCGCTATGGCAGAGGAGCTTGATGCTCTTCGACGTACGGAGACTTGGGATATTGTACCGACACTTGTGCATGCTCGTCTGATTACGTGCAAGTGGATGTACAAGATTAAGACCTGGTCTGATGGTACTATCGAGCACTACAAGGCTCGCCTTGTGGCTCGCAGCTTTCAGTAGGAATACGGTTGTGACTACGATGAGACTTTTGCCCCTGTTGCCCATATGACCACTGTTTGCACTCTTGTTGCTGTTGCTTCTGTTCGTCGATGGTCTATCTCTTAGCTAGATATTAAGAATGCTTTTTCTTAATGGTGTTTTGCATGAGGAGGTCTACATGCAACCACCACCTGGGTATTCTGTTCCTGATGGGCACGTCTGTCGTCTTCGTCGTGTTCTTTATAGCCTCAAACAGGCTCCTCGTGTCAGGTTTGCGCGTTTTATCTCAGTGATTACTGCTGTTGGTTTCACTATCAGTTCCCACGATCCTACTTTTTTGTCCATGTCTCATCTCGGAGTAGGACACTGCTTCTTCTGTATGTTGATGATATACTCATCACTGGTGATGATTCCTCATTCATTACGTATGTGAAGAAGCATCTCAGTGGGCAGTTTTTGATGACTGCTATTGGTTCTCTTACGTACTTCCTTGGGATTGAGGTCTCTTCCATGCCTAAGGGCTACTACCTCTCCCAGCAGAAGTATGTCCAAGATCTTCTTGACCGATCTGGTCTGACTGACACTCGTACTGCTGAAACTCCTATGGAGCTATCCCTCCAGCTTCGTGCCACTGATGGTGATCTTCTTGAGGATTCTACTTGATATCATCATCTTGTTAGGAGTTTAGTGTACCTTGTGAGCACTCGTCCTGATATTGCTTATGTTGTTCATATCTTGAGTCAGTTCATGGTTTGTCCTACCCATGTACACTACAGTCATCTTCTTCGTGTTCTTCGCTACTTGCGTGGAACTATCTTTCATCGTTTGTTTTTCCCTAGCTCCACCTCACTACAGCTTCAGGCGTACTCCGATGCAACTTGGGCTAGTGATCCTTCTGATCGTCGCTCTCTTTCTGCTTATTGTGTTTTTCTTGGTTCCTCCCTGATTGCCTGGAAGACAAAAAAGCAAACTGCAGTTTTCCATTCGAGTGCAGAGGCTGAGTTGAGAGCTATGGTAGCAGTGACAGTAAATGTTACTTGGCTGAGGTGGTTACTTGAAGATTTTGGAGTGCTTGTGATGGGACCTACGACTCTTTTGTCTGACAGTACATGTGCTATCAGTATTTCCCGGGACTCAGTGAAGCATGAGCTCACCAAGCACATTAGTGTGGATGCTTCATACACTCGCTCACAGGTGCAGAAGAGAGTACTTGCTTTACAGTTTGTGCCCTCAAAGTTACAGGTTGCTGACTTCTTCACGAAGCCACAGACTAGGGTACATTATTTGTATTTTTTCTCCAAACTCAGCGTGTGTGATCCACCATGAGTTTGAGGGGGGGTGTTAGAATAAGAGTCCTTTTGTATTTCCTTATTTGTATATAGTACCCCTTTGTACTCTTTATATATATTGCCCATTGGGTCCTCTTGAATATACACACAATCTTCATAACAGGTAGATCATGTTATATAGCCATGCAAAATTTCAAGATCAAACTCAATCGCATGTGCAAGATACAAAAAAGATAAATACTTAATGAATAATGCATAATAAATATTCGCTAAGTATTTGTCTTTTTCATATCTCTTAAATGAGATTGAGTTTGCTATTGAAATTTTGTGGAGATGCATAGCCTCACCACCCCTAACTCTGCTAATTTTTTTTGAGTCAGATGGTTGTTTTGTCCCAAACCAAATTTGAGCTAAATTTCTTGTATTAGGAACACAAGAACCCAAAAGAATTTACACTGGAAGCGATTCAAAACCTTACAGGCTTACTCCAAATAGGATATCCAGCCCAGACTAACAAGAATATATAGCTGGAAACACAGCTTAATAAGGATAAAGTCTACAGCAAAAGTACAGCAATCAATTAGCATTTGCTGGAAACAAAGCTTAATAAGGATAAATGATGAATTATGAACACCATATAAGTAATCCCGGTTTCCATTCTAGCATGAGATAAGTATTTTGAGGTAGTTCTTGTACAATTTCTACAGTAAGTCTATTAAGGAATTTCAATTTACCTTGATCAATCCCAGAAACTTCAAGATACATTCTCAACTTTGATTAAGGAAACCAAATTCAAATTAGGCATCAAATTCCATTGTCAAGAAAGGAAGCCTTAGTATGAATAATCAAACTACATATTCATCTGCCCAAATAAGCCTTTCTTACGGAATCTGCTATTGTAGTAGGATAGGATAAGTGAAGGGTGTTGTAGGTGTAAAAACCAAACACGAGTGAGGGGGTGGACGTCGACCGTCTGAAGGGCCGTCGTCCACGAGGGTAAAAAATGACACGAGGATTTATACAGGTTCGGGGGTCCGAGAGGACCGCCCTACTCCTGTCGGTGAGCCAACGGGGGGTTACCTCCGGAGAGGGAGCCCCCGAGGGCTCACCAGTTTGAACATGTTTCTTTATTGCTCAAGAGAGCCCTCTTCCTGAAAGGAGGGATACATGGGGTATTTATAGGCACCCAAGCCTGTACAAATGACGGAAATACCCTTCAGTGAAATAGCTAGCCTATGAGTACAAGCAAAGGGTATTACAGTCTTTTATGAGTACAACATTATTACTTGGGTCTGTACGCGTGTCTTCTGAAATGTGGGCTCTGCCAGCGTGATTGAATTATTCATACAACAAAGGGAGCAAAGAAATTTTTTTTACTTGCATGTTAAAGAAAATATCGAACTTACTACAGTGGCAAATGACACTACAACCTATCTCAGCTGATGTGTTGGGGCCTAAAAATACAATTCTGGACCCTTTGTGTATAATGCACTAGTCCAGGATCATGCTAGTGCACACAGTGTCAACATAGATGAATATCGATCCACACAAGGCGAAATAACAGCATAAACGAGTATTTTGATTAACAAAAAACCATTTAACCTTATGGTCGAGTTTACATTTATTAAGCCTCACAGCGTTGGCAATAGAGAAATAAGCAGCAAAACAAATAACTTCAGCGAAATCTCATCAATTCGCCACATGCAACCGACTGGAATCAAGACCCTAATGATCAGCACCTTCGTAGAACTCTTCCTCAAAAGCAGACGAAGATTCCTCCACTTCTGTTGATTGATTATAGCAAGCATGAGTACACAATCGTACTCGCAAGTCATACCACAGAATGCAATTATAGATGATGGCTTATTCTAAAAGAATGGCTTCCGTGGTTCTTTTGCAGAAATGCAACATTTGCAATTCAATACGAATAATAGATTGAAAGCATAGTTCAAAACAAATAGACAATATTAATTTAACAGTTTGGTTCACAAAGAACACAAAGCCTAAACAAGTTATTCACACAACCATATGACTTAAATCACACAGCTCCCTTCCCATTCCCAAATGTTTTATGAACACTACTCCACATGTGAAATTCCTGAGCATGTCCATGACCGCGGACGCGGCTATTCGAATAGATTGATTTAATACTCTGCAGAGTTTGTATACTTTACCCACACGATATAACCAGTGTTGTAAGCACTAATTATAACAAATCATTTCAGAAACTTCATCTCAAACATTGACACTTCTGATGTGCTTTACTGCCAGACTAACCCATGGAGAAAGCCAGTCCGACACACATCGTTGGACAGCGAAGCAGTGAACCGTCCCGCGATGCGACTACTTGGTAGTATACACCTCCACCCTTTTCACACAGCCTAACCTACTACCCGAGTAATCAATATCAAAAATCCATAACTTACTAAGTTAGGTCCGTCCCATTAGACATGTGGTTGTACGGAAAGCTCAGTTCAATGGCGCACAAAGTTAAGTCCTCAATTGACCAAGGCAAGACTTCTAAATTCTAACTATGCCACATAGATTAACGTTCTCATTCACACAGTCCACCAATTCACACAGCTCCACTTGCCTTCGTCTAAATCTTTTCTCACCCTGTTGATTAAGTGCAACACATGCCACCAACGAGTAACGACACACAGTGCACGCAATTTTATCACAAAGTTCCATAATCACTTAGTCGGATTTATATTTGCGACTCTCATGAAATGATGACTTGTGGCATGGCTAAGCAATCTACTCGTATCTAACCAACCCACGTTGGTGCTATGGTAATACCAACTAAATAATGAACGAATCTAGGGTGACAAAAGATTATGACATAATAATAGACAAGGTGGATATAACAAATTGGATTAATAACTACACCCAAAAGCATTTAAATAAATACTTAAAGTAAATGCAATAATTTGAATCAAAGTATTTTGAAAATTGGGTTCAACATGATCAAAGGTATAACTTGCCTTGGAAAAGATCTAGATACTGGTCTTGATCTTGATGCACTCCTTCTTCTTCAAAGTTCCCCGATGTATCAACGTCTACTCGCAACGAAGCAAATAAACAAAACAAATAAATAACTGAGATAAAACACACTACAAAATTAAATAAAAATCTCAGATAAATAGATATCGAATTTAGAAATTTGAATGGGCTCAATCGAAATTCAGATGAAGAAGCTATGGCTCTCGAAAGGCCAAAACTAAAGAAAATACTCAAAAAGGAGTTTCGAGTACTGTTCAACGTTCTCGACCACGAGTGCTCGAAAGGGGATTCAACCACATGGTCGGAAGGCTTCGAGTGCATGTGCCCGTAGAAGGCTATGACTACTTGGTCGTAGGAAGATTATGACTACTAGTCGTAAGGGAGATTACGATTACTGGTCGTAAGGGATTTACGACTACTGGTCGTAGGAAAGATTACGACTGCTGGTCATAGGAGGTTTCGACCACATGGTAGGCTCGGGTCCTCATGGTCGACGGTGAACGGTGGGGCTTCGCCGGCGATGAGTGGTACTGACATGTAGCTGATGCTATTGCGAATCCAATGAGGTGCTCACCGAGTGGTCGAAGACGACGACGGTGGTCAGCGGCGAGGTTTAAGCGGAGAAGAAGGTACGAGTTTTGTCGGACGAAAGCTCTGGCGACGATCTGAGGCAACAGACCGGTGCTGGAGAGAGCTCTAGTGATGGTGGTGACAATGGCGCAGACCACGACGGCTAGGCGACGTCGACGGCGGCGTGATTGAAGAAAACAGCGGCGGCGACGGAAACCCTAAAAACTTGGATTGCGACGGCGCTAGGGCTTGAGAGGTGAAACTGGTCGGGGTTCGGGATGAGGCGTTGGGGCGATCCTCAGGGCTATTTATAAGGTAGGGGTATGGCTGAGAGGGCGTATCGGCGGCGGAGTTCAGATTGGATCTGCGATGAGATAAGGAAACTCAAACGAATTTGGAAGGAGATAAGGAGTAGAATCGGTTGCGGGGATTACAACGGATTCAGAAATCGTATCGCCGAAGGATTCTTCGGTTGGATATGCCGTTGTTAGATGGAACTCGGATACGGCGGCCATGGTGGTCGAAGGCGACTCGGATGCGGCGAAGACGATACGAAGAGGACGACGACGAGGCCCACTTTGGCGAGAAGCGAGGCGATACAATGGAAGCGAGCGAAGGCAAATGCCGAAATTTGGGCACAGAAGGAATAGGTTTGGGTTTCGGCCCAATCCTTAATATGCGATTCTAATACATTTTCTAATTTAGAAAATATTGAGAATTCAAATAGCAAATGAACTCGGACAAAATTTTAGAAAAATCTAAAGAATATATCAAGCACATAGAATCCAAATAAAATAGTTTTAACAGTTGTTGATGTTGATTTTAATCATATTAAATTGTTTTGATACTAAAAATCCAAGTTAAGCTTTTGAATTAAATTCAAATAAAACTCAAGGGTGAATTTTTCAACTACTAACTAATCAAAAACATTTTAATGAAGCATTATCAGTAAGGGAGAAAAGCATCAGCTACAAAGCAAGCAAGCCAAAAGGCTCGGAGGCACAATATCTGAGTTTGTCCCGATTATACTATCATCAGGAAATATTGAGGTAATGTAAAAGACAAATAAATCTGGAGACTTACCTCTAGCCCGTACTGTAGAGGCATTTTTATCGAACACCTTGTCGATGTGCTAGTTGGTTTAGAATTCTTGTGTACTAAGAAAGACAGCGAACGCCTACGATCCACCCCGAATGAAGTCTGCGGAAAACAGAAATCTGATACAAGCTCTGGTTAGATCACCACCAACTGGTTGCTCTCAACGACGTCGGCGGCGGCGAATGCTCCCCCCCACGCGTGGGCTGGCTGGCAACCATCCGGTGTATCGTCCTCATCAAAGGGAAGGGAATGGCATTTTCGCTTACCATCCTCATCAAAGTCCTCCTCTGCGGGATCACCTTTCCTAGCTGCTCCTTGTTCCCAAATTCACCTCCACCTCCACAGCACTATCGCCGCCGCCCTTCCTAGGATTCCGTCGAGCTCGCGTTCTTACTGTTCGCCTCCTCCGCTGCGACTAGGTAGCCCGGCGTCGCAGGCTCACGGCGGCGCGGTTCCGGTAGCCCTGCAGTCTGGCCGCTCGCAGTGCAATGAGCGAAAAAACGGAGGACAGCTTGGGTTAACGCCAGTCTTTGCATTTGCATTTTCTATTTCTCTCTCGCTCTTTTTGTAAGTAAATTTTGCAAAACCACGACAAACGATTTAAGACGGAGAATTCTACTTTCAGACTTGGTAATATTTTTCTAAATGTTTAGATTGATCGTATGGAGTAAAATGGTATCGTTCGTTAAAAAAATCTTTCGTAATATTATACTCTCACGATGTTTTATAAATATATTAATATAAAATAAAGAGGCAAAGTTTAACTTTAAGCTGAATATTCACTCCAATTCGTCGCATTAGATTAGAGCCCCGGGCGGGCCCACGCGGCAGAGACATAATCATCGGCGTACCGTAAGAGCAGAGCATAGCGGGCCGATAGGGAAGGAAGACGGACGCTATCGGTGTCGGCCCAATGCCCATTCTGTCTGGGCCGTCGTGGACCTCGTCTTCAACCTTCCTCCCCTCTGGTCTGGTCCTCCTGTGACGTCTTGCAGCCGCGGCGTAGAGTAGCGGCAGCGAAGCCCCAATCGGAGAAAGATATGGAGGCGGCGGTGGCGCCGCCGGAGAGGGAGACGAAGGAGACTACTAGGGAGGGTGTCCATGGGGGATCAACAGCGGAGTGGAGCGATGGTACCGGGGGAAGGTGGCGCTGGGTTTCCGGGTGAAGGCGTCTTCTCGCGAGTCGGCGGCGCAGAAGGCGGCCAACGTGCTCGAGCCCGACCTCCGCTCGCACTGGTCCACCGCCACCAACACCAAGGAGTGGATCCTGCTAGAGCTCAACGTACTATCTCCATCTCCATCTCCATCTGCTGCTTCTTCTCCTCCTCCTCTTCCCAATTAGGCAGCTGCTCACTCTCTTCTTCTCACCTACCTACTTTCCCTCCCCCTCGGATTGCCTCGATTGCAGGAGCCGTGCCTTCTCTCCCACATCCGCATCTACAACAAGTCCGTCCTCGAATGGGAGGTCACTGCCGGATTGCGTTACAAGGTCTTCTTTGCTCACTTTTCTCAGCACCTTCCTCCATCAAGGACTCCAATGAACTGTGTTGCTTCTTGTTGTTTTCGTTTCAGCCCGATGCCTTCGTCAAGGTTCGCCCGCGCTGCGAAGCTCCCAAGCGCGACATGATGTACCCCGCCAACCACACCCCTTGCCGTTACGTCCGCATCTCTTGTTTGCGCGGCAGCCCCATTGCCATCTTCTTCATCCAGGTACCCTGCCCTATTGCTGTTTCTTGCTTCCAATACTAGCTAGCAGTGCTGCTAGTATTATCAACAAAGATGGATTTGATTTGCCCTGTGCTGTAGCGTTTTCTGTTAACGTATTCCACCTGATTCTCTAACTGTTCGTATTTTGTTATACTAAACCAAATTGGACTGATGTCCAATCTTTGCTCTCACTGTTCAGCTCATTGGAATCTCTGTACCTGGACTGGAACCTGAGTTCCAACCTCTAGTTAACTACTTATTACCACAAATCACATCACACAAACAAGCTTCTCACAATATGCATCTCCAGGTTTGCCCTATCCCTATAGCTTCTGTACGATGTCTTTTTTTGGTCTTGGTAACATATCTTTTTACCATGTCATAAATTTCTAACGCAAAGTAAATGTAGTTACTTAAAGACATTGCAAGCAGACTACCACCATTTCTGCCCCAGATTGAGGTAAAGTTAATCTTGCTCCTATTAATATGCCACCCCCCCTTCCCCCTGCATATTGGGGAGTTGCCCTTTAACCGGCTGCTGTATATATGCTGTTCATAGTGCAGGCGGACCTTACTAGCGTCGCAGACACCCCAGAGAGCAGTGTACGGTTTTTGGCTCTGCTTGCTGGGCCATTTTATCCGATCCTTCACCTTATAAATGAAAGGTGCGAGTTCCTTGTTCAACATGCAACAGTATATCAGTTGGATTTGTGATACTTGATTCTTTTGCTAGGTTGCCTGTCATCATTTATAGTTTGGATACATTATGTGTGTGCGCTGCTGTGAACACGTGCGTGCACCCACCTGTGTGGCAGCAATGTCATCTGAAATGTGTCCTAAATTTACAGGGATACTACAAAAACATTGATTTCCTCTGCCGATTCAGATACCCTGAGAAGTAGTCTGGCTTCAACTCCAACAATTTCGTCAAACTTTGAGGCATGTAATTTTTCTTTCCACACAATTCTGTCTACTGCTTTTCTAGTTGTTACAATGTGCTATAGTAGTGTGAAAAGTGAGGACTATGATATATGCTGAAAGTTTGATAACATAGTACTCACACCTGGCTCTTTCCCGAGTTTTAAAAAGATTGCATCATGCATATCCACCCTGCGTTTGAGCTTACCTTGACTAATACTCCCTTTAGTCACAAAAAATGTCGTTTTGGGATATGTGCAGTCAAACTTTCTAAACTTTGGCTATCCATATCTTTTTCAATTTGGATTGAACAAATGAAAATGGTATGTATAGATTTGTCTTGAAAAGAACTTTCATAAAAGTATAATTTTTTAAGGTTTTATAAATCTATTACAATAGAAATTGGTGATCAAAATGCATTTTGGGGACCGTGTCGATGTCCAAAACAACATTCTTTTGTGACCGGAGGGAGTAGGAACTAAGAGCTATTTACAGGATCCATTTTTTTCTATGGTGTAGTTGAGGTCAATGGATTTTATGGTTGCATTCTGACAACTGCTAAAAGTTCAAATCACAAAGCATAAAATCTCTCTTTTTTTGGTGGGTAATCACAGAATGGCTGTTGAAGTTCTGTTGGAGTGTATTAAGTTAGGGCAATGTTACCTAGGATCTTCGGGTAATCTTGTATCATCACACGGTAGTATGGTACAATCTTTTCTTTGGGCGTGCCTTGTAGGTAATGGAACACCAAATACTGCCATCTGACCAGTTCATTGATTTCTTGCAAAAGATTTGTATCTTCGATATTAGTAGTTCATTAATGCCAAATGATTGGTGTGTCAGTCGCACTTCCATCTTTTGTCTGACAATCCTGTTCAAATATAACAAATTCAGAACAGTAGTAGTTCTTGCTGGTGGGTCAGCACTGGTTTCTGACCGGAACTGGTGAACAGCCAGCCTAGTCTGGTATTCCAAATGAGGCCATTTTATGTTAGAAATAGGAGGCGAATGGTTTCTACCGGTAAATGGTTTCCTGATGATTTAAAAAATTTAAAATCTAAATTATATTCAAATGGCCGACTTTGGAAAAACTGGTCCTGTATGGGATGACTGGTAAGTTACCAGTTAGCATCAAGATTTTTGAACCTGGGGTCCTAGTGCCTGTGCTCTGCCACTCTATAATGCCAAGCACCGAATTTCTTGTATGCTGAGTTGCTGACCTTTTCAATGTAAGATTACCATCATGGAAGGCCTATTACTCTGCTGATTTGATAGCATGAGAATTAAGAAATGACAACTTATTTTAGTGTTCCGTTATCTTATTCAGACTACGGAGTCATAAGTTGTATTTTACACAAAGATTGTCATACAAGGTATGCATCTTTTTGTTTTATTCTATGGAAAGCGTCGCTGTGCTCCATAAAAAAAATCGTCACCTAAACCAATAAGAGAAGTTGAGGTTGTTGATCCGCAATAAATGATTACTAACTACATTAATTTAGGATGTACTAGTGAGTGCCGTCTGCGTTACTCTGAATTAAAAACATTAAAACCCCTATAACATTTTTCATTTCAGCCCTATATTTTTTCATTTCAGCTATATTATATTTTTCAAATTACACTTTAATTGCAACTTTTATTTCACAAACCCTAAAAAGATAAAAATAATTAGACCACACCCCTAGCCATCGTGGGAGTTCATCTCCGCCCACCCTAGCACGTTGAGTCGCCTCTGCCATGCTCAACATGAGTCGCTCTTATCGTGCTTGGCCTGCACCGCGCCTCTAGCTCGGCTGCCACTGAGCATGGCCAAGCTCCGGCCTGGCACGCTTCGCGCCCTATGTTGTCACGGCGAAAAGGCAAGGCGAGACGCTCCGGAGGCGCCAGGACGCCTAGGCGGGCGTGCCTAGGCGATGATTAGACGATGGCAGGAAAATAGGATAGTTCATAGTTGACACTTGCATTATGGTAATGTATAGAGCTATAGACCTGAGCAGTGAGCTCCAATGATGTATAATGTATATGTATTGCTGTTGTCCTACATGAGAATAAAAAGCTTGAGTTATATTGAGTACATGAGAATGAATCAATGAAATGCTGTTGTCATGACTCATGAGTAGCATATGCTTGCTTACCCGTCACCTCAATCAGTGGCTTCTTGCCAAGTTGCCATGAGTATCATTTCCAATTATCCATACTCCTTTCAATCTGCACAAGAAAAAGATCAGCAACATACTTATCAGTATTCAGCACTCAGTAGTATCCTGAACAATGATCAGCAGTATCCAATACTTCAAATACTGATAAACATCACAACACAAGTCCACAACTAGCAGTACAAGTCCACAATACAAGTCCACAACATCAGTAGCAAAAGTAACTAGCGGTAGTGTAGTACATACTATATAAACCGATAAATATCACAAGTCCACAACTAGCAGTACATTAACATCTCCAAATCATTCATCATCCAACATGAACACATCGAAATGCCCCTCATCATTAGCAGTTCCTTCACCCATCTCTTCAGTAGTAGTTGGTTCTTGGCCAAAATCATCTTCAATTTCCTCGTCATCACAAACATCTTCTTCATTGTCGGAGTCTTCTTCATGAGTATTTGATGTAGATCTAGAATCTTGACGTCGAGAATAACAAATGACATCCCCATGAGCTCTCCTAGGAACATTGCGACCCCGAAGCGATCTTGGTGCGCTGATGGCCTCATCAACATGAGCCCATAAAAGATCATCATCACCTCCATGGACTTGTGCTACATCCTTGTCAACCCATTCATTTGTCCACTGGAACTCTTCTAGGAGCAAAGGGTTAAACTTTTTACCTCTAAATAAGGTAAAATTGGTCTCGACATTTGCATTTTTATTTTTTAGTGTGTGTGTGTGTGTATATATATATATATATATATATATATATATATATATATATATATATATAGGAAAATGGTATGGTACTCACAGAGATACGTACTCCCACCTCTCATATACCACTTAAATCGTATGATAATACCTCTTTATCAATTTGAGCATACTCCAATAATGATTATAAGATACCCCAAAGTGAGTTCCGTAAAAAATTTCATTAAAATCCACCTTTTATAGCAAAATTTGTGTATATACTTCTTTTATATATGAAAAAGGGTATATAGCAAAAATAAAGGGCTCCAATGAAATTTTTTCAATCAAGTCGCATTGAAAGATCTTATAATCGGTATTTAAGTATACTGAAAGCGATAAAGAAGTATAATATAATTGTTTAAGTGGTATATTGGGAGTGGGAGTATGTACTCCTGAGTACTGAAACAGCGTCCTATATATATATATATATATATATATATATATATATATATATATATATTTACCGTATCGATCTATCCTTGTTTTTGGAAAATGTCGTATCGCCGTATCCGTATCGTTTATTGGTGCAACATAACTGATGACCCTACCTGTCGCCACACTATTTCTTTTAGCTAAGAGGGGAGGGATGATGAACGTACCAGCATTCACCAATAGGTTCTTTTTAAGTAGTAAAGATGCATTGTTCTCTCGGGGAGCATAGAAGTACTCCTCTTAATTTCTCCTGATTTTAGTGTTCTAAACTCTTTATTTTATTCCAGGCACAGCGTAGGAGTTCACGGAGTCCATCTTCTGTTCAGCCTGCTTCATGTTTGCTGGCATTTCGATCTGAAACAGCTTTACTACTCTTACGGAAAGCACACAAAGACAAAACCCTTGGAATTGTTTGCCACCGAGTATGATCTTAGACATATTTCTTCTTCTTTCACCATATACTTTTCCCTCTCAGAGGATTTTTCCCAACATTTGCTTCTTTGGTACTTAGGCATCAAAGATCCTGCAAAAACTTTTGGAGCCTGAGCATTTGTTAGACGAGTCAATATCTAATGGTGGCATGCTTTCGAGTCAAGTCTTTGATGAAATTCCTAAAAGTGATGCTTCCAGCCTAGTACTTTGTACAGACTACTCTAGTTTGTTTGGAGAAGAATTTAGCTTATCAGAAAATCACTTTGATGGCTCTTTTCTGAATATTTTGGATATTGCTGCTGTTGAAGAAGGTATTCTTCATGTACTATATGCAGCTGCATCACAGGTTATCTTTCTTATGTTGTCTCATGCTTATATCTTTCAATTTTTATGTATGTACCATCCGTTTTATTCTAAAGGAATAGGTCTATTCGACCCCTCTCAACTATTGCGTTTGTCTAGAAATGAGCCCCCAAGGCCCCAACTACAAAACTGGGTAACTTACCCCCCTCAACTGTCAATACTGAGTAACTTAACACCCCCCCCCCAAAGACCAAAACCACCCTGGTTTTGTTGATGTTGCATCTACGTCAAGGTACACATATCTTTCTCCTCCTCTCTCGCTACAATGCCTCCTTAACGGCCACCCTCGCTTCTCAAGCCAACCGAGCCGAGGCCGTCACGGCAGCGTGGATGTGGACACCAAATTAGCTACATCCAAGGATCCAAATCTCGGTACCGGTGGAAAAACCGATTACGTGACGTCTGAATCAAACCGGTGATTCTTGAAAACCGAAAAAATCCGGATGAATTTCGAATTGCGGATTTTGAAAACCGGTTACCGCCGAAAACCGGTTAAAAAACAGAACCAAAACCGGAAAAACAGAGAAAACCGGTTATGGGTAATTAGCAATTGGAATAATGCAAATATTAATTAGAAAGTGTTTTAAAAGTCCTCCTTGCTAGCTTCACTCTCTAGGGCAGCCTTCTCCTCCAAGTGTTCTAAAGCATCTAAAATAAAAAAAAAACATAAGTTAATGATAATGAATGATAACTTGACTAGCATACTAAAAACAATAATGGAGTAGCAATTCATACCAATACATTGTCGAGAAACGCGAAGGTTATGCAATGTACTCATTATTATCGATTAGAAGTTTTTTAGATTGAGCTAGGTGGGCTTTGTATTGATCCGAAGTGTATTGATGGGCATGTTCTGCCCAATGATTATAAATTAATTGGTAATATGCGGGTTCCACCCACTAGTAAACAATTTTTGCATTGGCTTCATTTCCGTAATGGTAAGTAGGATGAGAAGAAATGTCTGACGAATGAGAATCATCACCAGAAGGTAATAGGTTGGCATCTCGACGTCCATAAGTCCGAATAGACCTTGAGCTAGCATGGGATTTATAGGTAATCTAGCATATTTAGCTCATACAATAGGTAATCTAGCACAAAAAGGGTCTAAATCAACCTAGGAAGTGCATTATGCAGTCATAAATTCAAATTTAAATTTGATAATTTTCAGCTGGTTTTTTTCTACCTGATCTAGCCGGTTTTTCCGGTTATCGCCGGTAACTGGCTAGTTTTTCTTCCTTGGCTACATCTATCCACGTAGATACAATGTTAGCTAAAACCGGCTTCGAATGGCCCCAGGGGGGGGGGTTTAAATCAAGGATAAAAAAACCGGAAGTGGTGCAAATCCCGCCCGGCGGCCATGCTCCCGTTACCGGCCGATAACCGGAAATCCCGGAAAAAACCTGGCTGAATTTCGATAAATGGAATTTGAACTCGGGATGTAACCGCTGGGATTTTGAATTTGAAATTGAAAGATTCCGGCTGGTTTTTAGGATCCCGGTCCCCACCGGTAAAACCGGTAACTAACGGGATTTCGATCCCTGGTTTAAATACCCGGTATTGATAGTTGAGGGGAGTTGGTTACCCGATTTTGTAGTTGGGGTTTGATTTTCACACAAACGCAATAGTTTAGGGGGGGGGATAGACTTATTCCTATTCTAAAACACTAACTTGAATCTTTATTTTCTTGATTGTAATTGTAGCCTCAGCTATGTTGCAAGCTTGCTGAAATTACTTCAGACATGTGGTCTGTCTTACCACTTGTTCAAGCACTTCTTCCAGGTATTGATTGAAATGTATAGTGTATATACTTATGCTTTCTTAGCTTCTTTTACCACTCATCAGTGAAAATGGGGCAGAATTGTGAACGGATAATAATGTTGGCTGCCAAATAATCCACACCTTCCCACATGCTTAAATC
Source organism: Phyllostachys edulis (assembly GCA_036346405.1). NCBI lineage: Eukaryota > Viridiplantae > Streptophyta > Magnoliopsida > Poales > Poaceae > Phyllostachys > Phyllostachys edulis. The sequence continues at coordinate 45,634,910 of CM070564.1, forward strand.
TTAATCACATGTTATCCCACGCTAAGTGGTGGCATGCTTACGTGATCAGTGGCTAGTCCAACCAGTTGGACACCTGTGTCTTGTGGCTAAAGGCTACGGTTTGAGTCCATTAAATGTTGGTTTATTTGTGGATTTTATCCTGTGAGCTCTTAGTTTCTGAGGGCCTGAGGCTTAAAGATGATTGTGATAACCAACTGCACCCTTTCTCAAGAAAAAGGGGGGCAGTCCTACCAGCAAGTGCATGAGCATACAACATGCATGCGTTTGCTGAATCTTTTCATTGATAATATGTTGTTGCTCTTGTATGTTTTGTAGCACTTCGTCCCCCACTCAATCCTGGCCCTACCGAACAGATTGATGATTGTTTTAGCCAATGGATTCACCCAAATGTTCATAGTGCTCTTTCACAGGTACCTTGATTGATATGATTTGTTATCTTCTGCATGCATTATTGACATCACTTACCATTCCTCAAGTTATATGTGGCTGCAGATTGTTACAATGTCAGTAACATCATCGGTTTTTCATCCTCTTCTCAGAGCCTGTGCTGGTTATCTTTCATCCTACCTGCCATCACATGTTCGTTATACGACTCTCTGCTGTAAAAGTATCTCTTTCTTCAGAAAATCATTGACTCTTCTCTTATTTTCACTATTAGGCAAAAGCAGCCTGTGTTTTGCTTGACTTGTGCAGGGGACCGTTGTCACCATGGGTACCCACGATCACAGCAAAGGTCCCCTTTTATGATTTTCTCCGCACTTATGGTTTTCTATTATGCATTCCTTTTTTGTGACTTTATATACTCTTAAAACAGGTAGATCTTGCAGTCGAACTTCTGGAGGATCTCCTGGGTGTTATCCAGGTATGTACATATTGGAAACTTACTCCACAAGAAGAATGCTGGGAAAATTCTCATGTTAGCCTTTGATGCATGTAATCTGGCATATTTGGTATCCTACCATACTTATATAGGACTCACACTTTTGTACTATACCTAGCAAATAAACAATTTAATGCTTCAATTTAAGTTTATATCTCTTTTAGTTACTACTCTTGAAGGAATGTACTATTGTGTGAAGGTAGTGTAGCTTGCTTTCCTGTATTTGACATGAAATAATCAGTTATTCAAGCAAAGTTGACCATAATGTATTAGTACTTGACTATGATACCATGATACTTTGCTCAGCAGCCATTCCTGTACGCGATACGTATCCGATACGACGATACATTATGATAAGATATTACCAAGTATCGGTGAAATTCAGCTTCCAAAAAAGGGGGAAATTGACTACAGGACACTGCCCATTGTCTACCTTTGCCAACGGACACTGAAAAAACGCGGTATAGCCAAAAGACATTGTAAAAATGTGTAATTTTGCTATTAGACACTCTTCTCATTAAAATAATATATCGAGTGATTAGAGAGAGAAATGGCGAAAATGCCCTCAATGCCCTCTCCGCTACCGCTTCTGTATTTCGAGTCATGGCGGCCGCGGGGACGTCTGCATTGTCGACTTCGCTTTTCGCCGCCCTTCATCCGATCGCCGCCACGGTAGCCATCGCGGACACCATCCATTTGTTAATTCATGAAGTTCTCCAACGACTTCTGCGGGACACCAACGCTCATCATTGTCCTTTGCTTGAAGCTTGCGAGGCTTCGCCAACGTGTCGACGGCGTCGACAACGCTCTTGATCTTCGCGATATCTCTATCGCCAGATGTCGCCACCGTGAAAGCGGCATGACATCCAAAAGAGCTCGAGACGGTTGTAACGCCACGCACTGTTGAGGGCCTCGACGCGAAGACGCCGATCGGCGCATGGTCGCACCGACCTTGGTGTATTGGCCGTAGGGGTGGCGGAAGCCGAACCGCCGCGGCTGGCGAACTCCACCGCGCCGAGTTGGCTCATGAGTCCTCGAACGCCTTGGCGTTGAGCACACACTTGTACCCTCTCGACTTGGGCGCTGCGCGCTTATGCGGGCTCGGCGAAGTAGTCCTCGACACGCCTCCACGGCGCCGTGAGCTTCTCCATGTTGCGCCGCGGTGAGGAGGTAGACTCTGGCCGCCCGCACGGGCGGATGACCACGCAGACGGCGAGGCAGATGAAGATGTCGATGGCGATGGTGGATAGCGGCTGCTGCGCCTAACATCGCCACTCGTCAACGCGTACTCGACAAGGCCACGAGTGCCACTATCTGCCGCCATGACTTCTCGATGTTGCGGTATTTGAGAGAGGCGTAATCAAGGCCGAGGAGGCCATCGAGGCTATCAAGTCATGCATGCAAGGCAAGAAGGAGGCGGCTGCGTTGAGGGGAGGTGCAAGAAGAGGCAGGCGGCGGGGCCGTCTTGAGAGGCGGAAGAGAGGAGGAGGCCGCTGTGGCGAGGTGGCACGAAGAGAGTTTGGGGCTTCAGCGGTCTGGGAAGGAAGAAGGTCTGGTGGCGGGGCGTCGCGAGGGGGAGGTGGCGCGAAGGAAGCTGGAGGTGGAAGAGGAAGAATGCGCCAGAGGCAGCGGCGCCGTGAGGCAAAGAGAGAGAGAGAGAGAGAGAGTGAAGTGAAGAGAAGAGCAAGGGTAAAAGAGATATTTCACGTGCTTTCTCTCACCTCTTCCACCCGAAAATAATATAATAATCGTTTTAGTATCTAACAGCAAAATTACACGTTTTTACGGTGTCTTTTGGCTGTACCACATTTTTTGGATGTCTGTTGGCAAAGGTAGACAATGGGCAGTGTCCTGTAGCCAATTTCTCCAAAAAAAAAACCTGATACGTCTCCGATACTTCGCGATACACTTCGGATACGCCAGGCCTAGCACCACTCCTTTTGAAGCCCAACAAAAGGCCAATTCAAGCCGCCCCTCCCAGGCCCAATAGCCAGCACCACACTACTCCTGAACACTACTCCATCCACATCTAGTACGCACCACCAAGGCACCAAGCCGCCTCCTCTCTTCTTCTCTGCTTCATTGCCGTCTTTGCCTTTATGGAGATCACCTCGCATCCTCCTGGAGGCCACCTCGCTACCGCCACCGCTGACTAAAGGCCACCTCGCCACCACCGTTGCTACATGTTAGACAGCCATATATGGCACCTTGTGTATTTATGGTTAGAGAGATATGAGGAGATCTGGTTGGTGCTGTTTCTATAAACCACAAGATCTCCTCACCCCTATATATTTGTACACCATGTCTCTCAATCAATCACGTCCATATTTTCCACACAATCTCATTTGCTTTCATGGTATCACGAGTCTAGGTTAATCACCTGATTCACCTTCCGCACCCAGCGCGCGCCTTCTCTGTATTTCTTGCTTTCAATATACTTCTCTTCTCTGGCCGCTTGCTCCCAAAGACACGCCTCTTCCTCTCGGCTTCTTTTCGCTTCTGGCTACCCTTTGCCGCCTCCTCCCATTGCACAATCGTCGATTCCGACGGTCAGTATCGCCAATGGCGCCGCCAATCTTCTTCTTCTTCTTGACCTCAAGCCCAGCAGAGGATGCCCGCCGACAAAGAGGCTCGCGAGCACGCGCCAAGATTGCCCGCGACGCCGCTCTCGCCAGGCATGAGGCCGAGCGCGAGGTCGCTCGCCAGAAGAGGCGATCGCGCTGACGAAGCGATCCGCTGCTGCTTCTCAACGCTTTGTTTGCCACGACGGCTGGCGGCCGAAACCCCAGACGACGACGCGGCGATGCGCTGCCAAGACGACGCCGCCACTCACGCCGGGCGACCCTCTCTTCGAGAGGCCCTTTCTCCACCACGAGGCTCTCAAGCCTCCTCGCACGCCGCAGCCGTTGCCGTCGCGAATATCCGCGCCGCCGTGCCCTCCTCCTGACTCGAACTCCGCCTTTCTACGTGAGATGGCGCGAGTCCTTCCTCCTCACCGTCGGCAAGTTCTCCTTGCGAAGACGCCCTTCTCCGACGTCGCCGCGCCCCACTCTCCAGATCAGGTGCGATGGGCTGCGTTAATGCGGGCGTGGCTCCTCTAAGCCATCTCCGACGACCTCGCCGACGCTGCTCCGAAGCGTGGCGCCACCTCCTCGCGTCACTGGCTCGCCATCGAGTCCCAATTCTTTGGGAATCGCCGACGCCAGCTGCTCTTCGCCGACCAGTGTCTTCCGCCTTTTCTCCCAGCGACCTCTCGGTCTCCGAGTACTGCCGACGCTTCTAAGCGCATGGCGGAGGACCTCCGCGACCTCGGCGAGCCCATCTCCGACCACACGCCGTCCTCAACATCATCCGCGGCCTCAACGAAGCCATCGCCCTCGGCCGTCACCTCCGGCCAAGAAGAACCCTCCCCACCTTCCTCCAAGTGCGGGGCGACCTCCACTCGAGGAATCGACCATGGAGAAAACGGCTCCCATGCAGGCGCTCGCCGCCATCGCGGTCACGGCGTCTGCGCCTCTCCATTGCCTCGTCGCCTCTGCACCGCTTCCACGAAAAACCCAAAGAAGAAGTGCTCTTCGATCTGAAGCCGCGCTTAAAGCGCAGATAGCCTTGATAACGCAGCAGCGGCGGCGATGGGATCAACGGCGGCAAGAAGGCGATGGCTCAACGGCGGCAGCGATGGCTCCAACGGCGGCGGCGGCTTCAATTCGGCGCAAGCGCGTCTCCTGCCGGACGGACCCCACGCCAGCGCCTTTCCGTGGCTCAATTTCTACAACCTTGGTCCGGTCCATTCAAATGTGGCCCGGACCACGGGCCCCCACGGCGCCTTCCCGTCCTGCTGGGCCGACCTTTCAACAAGACGCCTTCTGGCGCCCAAGGCCAACGATGGAGTGCGGCGATGGGCGTGCCTCCCAAAGAATTATGGGTCGCACGGTTGGGACCAAGAGACCGCCGCCAACTTCCGAGACAATGTCCTTCAAAGCCCACAACAAAATGAGTGGTATTTTGACTCGGCGCTACAAATCATATATTTGCCGACGCCGTATAATTACTCCCACTCGCCATTCCTTTCCTCGTCACATTATTGTCGACAGCGAGCATTTACTTCCGTTACCTCCATTAGCGTCGCTCATTTCCTCATAACCTTCATCTTAATAATGTTCTTGTTTCCCGAACCTTATTAAGAATCTTATTCCGTCGCCACCACTTCGCCGACAATAAGCTGCTTAGTGAGTTTGACCCTTTGGTCGTTTCAGGAAGGATCTTCCTCTCGGAGAGATCGCCAGTGTAACAACTCAGGACCCTCTACCGTTGCGACTTGCGGCCTCGCCTTCCATGCCGCCACCTCCTCTTCGCTTTGGCATCAACGTCTCGGACATCCTGGTCATGAAGTCCTGTCTCAGCTAGCACATTCTTTTGGTCTTCCTTGTAATAAACGTGCTAGTGACACCCTTTGTCATGCGTGTCAGCTCGGTCGTCATACACGTCTTCCTTTTCATGCGTCGTCATCTCGATCCACTCATAATTTTCAGTTAATTCATTGTGATCTTTGGACCTCACCCATTACTAGTGTATCCGGCCATAAATATTATTTGGTTATTCTTGATGACTGCTCGCACTATCTTTGGACGTTTCCGCTACGACTTAAGTCTGACACTTTCTCCACTCTTTCTAATTTTTTTGCTTATGTTCGCACCCAGTTCGGTGTCACCATAAAGGGATCGGTCACAACAACGGCGCTGAATCGATAATTCCAAATACCGTGTTTCTTCTCTCCCATGGCATCCACCTCGCATGTCACGCCCTACACCTCGCCTCGAATCCAGAAGTCAACGCATTATCCGCGCCACAAACAATGTCGTTCGCTTCACTCTGTTCGAGCTAGCATTCCCCACGTTTTGGTCATGCGGCTCTTAGCATCGCAACCTATCTTGAATATTCTTCCCACCAAAACGCTTAATTTCTCTCGCGCATCTTTCCATTTTGGGACCCGACCATCGTCCCGAGCACCTCACGCTTTTTGGTCGCAAGTGCTATCCCAACCTTTCCGCCATCGCCACAAACTTGCTCCTCGTTCGCCTTGTGTGTATTTCTTGGCTACTCACTCCACCACAAGGGCTATCTTTGCCTTGATCGTCACACAAACCGTATCATCATCTCCGCCATGTGATCTTTGACGAGTCCTCTTTTCCTTTTCGAGGATTCTTCTCTCCCACTCGCGCTTTTGATTTCTGGAGGATTTTACTAACCTCAGACGGTTCCTTTGCACCGTCACCTTGTTTGTTTGCTGCAGTACACCTTCCACCGCATGACCACGTCGCGGCAACAGATGCTCCGGACTTCAGCACCACGTCCGCCTGGCGCCCTGCCGGTCAGATGCATCGCCCGCACTGATCATGCGTGCAGCGCGTGCTCCGATGTTCTCACTGTACTGGCCGCGCCTTATACCGCTTTCGCTTGCGTCGGCTGGCCACTCGGACCGTGCTTTCGCTGGTGGGCGCGGCCGTGCTCGTCTCCTTCAACCATGCCGCGCCTTCTTCAAGAATCGCGCCGGCTGCCTCCCGGCCCCCCCTTAGCCTCTCCGCACCCTCGGCGATTTGATGCCGTCTACACCGGCGCCTCCCCACGTCTGACGGTCCAGGGCTGCGCCCGTGGCGACGACCTCGCGCCCACATCCATGGCGCGTCCGCGGTGCCGACCTCGGCGCTCGCGCCTCTGCCGTGCTATACCAAGATACCTCACTGTGGTGAATCGGCATGCCATGGTCACACGCGGAAAGCACGGATTCCGGTAAACCTTTGTTCGCTCCAGCCGCCATTGCCTCCGCTCCTCAGACTTCTACCGATCGCCTCGTGATCCAAATTGGCGAGCCGCTATGGAAGCTGAACACTCCGCTCTTCTTTCCAACCACACGTGGGATCTTCTTCCTCGACCGCCTCGGTCCAATGTGGTGACAGGCAAATGGGTGTTCAAACATAAATTCAAAGCTGATGGGTCCTTTGAGCGATACAAGGCGCGTTGGGTTCTTCGTGGATTCACCCAACGTCCCGGTGTTGATTTTGCTGAGACATTCAGTCCGGTCGTCAAGCCTGCTACTGTACGGACCGTTCTCTCTTTGGCTCTCTCACGATCCTGGCCAATTCATCAGCTCGATGTCAACAATGCCTTCCTGCATGGTACTTTGTCGAGAGCAGATTTCTGCGCTTCGACCCTCCGGTTGAAGATCCTGCTCATCCTGATTATGTGTGCCGACTTAATCGTTCTCTTTATGGACTTAAGCAGGCACCTCGCGCATGGTATAGCAGATTTGCTTCCCACCTTCTGCAGCTCGGTTTTGTTGAGGCCAAATCAGACACATCTCTGTTTGTCCATCGTCGTGGAGCGGACCCTGTTTACCTCCTGCTCTATGTTGATGACATTGTGATAACACCTCCTCTCTTTGCTTTACTCCTGCACCATTGGCGCTCTTCAATAGGAGTTCCTATGAAGGATCTCGGCGTCCTTCACAACTTCCAGGTATGCATGTTCAACACACGAGCTCGGGTCTCTTCCTCTCTCGGCGCAATATATGATTGAGATCCTTGAGCGTCTTTGGTATGGTCGATCGCAAGCCATGCTCGACGCTGCTGATGTGAATCCGCTCTCGGCAGATGGTGATCTCAGATCGATCCTACGGATACTGCGCACCTTGCGCGCTTCTTGAAGATCTAACCTTCACGGGCCGATGTCTCTTATGCGGTTCACAAGTCTGTCTTCACATGCATGATCCACGGAACCACACCTTGCATACTCAAGCGCGTTCTGCGCTACGCTAAATGGCACCTTGCACATGGGTCCGTCCTGCGCCCCTCTCGCCTCTGGCGGTGGTCTACTCGATCTTGATTGGTAGGTTGTCCCGACACGCGCAAGTCCACCTCGAGCTATCAAGGTTCCTTGGTGACAATCTGTCTCTTGGTCGCCCAAGCGTCGAACACCGCTCTCGCCCAATCTTGAGGCCGAGTACCGAGTCATTGTTAACGCCGCATTCGGAAGCCACCGTTACGCCAACTCTTGTCTGAAGTACACACACTCTTGCGCAAGACAACCTTGGTGTATTGCGACAACATCAAGACATCTACATGTCTTGAACCCGCTCAAAGACCAAATAAGACTAAACATGTGGAGATAGATCTACACTTCGTTCGGGAGCGCGTTGCACTTGGTGATGTCCGTGTCCTTCATGTCCCTACGACATCTCAGTTCGCCAACATTTTCACCAAGGGACTGCCTTCGTCAGTCTTCACGGAGTTCCGGTCCAGTCTAAACGTTCATTCTACCGACGATTCGACTGCGGGGGCGTGTTAGACAGCCATATATGGCACCTTGTGTATTTATGGTTAGAGAGATATGAGGAGATCTGGTTGGTGCTGTTTCTATAAACCACAAGATCTCCTCACCCCTATATATTTGTACACCATGTCTCTCAATCAATCACGTCCATATTTTCCATACAATCTCATTTGCTTTCACTACAGAGGACCTAGGCACTTCTCCCTTCCTCCTAGGTTACATTATGCCAGAGTTTTGTGTTGCATTTTCTTCTCTAGTAATAGATGAGATTGTGGTCTGATTTGGGGTAGCATTTTGCTGTAAGATGGCAAGTGGAAGCTCTCAAATTCCTGATCCACAAGGAACTGGTAGTGGTAGTAGTGTGAATTCCTCTGCAGTTGGTTGTAGTAGACTAGTGGTGGACAGAATGATAATGCCATTGCCATGGTCTCAATTTCTCGTAGCCTCTCCACATTTTTCTTATTTTTAAATATATATATATACTCGCTGAATCGACGTATTCTTGTTTCTGGGAAATTGTTTATCGCGGTATCACTGTATCCATATTGTTGTACCGGTATCCCGTATCGGGGTAACATAGGTACTCGATCGGTCGATCATGACAAACAATGACTTTAGTCTACACCACCCTAACTCAACCTCGACGATTGGTTTTGTTAGGGGGCATTTCTTTATATGCGACTGAATAATTTCGTATGTTTCTTATATGCCACCAATGTCTGACTGATATGTGGGTCTCAGGCCAACATGTCAGCCTCATAATGAGTGACATATAAGGAATCATGTAGTTATTCTGTGGCATGCAGTGAATTTTCTCTTAGAGGTATTTCCTTATATGCCACTGAATAATTTCGTATGTTACCTATATATGCCACCAATGTCTCATTGACACGTGGATAAATTGCTGCAGGAACTTTATATTACAATTTCTCCATATTTATGTGGCAAACAAATGACTTGATTTCTTTATAATGTTGGTTAGGGAGTTGGTCAATCTCTTGCTCATGCTCGTGCAGCACTGAAGTATGTTGCATTGGCCATATCTGGGCATATGGATGATGTGCTCACAGAATACAAAGTAAACTTATGTTTCCTTTTCTGAAAGTGATTTTTACGGCGATTGCTCTTTTGCTTCCTTAACTTGCATCTTGTAAACTTGCCTACTTTCAGGAAGTCAAGCATAAGTTACTTTTCATTCTGGAGATGCTAGATCCTTTTATTGATCCTTCTATAAGTGTCATGAAAGACACAATAGCCTTTGGTGGTGTCTCTGCTATGTATTTGGAGAAGCAGGCAAGAGCTAGTGATATTGCCTTAAACATTATTCGTACAGCAGCAAAGAGTCCTGCTGTTCTTCCTTCTTTGGAACTTGAATGGCGGCGAGGCGCTGTTGCCCCAAGGTCCGTAAAGCAATATGTATTTACAGATTTAACATACATTTTCACTATATTGAGTAACAACCTCTTACGATTGATGAGAACCAAAATACTCGTATCATTATTTAATGTATTTACTCCCTCTGGTCACAAATTCATGTCACCATGGAAGCATGCGGTCAAACTTTTGTACCTTTTATGACAATAATATATTTTGGCTAATTCAAAAATTCGGCCCTCACTTTCACACAAAACTTACTGGTCCCATAACTTTTAAAAGGGCCAAATTGTCCTTTAAACTTTTGAATGGCTCGAGAGGTCATGAACTGAGTTGGTAGGCGTAGGACACATAAGCACTGAGTTGGCACCCAACTTTCGAAATGGTCTAGTATGTGCATACAAGCGATGGTATAATTCGTGATGCATCTTTCTATCATACAACTATTTTGTATGCTGGTAAAACATGCTAAATCTAACTTTAACTCGCAGTGTACTTCTTTCTATCTTGGATCCGCATATGCCACTCCCTCCTGATGTTGACCTCTGCAAAAGTTCAATGCCTGAGATCGATCAAGTATCTTTGACTGTTTCGAATTATCCAGCACCACGTTCCTGCAACCCTGAAGATGTTGATGGGCGAGATGCATCTGAAACAACCGTTAGGACAGAAAGTTTTGAGCTGTGCACTTCTTTATTTGCTCCTGAAGAATTGAAGCAATCTGAGTTGACAAATACTTCGAAAGGAAAAGGCCATGATAAAATAAGTACAAATTTGAACCAGAACATCCCTGAGGGCAGAAAAAGCAATGAGAAATTATCAACTGGCCTTTTTCAGTTTGATAATATTGTTGCTGATGATTACTACGATGCACAGGCTGATTATCTACAGCTGGTGAACCACCATGACTGTGAAGTAAGAGCTCTAGAATTTCAGCGCCTAGCACTGAATCTATGCATGCAACAAGAACCTACACTTGAGGGGCATAATGCTGGAATTGATGCTTTGCTGTTAGCTGCAGAATGCTATGTTAATCCATTTTTTCTCTTGGATATCCAGCCTAACTCAGAGCCTCTAGATCGAATTGAATGTATCCACTCAGAGTTGATACAAGGAAATGTTTCCATAGAGTCGAAAGATTTGCGTGTGAAAGATTTAGATCTAGCAACAATCTATAATTTGGAGAACAAGCGAGATAAAGCTGTCCTAGATTTACTACTGCAAGCTGCAAGATTTGACTGTGAATACGAGGAAAAGATACCTGACGGGGAAGCTTATCCAAATAACACTGAAGATGGCAAGCAATCTATAGAAATTTCACCAGATGCTACACACTTTGCTGATGCTGTAACTTTGGTCAGAAAGAACCAGGCTATGCTTTGTCACTTTATTATGAAGCAATTCCGAAGGAAAGGACACTCGTCTAATGAAATCCTTTTCCAGAGCTTGTTGTTCTTGTTGCACTCTGCAACTGACCTATTTTGTCTGCCAGAGAATGTAATTGATATCATATTGAAGTCTGCTGAAAGCCTCAATGGACAGCTTGCATGTCTTTACCATTCTGTTAATGCAGGGGATAAGAAATTTGATAGAGTAAAACTACATGGTCTACGAAGACGTTGGGCACTTCTCCAGAAGCTGGTTCTGGCTTCATCTGGCAGTTATAATACTAGAGAACTTGTCAGCACTAAAAGAGATGGTTTTTGTTTTAGAAGCTTAGTTCCTCCATCCGCATGGATGCATAAGATATCAGAATTCTCCAGGTTTTCTAGCCCACTCCCTCGATTTCTTGGATGGATGGCAGTGTCTCGTTATGCCAAGGAATATTTAAATGAGAGGCTGTTTCTTGCCTCTGATTTCTCACAGCTTACATCTTTGCTATCAATTTTCATGGATGAACTTTCTTTGATGGATGGTGTTGCAACTCAGAAGGTCAAGTCTGCTAAAATTGAACAAGTTGATTGCAATAACTACTTGCTTCTTAAGAAGGAAACTGCACTGTCAGATCAACCAAGCATGAGCAGACTGTTTCAGATTTTACTTCCTGAACTACATTTCTTCTTTCCAAGCATGAGCAAACTGTTTCGTGCATTTGGAGAGAGCATTTTGGAAGCTGTTGGGTTACAGTTAAAATGTCTCCCCAAAAGTGCATTACAAGATGTTCTTTGTTGGTTTTCTGAGATGTGCTTGTGGCCTTATCTTGAAAGCATTAAGGAGCATCTTGTAGTTGCAAATGGAGTTAGTTGTTTGAGAGGAAATATTGCAGCTAATGCGAAGGCTGTTGTTTTCTACTTACTTGAGTCAATTGTTGCTGAGCACTTGGAGGCTGTTGTTCCTGAAATGCCAAGGATAGTGCACATTCTTGTGTCACTTTGTAGAGCTTCTTATACTGATGTGGCCTTCCTTCAGTCCGTGATGTGTCTAATGAAGCCACTGATCTCCTACTTCTTAAAGAAGAGAACTGATGATGAAAAAGTACTGGGCCATATAACTGAGTGCAGTGATTTTGAGTTACTTTGTTTTGAAGAATTGTTCAAAATTATCCGGTGTGGTAAACAATCAGAGGATACAACTGGCGATAAGATTCAGGCGCCCTTGCTGATCTTCATTTTGGGGTCGCTATTTCCTGATCTGTCCTTTAAGAGGAGGATTGAAATATTAGGCTCCTTGTTAGTATGGGTAGATTGTATTGGTTCCGATCCACCATCATTGTTGTGTAGTTATCTTCAAGGCTTCCAGACACTTATTGATGGTTCTGAAACTATACTAGTTCAGAATATTGAATTACTTGGTATCAGTATCCTTTCTGTGAGAAACCAGGCTACAGAGTCTGCTAACTCCTCAAGTGCGGATGCCATCATGCAACTTGAGAAGAATGTGCAAGATAGTGCAGAGCAGGTACTAATGAAGTCCACAGAATATCACGAGAATGTTGAAAATTCTAAGGGGGGTGATTCTCTACCTGTTGACTGTATAAAAGAATTTTGTGGTGCCCTGGAGAAGTTTGTTTCACACCTTACTCCGTCTATTGAGTGTAGTTGGAAATGGCACCATCAGTTGGCCTCCAGGTTATCTCTAGCGATTGCAAAATGTTTGCTTTACGCAAAATGCCTAAAGTCTATTGCTCAAGGAAACACAACATCTAATAGCACTGAACAAGAGGTTCCTGTTAAAATTTCCAGCGAGCTTGCACAAAAACACTGGGAGAGTGCTCTTGAAGGTCTCACACAAATCATTTTAGTAAATCAGGAAAAGCAGTGCTGGCAGGTGGCATCAGCTATGCTCGATTATATGATTAAACTACCTAACATTCTTGCTTGGGGTAATGTTCTTAGTGCCACATGTTCTGCAATCAAGGCATTTTGCTCTCATGCACCTAGGATATCTTGGAGGCTGCAGACAGAGAAGTGGTTATCATTATTGATTTCTGGTGGAATTGAAGACCTAAAAAATAGTGACATCTCATTGATTGATCTTTTCTGTTCAATGTTGAGTCATGCTGAACCAGAACAGCGCTCTGTTGCATTGCAGCAACTCGGAAGGATCATTAACTTGACGAGTGCTACTGAAGTTGATTCGAAATATCCTACTTATAATCAAAATTTGCTCGCATCTGGTTCAACAGTTACACCCCTTTTGGTTACTCATACATGGGACAGAGTAGCAGCGTTGGCTCTCTATGACTCTTCTATGCTATTAAGGAAGCATGCGATGGCTTTGCTTACTGAATATGTTCCATTTGTTGATAGAAATCATCTGCGATCCTTTCTTGCATCCAGTGACAGCATCCTGAATGGTGTGGGACAACTTTCCTGTGTAATAGAAGAAGGATATTTGACACAAATGTCCTTGCTGTTGCTTTCAAGGGCATGTCTTTATTCTTCTCCTGAAGATATCGCTTTAATACCTGAATGTGTTTGGAGGAAGTTGGAAAACATGCAAACATCAATAACTGGTAAATTTATGCTCATCAATTATCCACATTTTCTGCATAAGCACATGTAAATTCTGTTGTACATATATCCTCCAGTGAAGTTCAATCTTTCCTACTGATTATTCACGGACTGTATTTTCTGATGTCTTACTAGGAGGTTTTGGTGATATGGAGAAAGATCTCTGCCGAGCTCTTTGTCAGCTAAGAAGTGAATCCGATGCTAAAACAGTAGCTCTCTCTCTCTCTCTCACACACACACACACACGCACAGCAGTTATTTCAATACCTTGCCAACTGGAAGTTTTTGCTATTTTGCTATCCTAGAGCCACAATGGAAGAAGCTTCAATAAAATTGTGTGCATTTTTTCAATACTACTGACCAGGGAAAAAAAACCCGGTCAGTTACCGGTGGAACCGGTCTTACCGGTGGGGATCGGGAGAAACAAAACCGTCCGGTTTCTTTCCGGTTTAGAAAATTCAAATTTCAATTTTCGAATTTCGGCTGGTTTTTAAGCAAATTCAAGCGAATTTCATCCGGATTCTTTCCGGGATTTCCGGTAACCGGGCCGGTTACCGGTACTACCCACCAGTCGGGATTTGCACCGGTACCGGGTTTTCTATCCCTGCTACTGACTCCCTATCTCTTATTTTAGGTTGTAAAGGAACTTCTCTCAGGATCTTCTACAAAACCAGTCAACGCCGATTTTAAGGGCATCCGTGAGTCAATTCTTCAGGTCATAATCTTCCATATGATTCATTTTTCAAATGTCTATTTTGCATCTATATTGTTGATTAATTGCTTATGTTTCTGCTTTCTTGCTTAATTCTCTGGCTACAAATATCACCATTTCAGTTCTAAACTCAAACTAAGTTTGCATTGTTGAGTGTGTTTGCACATTTGTACTTAACAACATAAATGGTTAATACTTCTTCAAATAGCAAACTTGTCTTACTTGGAGCAAATTAGTTAGATTAGTTAGAATTTGTTGATTGACAAAATCTTTGTAAAAACTATACTCAGAATATGCTTTTAACAACAATTACTATTGTTTTGGAGTTTCTGTTCATCTTTCAGCCAACCAAAATGCTTGCAAGCAAGAGGCAGCACTGGCATGCTTGTATGTTTGTTTGAATGGATATTATCTGTATACCAGAAGTTGCTGTAACCGTAGGGTGTTAATTTCATGCTCTAGTCAGTGCTGGTCAATCTAAATTCGTGAATCTCTTTTTGATAGGTTCTGTCGTCTTTGAGTTCTGTTGAATCATACTTTGAGTTCTTCTCAATCAGATCTGATCAGGAATATCAGGTTAGAAATACAACAAGGGTTTCCTTTTGGCCACCTTGTTTTTAACATCTTATTCTGACACTTGATTAATTGCAACACCAAGGAACTTGAAGAAGCTGAGATTGAACTGGAGCTTGTTGAAAAAGAGAAAGCAGTTAAGACTTTTGTTGGACACCCTGAGGATACCGTGGTTCCAGATATGTCATCATGTAAGATCAACGAATATTAAGGAATAAGGATTATTGTCATTAACAATGTTGCCATTGATGTGTTGTAATGTAATTCCATTTACAGATTATAAGAATGGTAATGAAGTTAATAAACGGCTCCAGCGAATCCGGGAAGATATACGGTCCCTGTAAGTTGACATATGACACCTGATCCTTTGAAATGTATTTTTCTTCATTCCTCAAGCACTTGTTAGTTACTTCCTCTGGTTCAGGGATAAAAATACCGGTGGTAACCGGCTGGTTACTGGTCCTACCAGCTTGAACTGGTAGGTTTCATACTGGCCGGAGAGAGGTGCTTCCGTACTAATTTTAATGAACCTTGATGCTAATGCTTATGGAACACCAAAGAAACACAATACTTTGGCGAAAAAATATATAAAAACGAAAAAATAAATAGCAAACTGCAATAGACTGGTAACCGCCTAGCTACTGGTAATTTTTCAAAATCTGTTTATTTAATCCTTGCTCTGGTCACAAAATTGTTGTCACTGTGGGAAGTGTGCAGGTACAGGTGAAGTTTTCCATTTTTACAATAATATATTTTAAAATATTTAAATTTGTCCCATGAATAGTAGAGTCATCATGAAAAGTACTTTCATAATGTTATACTTTAATCTGGCTCTACAAATGTATTGTAACAAATAGTAATGGTCAAAGATGCATCTTGGAGAACACTAAAAGATAAAGAACGTCAATAATTTTTTTTACTGGAAGTCTGAAGGGCGTAGTAAAGAGTAGTTGAGTTCTAAAGCATATTTTTCTTATGGATCTTGTTTCTGAATTGCTCAATTAGTTTGAACATAAAGCTGTCCTAGCTCTAGTTCCATATAAAGCTGACTTCTTTATCCATCATTCAGCAAAAGCTTTTCAAACCTACTGCTAATATTACTTAACTTGATAGGGAAAGGTCCAGGCTCAGAGAGGAAATCATAGCACGCAGACAAAAGAAGCTACTTATCAGACATACTCGTGAAAAGTACTTGGAGGAGACAAGTTCTAGGGAAATGGAGCTTATGCAAGAGCTTGATAGGTTTGGAGCTGTTGCCTTTCTGTTTGACATGTCAGAAACAACAGAGATGCTTGTTCCTAATTATTTTCTGTATTATCTTTGTAGGGAAAGAGCTCTCGAGATGGAGCGTGAAATTGAAAGACAGCGCCAATTGGATCTTGAGCGTCTAAAGTCTAGGGAACTACAATTCAACCTCGATATGGAAAGGGAAAAACAAACTCAGGTGCAGGGGCAATTTCACTCTTCAAGTTGAAATCACTTTTGTTTTTTTTGAACAGATGTTTGCAATCAATCCTTCATGCATCAAGGCAAAAAAAAATCTTAGCACTAGACATGCTTGCCAGGGTATCTGCAATGATTGAGGCACTCTTGAAAGTGGGACCCATTTTTACCTTAGTATATGACTATATTGTCATGTACTCGACTACTCGGGGTAATGGCCCTATGGCCTGACCGAGGTGTCCCTAGACCCAAATGGCGCGACGGCAACCGCACCAGAGGGGGGGGGAATTGGCAACGATTACGATATGCCTCCTTATATAGAGGGTTCTCCTAATAAATATAGATAAAATCTGTTATGAATATTGTGTATATATTGAAGAGGCCTAATTGGCAATATATATAGGGTGTACAAGGGTGATATGCCATATACAGATAAGGAAATATACGATGAAGAAGATGATAAAACCGACATAAATAGAGAAAGCTGTCAAATCAAGCCGAAGAATAATAGATATAAGCATGGCGGCGCAGATCGAAGCCCAAGACGGCGGCATGCAAAGAATGCACAAGAAGCGCCTGAGGCGCGATGCAGAAAGAAGCACAATGACCTTAGAAGCTCTGGGCGAAACATCATAACGACTTCTACGATCTGCAACGACTCGGAGAGGAGCGGCGACGGCCATGCAAAAAAAATTCCTATGCTTCTATGACTGGCATGAAATTTGTGGGCTCGCATGGCTTAGACGAATTCAAAGATAGAGTGGTATGAACTTGGATGGACGCAACGAAAGAAAAAGGACTTAAATATAACTAGCAGCGGATACTAGCAACACCAAGTTTTAACAGCGGAATAAGCTGCAAGAAGCCGGAGTGGGAGAAACCGAAACAGAATTACTAGAGAAGAAGCTGGAGCTGATTGAGAATCAGGAGCCAGAGATCTTTCTTAGTTTCTTGTATGGCCTCCGTGAAGGTTTTAGCAACCACCCAGTCCTCGCACGGGTTCTAGGAGAAACCAGAGCAAAGATCAACTCCATACTTCTCCAACTCCTCTGCTTCTCATCTCTTCTTCTCTCCCGCGGGTTTGGCTTCGTCACCTTCTCTGAGCAGTCGATGTGCGACGCCATCGAAGGCTTATGCTCCTCCCAGCCGGATCTGCTCCTTCCGGCCAAAGCCCATATGGCGCTCTCGCGAAAGCGCGGAGTCGGCCCGTGGCGTGTGCGATGGTCGCGAAGGCACTGGCACCGAGGAGGCCGAGAGAGAGCGTGGCGACCAGAGGAGCCGAGGCGAGGCGAGGCGAGGCGGCGATCGGGCTCGGGAGTCGGCACCGAGGAGGCCGAGGGAGGTGCGGGATCCAAGCAGGGACGGCGGCGGCCGCGGCCCGATCCAGTTTGGATCTGAACGGCGGCACCGGCGGTCCAAGAAGCTCGAAGCGGCGACGACGGGAGAGCACGGGCGGCGTGAGCAGGGGACCTCGTCCGTATCTTCTGCGTCGGTGATGCTGCAGCAGCCGAAGGGACGACCTCGACGGGCACAAGACGTCGGTGCATCCGAGGTTGAGGCTAGAAGGTGGCCACCTCGGGAGCGAAGATCGGTCCTCCCAGGTGCAGCGAAGGACGAGTAGAGGCTAGGAGGCGGCGGCGGTAAGAAACCCTAACCCTAATCCTAACCTTTGCTCTGATACCATGTTATGAATATTGTGTACATATTGAAGAGGCCTAATGGACAATATATGTAGGTTGTACAAGGGTGATATGCCATATACATATAAGGAAATATAAAAGGCAGATAAGGAAATACAAAAGGGTTCTTATTTTAACACCCTATTCTAACAAGATCAATCTAACTAATATCTTGCCTAACTAAGAGATAAGATCAAGGATCCAAAAACCGTTACCGAGACAAATCCCGCTCGTGGCGTCTTTATCGTAACCGTAGGTTACTAGAATCTCGAAAAAAGCATTCGTTTTTGAATTGAATTTTGAACTGGGGTTTTTGAAAACCGGTAACCGGACTGGTTACCGCTTGAAAACCGGAAAAACCGGTCGTTTTTCATAGACTGAATTTTGAACTGGGGTTTTTGAAAACCAGTTACCGCCCGAAATTTTGAATTGACGAATTTTGAATTAGAAAGTGTTTAATGAAAGCTCATACAATACGTAATCTAGTATATTTAGCTCATACAATACGTAATCTAGCATATTTAGCTCATATGAAGTGCAAACCAGCCAAAAACAATAATTCAAGCATATTTAGCTCATACAATACGTAATCTAGTATAAATAGATCAAAACTAACCTAGGAAGTGCATTATGGAGTTAAAAATTCAAATTTGAAATTGAAAATTTTCAATCGGTTATCACATTTACCGCCACCGCCAATTCGAATCACGATTACCGCCGATTTTTTTTCCCTGGATAAGATACCCAATACTCATCTAATGCAACTAACGTACTCTGGTAACTTGAATTCACATGAACAGTCCCACCAGCACAAGACTGCTGCTCCCTTGCTCCATCACATGGACCCTAATGGGCTGCACATGACATATATGTTTATGTCTTTCTGCGTTCTGGGTTCACCTCAGTTGAATGGTGCCTGTTAGTCTGTTACAAATCACAGCGAGCGGTAGTCCAAGTGCTTTGATGTTTAACTCATCCTTCGTGGCATATGCTTTAGGCTAAAGTATACTAGCTGGAGAGCTATATCTTTACTATTATAAAAGGGCCCCACGATGATGGTGAATCTGCATACCTCCCCGCTTTTTAAGTTGTTGGGATCATTTGTGAATAAATATGTGCATGCATGCATATGTTACGATCTTATGTGGATAATTATATGTGCATGTGGCTTCTGATAAGATTTTATGTAGCTTCTTGACTGGATGCAAATTATATATGAAACTTCCATATGTAGGGATAATTATCTTATGCATATTGGTTTTCTAAGTTTATAACTGATATTATGTTTATTTGAAATTTGTTGTATCGCACGGGCACTCGGCTAGTTTTCAATAATACTAAACCAATTTGCATGGGCTCTCTTTTTTTTCTTTTCTTGCTGCATCATGCGCTGATTGATTTTTTGTAGAGAGAGCTTCAACGTGAGTTGGAGCAAGTTGAGCTGGGGCGGTCATCAAGACGGGAGTTCTCAGCCAATCCTAACAGGTGGTTGTCCCATATTCTCGTTATGTCAAAATTTGTTGCTGCCTTTGATCATCCATTGCCTGGCCTGTTTTTATTCTCTCGCATGCCCCCTTTAGGGTTGAAACATTCATGTGAGTGTTATGGTTTTATCCTTGCCACTTGCAACATTGCGATTATCTTTCTTGGTATCACCATTTTGCAGCCGGTCTAGGGAGAGATACCGTGAAAGGGATAACGGCAGAGCACAGCAGGAAGGAGGGAGCTTAAGGTCAAGCAGCCGAGGCCATGAGGGTGGCACTGCTCAAGTGTTGACGACACCTGGTGGTGGCCCTGGGCCGAACATTTCCTCCACGCCAACAGTTGTGCTTGCTGGATCAAGACCATTTTCAGGCAACCTTCCTACGATACTGCAATCTCGCGAGCGGACTACTGATGAGCGTGGCAGTACAGGTTACGAGGACAATGCTGCTGAGGGAAGTAGGGATTCTGGTGATACTGGCAGCATCGGAGATCCTGAATTTGATGGGCCGGGGTCAGGCGCGAGGCATGGGACACGAGGCAGCAAGTCATCAAGGCAAGTTGTAGAACGGAGGGAGCGAGATGGTAGACGGGAAGGTAAATGGGAGAGGAAGCATTCGTGAGTCCAACTCCCAAAGCCCGGACAGCAGGCTGCGGCGTACAAAGAAGCTCTCTAGGCGGGCGATGGCAAACAAGTCCTGGTGCTCTCCTCTAAGTAACAGCATACTGAGTGCCCGTGCGTGAGTTCCAATGGCAATGAGATCAAAAACATTATATAACAATTTTCTTTCACGATGGCCATATGTAATTAATGAATCAACTCGATCAACTAGTTAAAAGAGAGGGATGCATCAAAACATGGCCTTATCTGCAGGGGATATGGCCAATTGATGCAATAGAATCTCAAATAAACTCGTCAGTTGAGAAAACACCTTAGTTACTTTGCAACCAGTCCTCATCACTCATCCGTAATAAGGCTCGCGCATGGGAAACACAACGGGGCAAAACAACTAGATCATTTATTACCACAAAAAAAAATAATCCTGAAGTGGCTACCTAGGAAGAGAAATGGGCGGATAATGGCTCTGCCATATTTGTTTTTATTTTTTCCCCTGAATGCAGGTATGAATACGATTGCCTTGGATACGGATACGAATACGAATCTAAACAAGTATGGTCACCAATATTTTTCGAAACATGAAAACCTCTTAAATTGTACGTCAGAAATTAACGGAAACATAACTACTTTATTTGATCTAAATATTCACGAATTGTTCATATTTTCAGCAATTACACATAACATTGACACTGCAATCTGCATTAATTAGTTCATTTCAGACATAACACTTAATTTACCACGTTTAGACTAGTAGTATTCCTTGATCAATTTGCTCTGAGTGCAAATTTGGAGAAAATTGTGACTTGTGAGGGGAGAGAGGGGGCGCTTACCTCGGTGGTGGCGGTGGCAGTGGCAGGCTCCCGGAGGCCGGAGGGCGGCGTCGGCGAGCAGGGCAAGGAGTCCTGAGCGTCCACAAAGCACATGGCCAGCGAATGACCCCACAAAGCGCACGACCAGCCAACTAGCCAAGGCCCAAGGACTGGCCGTCGGTGTCGAAAGGCAGTGCAAGTGAGTACTGGTCGACAACCAACAAAGCAGTCTGCGGAAGTCTGAGCGGTAGGTCGATGGGCGGAGTGGTGTCAGGCACCAATGAGGCAATGAGGCCACTACCGGACGATCTAAACGAATGGGGATTGGGGAATTCTAGAATTGGGGATCGGGGGAATCAGCCTGAAGAATAGAGGAAGTGAGGAAAGGAAACCCTAATGTTGATGTGTTGTACTGTTGTGTGATGATGGGCTGGGTCATTGGGTGTGTTGATGAATGATGATGATGGGTCGGCTGGGTTGGTGTGCTGGGCTGAAACTTCGGATATTCGGCTTTCTTAAATTCCGGATAATCTGAATTTGTATTCGATAAATACTGGGGCTACTGTATTCTCATTCGTTTCTGACAAAAAAATATCTATATTTGTTTTTGATCTGAGAACTATCTAAGAAAAACATGAGCCGACACAATCTGTATTCTTTTTCGTCCGGATCGGTCGGAAACTATCTGATCTGTTTTCACCCCTATGGCTACCCACTAGAAGGGTTACCTAATTGAGAGCATATAGGATGAAAATCACCTAAGTATTGAAAAATGGAAAACTTTGTCATAACCCTTTTATCAATTGTTGCAAGGAGTGTGTGATTTTGTTGCAACGTGTAATCTCAAAAATGTTGCAACATACTTGACTTTGTTGCAGTCCTTTTGTTAATTGTTGCAAGGAGTGTATTACAAGTTGCAACAAAATCAAACACTTCTCGCAACAATTGATAAAAGAGTTTTCAATACTTAGTTGGTTTTCAGCCTATGTGCCCCCTACTTAATTTGACATGCATTTTGTAAGTGAAACCAAACACTAAAAACCTAGATCACTTTGCAAAGTAGTACCGTTGGTTCCATTTCAAAAAGCAACATTTTAGCAATAGCAAAGTGGGTTAATAACTTGGTCCAATCCCGTCAAGATATGCATATATATGCCACAGCTTTAGTACCCGAACAGCAGCTTGCTGGTCCTTGAACTGGACCACGGCGTACCTGTGGTTGGCGCAAGCCACTAGGCAGCATGTCAGACCTCCGTAGCGTGCACGTCGCTCTGCGCGCGGCAGGTTGCGGAGGCACCGGTGGATGTTCAGCTTCGTCCTCGACCCGCCTCAGCCACGCGCGCCTGTGATGTGCACGACGGCCACGAGGCGTGTGTGTTGTTTCCACAGCTCGGCGATCCAGAGTCCAGACAGCGCACTACTACATGCCATGCCAGTGAGCACTGCGCGCGCTCACCTTGGGCAACTTATAATCCTCGGACAGCAATAGCATGATGCCAACTCGTGCATCAGATATATAGTTCGAGTCACCCATAGTAGCAGCCCAGCCCGCCTCCAGCCGTCCAGCGAGCAATCCAATTCTTTCATCAAACTCTTGGCACAATCCAAGAACCTATACTCCACTGCTATGCAACCATACAATTCAGTACACAAATTAGTCAATTACCCTTGAAATGTACGAGATGGTTTGGCTCGCCAGGAACCTTGTGCAGTTGTTCCCATCACTGTCGGTGACATTGATGGCTGCAGATTAAAAGAGGCAAGAAATTTGTCAAAAATCTATGGAAGGTCAGCACGGAATAGAAACAAGTAATCAGTGGTGTGCTAATTTGTGCTCAGTTGTCACTTTCCATGAACCAGCTGCGTTGGGGGAGAACCGGAGGAGGCCTTGCAGTTGACAAGGTTGAGGTCAGCAATGACCTAGCCGACGGCGAGTATTGTGCTCCAGCCGCTACCTGCCTCGCTCTCACCGTGCCAGCCACAATGCGCGTGGCCGTCATCGCCGTGCACAGCTGATATGCTCGTCTCCTCGGCCGTGCTGCTGCCGTACTTGTCGCTTAATCCATGTGCTTGCACCGGCATGGACAGCAGTTCCCGCGGAGAGCAGCTGCGATCACCGCAGGGGCCTCCGCGTGGCCAATGCCAATGTCGTGGCCGACTGCCGCAACCCCGAATTAAGGACGTCGCCACTCGCGTTTCGTTCGCCGCCGAGGGCCATACTCGCGGCGTCCGGCGTCCGGCGTCCGCGTGCAGAGCAGCCTGCACCGTCTGCTGGTCTGGCCATGCGCCCATGCCTCATACACCTCCTACATCGCCACACCGCGAGCCCCAATCTGCCATTGCCAGACCCCCGATCTTCGGTGAGCCGGTGCCACGGAGTCGTCCGCGCCAGATTGGACTGCACTGCACTAATCTAGAAGGGACAATTGACAATATGCTACCTAATAGAACGGTCTTCTCACCTTTGCCATTATATAGATTGCAATTCTTTATTTGTCACTCTATATAATTTTCAATCATTCTTTTGTCACTTTGGACTTTTTAACTCATTTTTTTATTTTTCAGGCCAATTACCCCCCACCGGAAGTTACCGAAATGCCCTCTCGGTCACTTTACAGCCGCACGAGGTCGGTCGGTTCGTTCACCACCTCGCAAAGTCTCCACTCGCAAACCCAGCTCCACAATCCCTAGCTCGTGACGGCGACCTCGGTGGCTTCACAACAGCGGCGGCGTGCTAGCTCGTGGCGGCGACTTCACCACGGCGGCGGCATGCTTGCTCGTGGTGGCGACCACAGCGACGGCGGAGGAAGACAACGATCATGTCTCAGGGGTCCTCCTCGGTGCGACCAAGCAAAGGCACGGAGCCGAAGCATGGACCGACGGGTCTTCCCCTGATTCTATACCCCGTATGCGAGGAATACGAGGTCATTGAGCGTGTCTCGAACACTAAGGCCAATCCTCGCAAGCGGTTCTTCAAGTGTCCGAGGAATGAGCCTAATGTAAGTACCCCTTCTTGGTGTTTGGCATCTTGTTGATTGGCATCCCTTTTTGATTCGGTTTTAGCCCTCGTTGATTTGTACCCCTTCTTGATGTCCGCGATACCCAAGAATGCACTTTCTTCATGTGGCTCGAACGATATCAAGCTCACCTTGTTGAGACCGGTCAACTCAGCATGGGCAATACCTACCCCGAGGATGCAATTCCAGAACTTTTTGAGTTGTCTGACAAGGTCAGGGAAGATATAAAATCCTTGAAAGAGGAGATAATTGTAACATCCCGATTTTCTGAGCCTTTTTGGAGATTTTCAAAATAAAAAGAACCATTCGATTTTGTTGAAGTTCTAAAACTTAACTTGAGATTTCAGAAGTTAAAGGCAATTTAAATGACTAAATCAAACTTCAACTAATTCAAAATTTGGTTCACTTTGAGTTGTTGGAGTTCATTGGTGTTGAATCCCCTTCTCTGTTCGTAGGGGTGGGAATGGGTAGGATCGGTTCGATCCGAACCTGACCCAAGTGTCCATATTTTTTTTGAGGGGGCGGCATGCTTGCTCGTGGTGGCGACCACAGCGACGGCGGAGGAAGACAACGATCATGTCTCAGGGGTCCTCCTCGGTGCGACCAAGCAAAGGCACGGAGCCGAAGCATGGACCGACGGGTCTTCCCCTGATTCTATACCCCGTATGCGAGGAATACGAGGTCATTGAGCGTGTCTCGAACACTAAGGCCAATCCTCGCAAGCGGTTCTTCAAGTGTCCGAGGAATGAGCCTAATGTAAGTACCCCTTCTTGGTGTTTGGCATCTTGTTGATTGGCATCCCTTTTTGATTCAGTTTTAGCCCTCGTTGATTTGTACCCCTTCTTGATGTCTGGCAGATACCCAGTAAATGCACTTTCTTCATGTGGCTCGAACGATATCAAGCTCACCTTGTTGAGACCGGTCAACTCAGCATGGGCAATACCTACCCCGAGGATGCAATTCCAGAACTTTTTGAGTTGTCTGACAAGGTCAGGGAAGATATAAAATCCCTGAAAGAGGAGATAATTGTAACATCCCGATTTTCTGAGCCTTTTTGGAGATTTTCAAAATAAAAAGAACCATTCGATTTTGTTGAAGTTCTAAAACTTAACTTGAGATTTCAGAAGTTAAAGGCAATTTAAATGACTAAATCAAACTTCAACTAATTCAAAATTTGGTTCACTTTGAGTTGTTGGAGTTCATTGGTGTTGAATCCCCTTCTCTGTTCGTAGGGGTGGGAATGGGTAGGATCGGTTCGATCCGAACCTGACCCAAGTGTCCATATTTTTTTTTGAGGGCATGGGTCGATCCATTTGAGTGGGTTAGGATAACCCACACGATCCATGGGATATTGAGGTTCGACCCTTTTTGGAGGAAATAATGGCAGCAGCACGGGGGTGAACTCCAAACGTAGCTGGCGAAGTTGGTGGAGAAGGCGCTGCTGCTGGAATCGCACTACACGGAGCTGGTGGAGAAGGCGCTGCTGCTGTAGGCACTCGACTCGAGGACGCCGCGCTGTTGAAGTCGGTGGGAGGTGGGCGCCTCGCGTCGAGTCGGCGACGCCTTGAGAAGCCGGTGGGGCGCGCGGCCGAGGAACTGGGTGCGGAACTCGTCGGGTGTGAGGTCGTAGAACTTGGTGACGCCGTGAACCGCGGAGGGGTCGAGCCACTGGTGGCGGGGTGGAGGCGGCGCTGTGCTCGCGCCAGTCGAAGTCGGTGGGGAGGCCGGGCACCTCGTGCGCCGAGTCGGCGATGTCCTTCAGGAAGCTCCGGTGGGAGCGGCGGAGGCCGAGGAACTGGGCGCCGAACTCGTCGGGTGTGAGGCGGCGCCGTGCTCGCGCTAGTGGAAGTCTGGAGGATAGAGGGGGATTGGGGGAGAAGGCTTAGGTTTATTCGCTCGATCCAACGGAGCATTTGGTTACCGGCCCATTTGGCGTTGATTTTGTTTTGGATCAAACCTCTGGCCCATTTGGCCGAATTTTTTTGGATGGATCGGTGACCCATTGGACCGGCCTGGTCCATTCCCACCCCTATCTGTTCGCTCCGTGTTTCCCTCAGCCCAGCTCTTTCTTCTTTAGACCTCCTTGTCTTCAGGACCTCCTTGTCCTCAGGACCTCTTCCTCAAGACCTCTTCGTCCTCAAGACCTCCATGGTCTTTTTGCAAAGACCACTCTCTTGGTCAAGACCACCCCTTGTGGTCACGACCTCCCTTTTTGCAAAGACCACCCTCTCGGTAAAGACCACTCTTGTTGGTCAAGACTACCCCTCAGGACCTCTTCGGGACCTCTCTTAGGAGTTTTGACTAGCCCCACCTGTCAGTCCTGCTCACCTTTTTCTTCCTTCTGCCGTATCACGGCTGCCGCAGAAGTCTTCGTGTATTTAATACCAGTTGTGTCGTATTAAATGCTGTCACCTCCATTGTACCAATTTTCTCTTTTTACCACCTCCCCTACCAGCCCCTTTCTCCTCCTTCACCTACCCTTGAGCGTGCGCTTCTCCGAGTCTCTCAGCGACTCTCTCCATCTTCCCTGGCTATAAAAACCTGAGCAGCCCTCTATCATCACCTTTTCCGCACCCAACTCTTTTGCCCTCGACCAGTTCCTTAGACCTCTCTCGACCAGTTTGTTGGACCTCCTCCCAACCAGTCGAGCCTTTCTGTTGGTTCTAGTTTAATGTTTCTTTTGGAGTTCTTTTGGATTTCACTTGGTCTTTATTTGAATTTGCTTCGTTCCCACGTGTAGATTTCGACGACTCCGAGGACCCCGAGCACCTTGAAGAAGAAGACCCTCAAGCCTTCGAGCAAGGTAAATTACACCCTTGATCATGTTGAAGCCCAGTATATCAAGTTATTTAAATTCCGTTTTAAACTATTACTGCATGCTTATTTAAATTCAAGTAATTTAAATCCATGTTTTAACTTTATAGTTATTCATAATTCCTTTATACAACCAGCTTTGTCATTGATTCATCCTACCTTGACACCTTAGATGGAAATCTAGTTGATACAATAGTATGAGCTAGAAGTGTTGAAAAACTTTATGCTTAGACAAAGCTTAGACTTAAAAATCTTGATTTGGGAACTTTACCACCAAAGAATAATGTTGTTTAAATGTTTTAACCATGATATTGGGTTGTCATGGACGTTTGCAAATGTTTTTAAAAAGCAAAGAAAAAAGAAAAATTGGTCTGGACTTGGGCGAAATGGTTGTTTAGATGGGTGCATGTTCATGCACGGGATCGATTCATTTCTATAGTCGAGGCCCAAGGTTATGTGGGAAGTCGCCCAAGTCAGTTAAGGACCGGTCTTCGAGCCGCATCTTACTAAGCCACATCATGCAACCACAAGTCCTGAGTATGGTGCTAGATCTGGCTAACTAATTTGCAATATCTGACCGTGGTCGTGCCATCCGATTGTGTGGGTGTCTTTGAGACCTACTTTTATACATTCCCACCTGGCGCAAGAGGGGGCTATGAACTCTGCGGGTTTCTATCCAAAGGGGGCGAAACCTTAGTGAGGTGGGACTACGGTGGGATGGCGCATTGTAAAGGCCTTAACATGTGCTCTAGACTACTTACCTAAGGTAGTGAGCAGTGGTATCGACGGATGCCAAGCAAGCTAGAGAAGTCATGTCTTGTGGGTAAAGCTGTACAACATCTGCAAAGTGTAAAACTATTCGAATAGCCATGTCCACGGTCATGGACATGCTAGCAAAGCCTCTCCAAGTTAGATCTTGGTTTTGTTTTCAAAAAACTTCCTGAAATGGTTTTGGATCTCTATCCAAATGGGTTTGGGATGATAGCCTTGTGATAGGAGGGTATCCTTCACCACTTGTGGATGAATGTTATCCGATTATAAAACTGAGATTTAGAAAATAAATTTTAGTTATGGTTTAACTTGTCTTGGAACTTAGTACAAGTATTTGGAAAGAAACATGGCTTTACACAAATCAACTCTATAAGCCTTCCTTTGAGATATCCTTGCATGCATTATAATCTGTTACTTGACGGGTGTGACTTGCGAGCATGGTTGTTGTGCTCACTCTTGCTTGATGTGATCATTGAGTAGGCGAGGACGTCTACGATGAGGATGAGGACTAGGACGTCTAGGCTATGCCCTCCGGCCGATTGCCTGTGGTGTATCGGGTGGTCCACTGCTTTTGGTCTTCCGCTGTGTATTTTGTTTTGTTGGCTCTTAAGCCGTCCTTGTAATCAACTCTGTTGCTTATTAATAAAGTTTGCGTTGATGGATGTTACCACTATTGTTTGCTGTGTGAGTTAGCCGCTGATCTTGGAACTAACTCAGTTTGCACAGAGGCTCGGACCTCCGGGTGGTCTTGGTAGACCTTCGGGTGGTCTTCGAAGACCTCTCGGGTGGTCCTAGAGGACCTCCAGGTGGTCCTGAAAGACCTCCCGGGTGGTCCTGTGTCGAGACCCTGTGTTACGCCTCGGACCCTCATGCATTCGAACTAGTCCCATGATCAGTATGTTAGCTCGCACAGTTTCAACATAGACGAAATCATATCCATACCACAAGTTTAAGATGAAGCAGATAAAATCATATATTAGCAAAAGAACTTATGGTCAAGGTTCTTACAAGGTTGCCACGTAGGGCTTACAACAGAAAGAAAACTTGCAGCGGAAACAAAACACACATGAAAGCCATTCGACAAGCCCACAAGCTATCGAGTGGAGGACGTCCCCTAGAATGCTTGGTCTTCGAAGTACTCTCCATAGAGGTCGGAGCTCCCTGGGTCTTCTTCGGCGACTGAACAAACAGAGGCTTTAAGCCGTGAGCACATTGAATGTACTCGGCAAGTCGTAGGGAAAA
Source organism: Phyllostachys edulis (assembly GCA_036346405.1). NCBI lineage: Eukaryota > Viridiplantae > Streptophyta > Magnoliopsida > Poales > Poaceae > Phyllostachys > Phyllostachys edulis. The sequence continues at coordinate 45,663,607 of CM070564.1, forward strand.
AGTATGCACATAGTATTCATGCAAGGCTTGACAATGAAAGTTGTATGGTTAATTTTCCGAAAGCAATATTGATAGTGAATACAATAAGTAGATTGCAAAGCTGAAGTTGAAAAAGTAGTACATAAGTAACAGCTCATTGAAGGAGGTCGTGAGCTCCCTGCTCATTCCCAGGACCACTCCCAAAAGGGCCAGGTCGCACCAACGACCCGGACCACTCCCACGACCAGGACGTCTCCCACATCCAAGTCGCTACTCGCAACAACCACGACCACCTCATTTTGAGAAAACTACCCCTCGTGGGATTTCACCAGGCATTGTCCATAACCGGGGACATGGCTATTCGAATAGATTTACACTCTGCAGAGTTTGCACAGCTTTACCCATAATTCACGACCTCTCTAGTTGGGTGGGTACCCGTCGGTACCCCTGCTCACTTCCTTAGGTAAACAGTCTAGAGCACGTGACAAGGCCTTTACAATACCACATCCTAGCATCAAACCGCCCGATGAACTTAATCCCAAGTCATGGACGTACATTTACCATCGACCCGGAGCTCACTGTTGTGGGGGATAACTTGCCCAGACATGGACGTACATTTACCATCGTTTGCAGCTAACCCCGACAGACATGGACGTACATTTACCATCATCTGCACGTCCCAAAAGTGATACCCGATATATAGCCTGGGGGCATGATGCTAGAGCGCGGCAAATTAGTTGGCCCAGACCACCCCATAAATGATCTTGTGGTTGCACGGTATTGCCCAGATCAATGGCAAACAAAGTGTGAGCACCCGGATTTATTAAGCTCATAATACTTAGTCATCCAATTGACCCTAGTATTATCAACCAAATAAGCCCAGTCTCGAGAGATGTATACTCCCCAGAATGCAGTATACATACCTCACAACAAAAGAATGTATCAATTCCATACAACACACAGTACATAAGCAACAAACCAGAAGTTAAGATTAATAAGGAATAGGTTATTACAAAAGAGGGGCCTTCTGGCCAAGTAACAACAAGAACTACAAGATAACAGCGGAAGCAAAAGTGCCATAAAGATGGCTATAACACAAAGCCAATCAGTGTGCCTTAACCCCTAGGCATCTGACCGGACCGCCAAGCTAGTCGTAGAAGAAGCTGCAACACATAGCACAAAAGAGAGGCTCTTGGAGCTCTCCTTCCTCCTCTGCAACAAAAGCCACAAAACATGCCACAACCACGGGCAGATGAGTACATAAAGTACTCCGCAAGACTTACGTGTGAGATAACAGAACTATAAATAGCTACATGCAAGCTTTATTTAAGTGGATGAGGCTTTGGACTCATTTTAGCATAAAGCAAGTTTCATTTGCAATAACATAATAGATTGAAGGCAATTTGGCAAAGCATTTTAATTGTTGAAATAACAACGAGATAAATAACATAGTAACAACAGCAAGAACAACCTGGAAGTGACTAACCCAAGTCACCACAACAATAGCATGAACATCCATTCATACCAACCCATCAAGTTTTAATTAAATGGTTGAGACTAGTCTTGAACGACCTTACCAAGCATGTCCATAACCTAGGGCGAGGCTATTCAATAGTTTTAACCCAAATAGGGGTGTACCAATGTACCCACACGTCGGACCGCCTTTCCTTTAAGCACACTACCTTTGGTATCTTTGGCACGACTAAGTCCTCGAGACATTTCCAATGGGCGATGCTAATTACGAGCCGCATCCCACGGGGACAAGGACACATTAGGCAGCCTAACCGGTCCGCTAATGCTCCCTCCCACACCACACACGCACATTTTCTTGTAAAACATACCAACCGACCAGCTCATAATTAACACCTCCCAAAGTACTTAGTCAAGAGAGGTCCCATATCCCCTCGTATGGTTAGCACGCATAAAAGCGCTTGGCTTAGTGACCCAAGTACTCGGTCCTTAGGGACCCGGCATACCACCACATTCCAAAAACCGCACCATCCATCCAATATGCCCAAGTCTAAATCAATCTTTTATTTTCAGTTTTTGATTTTACAAATTAATCAAAGCACAAGTGCTGGACATATAGGAGTAATAACCAGTTTTGAGTGATCAAGACCATCGACTAAGTCGATGATCGTCCATTCTCTACCGATAACTAAGCATGTCTAAGCAATTTAAATCGAAACTACTAAGTGATAAGAGCTCATCCAACGAGCTCCCACCACAGCAAATAACCTAGGCTCATGGTAGTAGAGGATAAACAATTCCTCAGATTATGCAAGCTGTGAGGCTTGCTAGCGACATTTAACACAAAGTAGCATGCATACATAGAAGTAAAACAATATATTAAGCTTTAAAGTAATGGGACAATGATGGAAATGATCAAACTGCTTGCCTTGATGTTGCTGGCCAAGTTGTGGCAGAGGGTCACTCTCGGGATCGCCACAAATGTCGGCCCTAACGGAAAAGCGATAAAGAATCGATAAAACGACGAAAAACCAAAAAGACGCAACAGAGAAACTTCTCCGAATGCTATGAAAATTTTACAGCAGCAAGACAATGATTTATCATGAATTTAGCAACAAGAATCAATTGATTTGGATTCTTAATGCAAAAGATATGATGAAATCAATTCTGCTCAGCCTATAAATACCAAACTGCACTATTCACTAATTTAATTATGAGGCAACATTTTCTAGAAAAGTGGTGACACTGAAATTTTTACTGTAAAACCAGCACCTCATGAGATGAATAACACAATTGAGTTCACCTCATTTGGAGCTATTATGCACTCTCTACAAATTTTCAAAAACAAGAACTTGAACAAAATTATAATGCACAAGTCCTCATTTTCCTAATAGCAACATGCTCAAAACCAATTTTCACAGTGAGTTCATTAATAGAGGAAACCAACAAAGTTGGTCTCACCCAAAAATAATCTACAGAGCATTAGTTATGTATTTTACAAGTTAAGCATCAATTTGAGTGTATATTTAAAGTGAGTTTTAAAATCTAATGGCAAAACTGTGCTCTGGAGCTGAACTCAACTTACAATCATTTTTGGATTAAAGTCAAGTTCAAGACAGAGCCAACACAATTTGAATGACCTCATTTGGATTTAAAACGACAAAGATATGAAATTCTAAAGTTTATACCTTATTTCAGTTTATACTTAAGAGTTCACTTGGAATTTCTAAAACCCTAAAGACATGGGAGGTCATAAGCGGCTCAGATCACACGGGGAGGTCCTCAACGGTTGAGATCTTCCAAAGGAAGATCTAAACTATCAAGATCTCCCTAAGGAAGATCTACATCGTCAGGACCTCACAGGAGAGTCCTGGGCGGTCCAGATGTTCCAAGGAAGGACTTTGATGGTCGAGATCGTCAGGAGGACCTTGACGGTCAAGATCTACTCGGGAGATCATGAACGGCCGAGATGACCTAGGGAGGTCCTAAGGGAGGTCCTAACGTCACAGACCTCCAGGGAGGTCTGGACGGCCACGATAGCGCAAGGGGGAGGTCTTGGACGCTCCAGATCTCCTCGGAGGAGGTCATGGGCGTCCCCGAGCTCGCGACGCACGCACGTGTTTGGACAAGGGATAAATGCGCCGGGACAACGAGGAGGTCATGCGCGGAGGTCTTAAATCTGGCGCAAGGTGAGGATTAAATGCATTTAAGGCGCCCAATGATTTCAATGATTTGAGCACATGATGAGCGCGTGCGCGGTGGATCTTTGTCCTAAAACGACAACAACGCCGCCGATTTGTCCGACAAAGACCGAGCTCAAAGATGTGGTCATCGCCGGCGATCTGAGACCTCGCCATGACATCCAATGGTACCGTTGGGTCCGCAATAACCATCGCACCCAATGGACCTCCTCTCAACAGCGGCGGCGGCTTGAACGCAGCCGCGAGCCGAGAGGACAACGAAGACAAGCACACGGCAAAATCCAAAATGCAAAAGGAAGCTCATGCGACATCGATCAAGCGGGTGCCCAATTTAAAAGCTCGCGACCTCATACATGCTGGTGCCCAGCTAAAGGACTAGCAGGAGGTTTACCCGGAGGTCCTAAGGTCTTTGAGGAGGTCGAGGAAGGAGGACCGGTCTTGGGGAGGAAGGGTGCTCCACGGCCAAAGCTTGACTCAGAGCTCCAATTTGTCCCCTCTGCAAATGCCCAACAATATCAAGTTAGGACTTGGTCCCGGAGGCGGGGCACAAATGGAAGCAAGGAGAAAGGAGGAAAAACTCCAGGACCCTTGTCCACCGAGGAGCTTCAAGCTTCTCAACAATGGCGGCCAAGATAGCTTTGGTGGTTTAGAGCTACATAAGCACGGGGTGCAAGCAAGGGATAATGGTGTGCAAAGGAAGCCACGGAACCATGGGGAGGTTTTATAGCTAGGGCAAAGAGGTCATAGACCCGGGTTAAGCTCATGGTGAGCTTAGCCCATGGCTTCGATTCAAGGGTTGGACAAGACACGAGGCCGACATGGTGACGAACTGTGTGGGACAGAAGGGCGGAAGGTCGACTGCATTTAATGCGGTCAAGACTGAGAGTTGTTATAAGTACACGATGGACCAGGTGTGCATTTATTCACTTGCTCAGGGACACGCATGCGTAACCAAGGAAGGAGAAGAACAGGGGAGGTCATTTTGACCGTTGGATAAGCCCACGGAGAGGTCCTGGCCCTCCGATGTGGTTTTGAACCGTTACGCCTAAATGGTCGGGAAGAGGTCCCACCACACGATCAAGGATGGGAGGTCGTAGCCCTTCGATTTCCTTAATGTGTAGCGCCGTGGGAAAATGGGATTAGGAGGTCCAAGGCGTTGGATCTCCATCCAGCATCTTGGACCTCTGTGAGGTCTTAACCGCACATGAACTTAAGACATGAGGGAGGTCATGGCCTTAGGATTTAAATCAAGGGTGCACAACCAAAGGGAGGTCGAGGTTTTGCGTGAAGCGAGGAGGTCAAGACCTTTGGATTTTGATCAACGGTGGTGATCAAAACAGGGAGGTCTGAGCCTCGCTGGCGTGGCGCAAAGGAGGTCTTGAGCTTGCGCAACACACAAGGGAGGTCACGGCCATTAGATTTAGATCTAAGGGCAACGACCTCACGTCTTGTGAGGAAGGTCTGATGCGCATAAGGCAAAGAGGAGGTCGTGATCAGTAGATTTTAATCAACGGTGCACAACACGAGATAGGGGAGGTCTTGTCTGTTGGATATTTTGAGGAGGTCGTGGGTGTTGGATCTCGATCCAGCGGCTCACGACCTCGACAAATGGGAGGTTTGCTTAGTGTAACGGTGAGGGAGGTCATGGCCATGGATCTTGGATCCAAGGGCTACGACCTCAACAAGGTGGGATGTCAAGTGGTTTAACGGCCCGTGGAGGTTTTGAGATTTAACACAGGGGAGGTCATGATCGTGGATCTTTGATCCAACGGCTATGACCTTGATGAGGTGAGGAGGTCTTTGCGGTGTTGACGCGGAGGAGGTCGTGGCGGTTGGATGTAAATCCAACTACTGCGACTTGATCAAATGGAGAGGAGGTCTGTTGGGGTGCGGAACACGGTTGGGTGGACGGCGTTGCCTGTGACTAGCCCAAGGAACAGTGTAGGCTTTTAAACTTAGTTTTTAACAAATGAAACTTAGCAGAATTATTTGTGATAGCAAATGAACTCCAAATTTGATGAAATTTTAACTGGAGCTTGCTGACAATGAGATGAACCTTGCATAAAATTTCCAGAGGTTATTATGCAATGCATTTTTCTCAGGAAATTCATGAAGGTTGTTCAAGGATTTGTTTTACCTCCAAAATTTATCAAACAAGTTTTACATCTTGGGATATTTTTCAGAGGGGTCCCACATCAGTTTTGGGACCAAGAAAAATATAATCCAAATGTTTGGCACCAGATTTAGACAATTGGAAAAAGGAGTTTGACTTTTGGTCAACAAGAGCTTTGTGTTTTTGGATTACACAACTCTTGGACAAGAATTACATGAGTGTTTAGGGGTTTTCAAGGTGTGAGAAAAAGTTTTAATTTCTACACCTTAATTATATTTGAACAAACCCTGTTTACACAGTTGGGATGTTACACAAAGTTAAGTCCTTAGGGTTGCTCAGGCGAGACTACCACATCCCAATGTGCCTCACACACCCACCTTTGTCCACCGACCACTCGTCTGAGCATAAAACAGTTTTGGGTTCAACCCGACCAAATGGCTACCCTAGCCATGGCACAACAAGATTTTCACCAGTGGCCTTGCACCACAATTGACACAACTGCGACCTCACACCGCAGTTGTACAACAGTGGCATCTCACCACAGTTCCATAATCATTAGTCAAGTTTATCAATATTGATTTAAGATTTGCGAGACCGTCGCATAACTAAAGCAGAACTAAGCATAAGTACGCTCCCATGTTGGTACACAAGAATGTCCAACTAAAATTACCCAACCTATGGTGTCCAAGGGTAAATGCCAACATGTCGAACACAATTTACCAAAGAGTCATACTATCGAGTAGGAATTCAGCTACTTCCCAAACCATTTTTATACAATTAGCCATGCATGATGATATAAAACAAAATACTTTTGCAAACTGGGTTCAATCATGATCAAAGGTCTACGACTTGCCTTCGTTGAGGAGCTATGCTTCGGTAGAGGTTGATGGATCCAAGTATTCTTCAGCGAAGTCGGAATATACACGTTTGAAAAGAAACCAAATGAAGAAGGCAACTCCAAGTATAAACCGAGAAGAACGTAACTAGAACCAAAGGAAAAGAGGTCCAACTGAGAGGGAGGTCCAAACGAAAGGGAAGTCCAAACCGAAGGAGGTTTAAACCAAAAAGAGCGTGGAAATCTCACAGAACAGAGAGAGATTGAAGGAGAGGGTTGAGTGAAAAGCAAAGAGGAGGTGGGTGCTCCTTGGTGCTCTATTTATAGGAGAAGGAAAAAGAACTCCACCAAGATGGGCGGCAGAGATTCAAGGCGATTGGCAATGATATACTGCTAGTAGGTAAAGAAGGGGACTGGAGCAGGTAATGGGGGAGACAAGAGAGGGAAACGAGTACTGCAGAAGTGACATCATTTAGTGCGACACAACAACATTTAATCTTGAAGACTTCCACGGTAGCAATGGCCTTAGCAGGAGGAGGAAGAAGGTAGGCAGGGCCTGCCAGGTGGGGCTAGCCAAAACTCAGGAGGGTGGTCTTTGCGAAAAGACCGAGGGGGTGGTCTTTGCAAAAAGACCAAGAGGGCGGTAGTGACCCAAAGGGTGGTCTTCACCCAGAGGGGGGGTCTTTGCAAAAAGACCGAGGGGGTGGTCTTTGCAAAAAGACCAAGAGAGTGGTCGTGACCTAAAGGGTGGTCTTGACCAAGAGGGTGGTCTTTGCAAAAAGATCGAGGGGGTGGTCTTTGCAAAAAGAGGGCGGTCGCGACCCAAAGGGTGGTCTTGACCAAGAGGGTGGTCTTTGCAAAAAGACCGAGGGGGTGTCGTGACCTAAAGGGTGGTCTTGACCAAGAGGGTAGTTTTTGCAAAAAGACCGAGGGGGTGGTCTTTGCAAAAAGACCAAGAGGGTGGTCATGACCTAAAGGGTGATCTTGACCAAGAGGGTAGTCTTTGCAAAAAGATTGAGGGGTGGTCTTTACAAGAAGACTAAGAGGGTGGTCTTGGAGGAGGTCCGGGGAGCAAGGAGGTCCTGCGGAGGAGGTCCTGAGGAGGTCCAAATGAGGAGGTCCTAAGGAGATCCTGAGGAGGAGATCCAGAGGAGGAGGTCCAAAGGAGTAGGTCCTAAGGAGGAGATCCTCAGGAGGAGGTCCAAAGGAGGAGGTCCAAATGAGGAGGTCCTAAAGAGATCCTGAGGAGGAGGTCCTGAGGAGGTCCTAAGGAGGAGGTCGTGAGAGCAAAGGGAATAGAGAAAGGATTTTAAACACTAGAGAACTCTAGCGAACTTAGAACAAAACCCGATTGGAATTAGTTGAAGTTTGATTTAGTCATTTTAAACGCCTGTTACTCAAAATTTCAAGTTAAGCTTTAGAGAGCCAACAAACCGAATGGTTATTTTTAGATTTTTTAAAATTTTCAAGAACTCTGGGGATTCGGGATGTTACATCCTAGAGGACCTCCGGGTGGTCCTGGGAGACCCCTCCCGGGTGATCCTGGGCCAAGTCGTGACAATAATAGAGTTGAAGGAGTACATTGCTGATATGAAGATGGGTAGGCAGAACCTAGGAGGGGTCGAAATTGTGAAGTTTGTGTGTAGTGAATGTGGTCCTAGTTGTGCTGCTTGTGATGGTGCTATTATTTAAGTAGTTGTATGGTCAGGGAAGATGTCCTAGTTGTGCTGTAAGAACTGAATGGTGTGAGTTTGGTTATCCTTTTGGAGTGCAGATGAGCGCATTCTTTGAATGGATCCCATTCTTGAATGCATTCTTTGAATGGATCGATCTTGAATGTCTGCATGTATGAGTTTGGTTATCCTTTTGGGTTTGATTGTATGCATTCTTGAATGATTGTCTCAGATGCATTGAGTGGTTGTCGAAATTTGGTGAACAATGAGACAATCTAACTATCGAATTTGACTCGACAACCATATGCTAGATTGTTAGCGAGGAGCATAATCCACACGAAGTTCGGTTTTGTAAGATGTGATATATGCATCCATTTGATGCAATGCAATAACATGTTATACTTTTGGACAATTTTTGTACTCCTTCATAAATAGATATCCCATTTTCAACTTTGAAAGGGTTCAATGTGTTGTACTTTGGTGCACTAACTAGCTAAAACAAGTACATTGAGGAGGTGACAAATTATTAGCACTAGCTCTTCCATTGCTTAAAAAGTTGACAGTGAGACAATTCCCATCAAGGAAGCAGACTCAATGAAGGAAACCTGACAAGTTGACATTACATAAGTCACAGTACATTACATTCCCTTACATTAAATCTGACACTAGTTCTCCAGATGACACTAGTTCTCCTCCCATAACAATGGGACTTCACCAAATAACACTTGTTTAGCACATTACATAAGTGACAGTACATTACATTCCCTTTCCCTACATTAAATCTGACAGTTACGTGACCCACATTACAATAACTTCATTCAGATGAGCACATGTCACTTCTTGTTTTTTGGAGTTAACTTCTTGCTTGGTCCTACTGCACTAAAGCTTTCTGCACTTGGTCCCTCTGCACTTCTGCACATTGCTAGTTTCCTGTAAAAAAATGCATTAAGCTATGATGTACACACATGGTCCCTTTGCACTTCAACAATTGATAACAAGAAATTGCATACCTTCTAGTTACAGGCCCTGGGCTATGCTCTAGGTCTGGAGGTAGGATGATTCTTGTTGTTGATGGTGTTTCCAGTTGGGCAATGGTGGCAGCCATTGTTTTCTTCCCTTTCTTCTTTGGAGCTCCAGGTTTTTTCTTGGTGGACTTTCTTTTCCTGAAATGGACAATGATCAAAGTGTATATGGCAAAGAAAGGTAATACTGGCAAAACAATGAAACAATTGTGAAAGTGTTTGTACCTTTTGTGTGGTCCATTAAGTGGGCAACCAGCAATCCTATGGCCCAACTCTCCACATCTGTCACACCTGCATTGCTTCTTTGGTGCAGGATTCTTCTCAAGGCAGTTTCTAATCACTACACCATGGCATGGTATTAAGGGCAATTATCTGCCGGGGAAAAACTAGATTAGTGGCAATCTATCTGCCGGCAATATCCACGATTTTAAGGGTCCCATTATCTGCTGGGAATAATTATTTTCTAGAACAATCTATCTGCCGGCAATATTTTAACGTTAGCAATAATACATCTACCCTAGAAAAAGTTAATTAGGTCAATCTATCTGCCAGGAATACCCTTTGAGCGGGAAGACGAAAATTTTGGCCCGCTTCCGCGTTAGATCTCCCCTCCCGCCCGCGGTCCCGCCCCCAGACGAAAATTTTGGCCCGCTTCCGCGTTAGATCACCCCTCCCGCCCGCGGTCCCGCCCCCAGCCCCCCAAAACCCAAATCGTCGCCCACCGTCGCCTCCCTCCTCCCTCCGACCTCCCCTGCCGTCGGCTCCCTCCTCCTTCGCCGCCGCCTCCCTCGGACCTCGCACCTGCCGCCGCCTCCCCTCACTCCCTCACCTCCCTCCTCATCTCTGCCTTCCCCCACCCACGCCCTCCGCCGCTTCAGGCTGCAGCCGCCATCCTCCTCCCGCCGCCGCTGCAGCTGCCTCCTCCCTCCTCCCTCGCCGCCGCCGCCTCCCTTCCCCTCCTTCGCCGCCACCGCCGCCGTGCGGTGAACCTCAAACCTTCCCTGCCAGTTTGTAACGTCCCATTTTTCCGGAGTTTTGAAAAGCTTTTAAAATTAATAACCATTTGGTTTTGGTGAGAGTTCAAAGCTTAACTTGAGTTTTCAAAAGAGCTTTAATTGATTAAACCAAACTTGAACTAAACCTGTTCGGTGCCTTCTGTGGTTTGTTGGAGTTTTCCCTTTCTCCCTCTTTCTGCTCTGTGTGCCCTTGTGTTTGGCTTCTCCTTTTCCAGACCTCTTTTGTGTCTGAATCCCTTCTCTCGTTCTCTCTCTCGGCCCAGACCTCCTTTGAGCTAGACCTTTCCTTGCTCGGATCCCCCCCTTTTGTTGGTCTAAGTCCTCTCTTTTGAGTTTAGACCAGCTTAGGTTTGTGTTTCAAACCTCTTTGATCTTTGGACCTTTTCCTTGTGCTTTTCTGTTTGGACTTCCCTTAGTCGGACACATAATGACCCAATTTTAATGAACAGTAATTATATGCATTTTATATTATATTTGTTGCTCTGGAGCATGCGATAAATTATGCATTGGAAAATCTTAAAACCAAATATAAATCTTAAAAATTAAATGTAAACATCAATTCAAGCGAAAGCCACAAAAGAAATTTTAAATAAATGTTCATAAGATCTCTGGAAAATAATTAATTTAAATACTAGAATAATTATCATGAATTAATATAATTTTTCCCAAATTTTTGGGACTAAATTCAAACCACAGCAAATTCAAACACACATCTATAACATACACTAAGTTTGAACTTATTTTATACAAAATATTATATGAAAAGTAAGGTTTAATAATTTTTATAAACATTAGACTATCCCAGAACCCACCTAAATTATTTTAGGATTTTACAAATTTTATTTCTATTTTTAAAGCCCTGGTCAAAATAGGAATAGGAATTAAAATCGATCAAAGCTCTAGACCTAAACTTGCAGTTCTTTGTCGTTAGGCTCGAGTCCGACCCGGCTAATTGACTCGGCTGAGTCAACTAAGTGTACCGACTGCACCCAACGCGTAGGGACCGTTAGATTGAGGATCAATGGCCCAAATCCCATGGCCGATAGGATGGTCCAAACGGCCCAAGTCATCTGGACCGTTCAACGGGAAATCAGCGGCTCAGATCTCACGCACGATCGGAGTGGTCCGAACATCTTCGCAATCTTGACCGTCCATCCATGATCGTGCGGTCCGCACTTAATCATACCGAGCGATCCATCGTTTAACCCAAAACCAACCGATTGCGTCGCCGCTTTTCTTTCATCGACTTGTGGGCCCGCTCCGTCTTGAGTTGTCTTCTTCCTCGGTTGGCGGCCGATGCCACGCTCTCCTCGCCGCAAAAGCTGTGGGACACGCGGCCTCATCTTTGTCGACGCAATATTGTAGCTGTGCCACGCCACCCCCACCTCGAAGTTTCTTGGCCTCCATTTATAGGAGCACCACGCCTCATCTCTATCTTTTTCTTGCCCTTTCTTCTCTGTCGCCGCCGAGCCACTCGTAGTCGTTCCAGCCGCTCCGGCCATCTCCGACCACCGCAGCCGCATCACATGTTGCTCCACCACTCCATAATCCTAGATCCTCGGTCAATTTGAAGAATCATCCATGGAGGAGACGCGCGCATCCATCTTCCTCGTGTCCGCCGCCACCGCCTCCTTCTCAGGGACTTCCACCAATTCCTTTTCCTGAGCACCTTCTAGCTCCCTTTACCCCCTCGGATCACTCATTCCCACTCGATCTTCTCCGGAGAGCCCAGACGAGGACCTCCACCGCCCGCCCACAGTGCCGTCATTGGACCTCCTCGGTGTTTCCCCGACTTCGCTTACCGCACCGGTGAGTTCACTGGACCCTACTCGTGTCCATGCTTCCTCTATTTTTGGTGTTTTGCCATTCCGTCGCTGTCGTCTCTTTTCATCCCATCTTGCCGCCATTAGTTAGCGTTACGCGCGCCACCACAAATCTTGACAGTGTGACCAAACCACTACCCCTAGCTTCTTGACCCTCTGTGAGCCCATTTTGGTCGCCACCTTCACCTCGCCACTACTTCTTCACGGCGGCGATGCACCCTGAACTCCCACATGCACAAAGCCTCGACTTCTCTGTTCTTCTCTGTAGCTTGAGGTACTGTAGCTCAACCGAAAAGGATGAATTGAAAAGAGATGAACTCATTGACCTTAAGCAAAATTAGTAAATGAGCGGTTAAGTTAGTATAAAAGATTAGATGTCAAGCAAGAAAATTCTCGAACAAATTGATGAGCGAAACTATATCCGATTGAAAATTGGAATTATCGATTACCACCATTTTGTTAAACCCTAGTGTTAATAAATCGGTAAACATTGTTAAGTCACCTAAAAGATCTAGCGAGAAATTTAGAAGGTCAATTAGTATAAATTAGATGGTAGTTAATCGGTTTAGACAATATCACGTGGTAAGCTCGATGAGCCGACAATAGATGTTTTTACGTAAATGGCTAATCCTTTATGCTAAGTGTTATGTTAGCTATTTGATTCCTAAAAATTTAATTAACAAATGGATGTTTAAATTAGTTACTAGAAGTTTGAGTTGATAGGAACCTAGATTAGCATTTTGGTGGTGAGCGATTACCTTGAAGATAATTAGCGAGATAATGATTGATTTAAGGGAATAGTTAAATATCGAAACTATATCGACACTTGGTTAAAATAAATGAGCGAGAGAATGAATAGTAATGAGATGAAAAGGTTATTTTGTCATTAAACTAATTACAAAACCCACTCTTCTTTCTTCTAGCTAATTTTGTGAATATCAATTAAGTTAATAAATTGAAAGTTTAAAGCTGAAAGAAGCTTAGTTCATAGAATTTAAATTTTGAAAAACTCTTTGTTACATATATGCATGAATAGTAATCAAGATATTAATTTTGTCAATAAGACTATAACATGGTTAATTCAATAATTAAAATGTATCTAATTTATTTAGTCTTTTGAGTACTTAAACTATTTAATAGAAGTAATCAAATTTGAAAACCAAATATGAAAACTCATGTTGAAATTGAATTGTCAGAACCCCAACAGGAATCAATTAAATCACCCCTGTTGTAAAATATAAATAGTAAAGGAAAGTTTAATGCCCCTTGTTGAGATCTAGCTGTTAGGACCTCCTCTCTGGAGATCTTAGCCGCTCAGACCTCCTCTTTGTTAGATCTGGCCGTTAGGACCTCCTCTCTGGAGATCTTAGCCGCTCAGACCACCCCTTTGTTAGATCTGGCCGTTAGGACCTCCTCTCTGGAGATCTTAGCCGCTCAGACCTCCCCTTTTGTTAGATCAAGCCGTTAGGACCTCCACTCTGGAGATCTTAGCCGCTCAGACATCCCCTTTGTTAGATCTGGCCGTTAGGACCTCCTCTCTGGAGATCTTAGCCGCTCAGACCTCCCCTTTGTTAGATCTGGCCATTAGGACCTCCTCTCTGGAGATCTTGACCGCTCAGACCTTCCCCTTGTTGAGATCTGGCTGTTAGGACCTCATCTCTGGAGATCTTAGCCGCCCAGACCTCCCCTTTGTTAGATCTGGCCGTTAGGACATCCTCTCTGGAGATCTTAGCCGCTCAGACCTCCCCTTTGTTAGATCTGGCCGTTAGGACCTCCTCTCTGGAGATCTTGACCGCTTAAACCTTCCCCTTGTTGAGATCTGGCTGTTAGGACCTCCTCTCTGGAGATCTTAGCCGCTCGGACCTCCCCTTTGTTAGATCTGGCCGTTAGGACCTCCTCTCTGGAGATCTTAGCCGCTGAGACCTCCCCATTGTTAGATCTGGCCGTTAGGACATCCTCTTTGGAGATCTTAGCCGCTCAGACCACCCCTTTGTTAGATCTGGCCGTTAGGACCTCCTCTCTGGAGATCTTAGCCGCTCAGACATCCCCCTTGTGTAGATCTGTCCGTTAGGATCTCCCTTTTGGAGATCTTAGTCGTCTAGATCCTCCCTCTGTTGGATCTAAAGGTCCAGACCTCCTTGGGTCTAAGACCTCCCTAGCGCTTGGACCCACCGTTGGCTCCTGTGGTTGTACCGCTTGAGGTTTTGCCTTCATCACCTAAGGACCGTTCGATGCTGTTTGGATGGCCCGATCCAGAGGACCCGTTCGCTCGGTCCGAACGTCCCTTTCCCTCTCAATTGTCCAATCTGAATCGGACGGCCTGGTTTCGTTGACCCGTTCGCTTGGTCCGTACATCCCCTTTCCTTTGTGCCCTCCGATCTGCATCAGACGGCTTGGTTGAGTTGGCTCGTTCGCTTGGTCCGAACGGCCCATTTGCCTTACACCGTCCGATCAAGATCTAACGGCTCCTGTTCCTCCTACGCATCCTTGCCTCCACAGACTTTCCCTTTGCCTTTTGATCTTGACCGTTTAGGTCCTCCTCTTTGAGATCTTGGCCGTTCAGGTTCTCCTTTTGAGGATCTGACCGTCAGGACCTGCTCCCTGAAGATCTGACCGTCAGGACCTCATTGCTCTCAGGGCCTCCTCGAGCGCCTTACCCCTTGTGCTTTGGACCTCTTTTGAGGTCTAGTTTTCTTGTGATTTAGACCTCCTTGGGGTCTAGATCTGTTTAAGGTTTGGATCTCCCTTTGAGGTCCAGATATCTTTTGTCTTATTGGACCCTTTTGTCCATAGGACCTCCCCGTTGTGTGTCTTTTGGACCTCCCGTCCATAGGACTCCTTCTCTGTGTGTTTAGACCTTTGTGGTCTAGACCTCCCTGTTGCGTTTGGACCTCCCTTAGGTTCAGACCTCCTCTTTCGTGTTTAGACCTTTGTGGTCTAGACCTCTTCTTCTTGTGTGTTTAGACCTTTGTGGTCTAGACCTCCCTGTTGCGTTACCCTCAGACCTCCCTGTCTGTCCTTGGACCTCCCCGTAGGATCTCGTCCGTGGATCACCACCTTGGATCTCCTCTTTGGACTGTGGACCATGCCCTTTGACTGGTCTGTGCACCTTTTGACTGGCTCCTTTGGCAGTCTTAAGTGCATTTGATGTGGGTTGAGTCATATTAAATGCTGCAACCTACCTTTGTACTCTTTTCTACTTTTTGTCACATCCCTTGCTTTCTTTATCTCTTTTCGTACCTTTGGCAGTGTACCTTTTGTACTAATGCCTTGAATCTGGGTGTCCCTTTTGATGGTGCTCCTATTCCCCCTTTTTTCTTTAAATAGGGCACCAGGGGCACCCATTTCCTCCCTGTTCGTCATTTCTTCTCCTTCTCTCTTTCTCTCAGTCTTGGAGAAGCTCTCCTTGCTCCTCTGGGACCCCTTCGGTTTTGGACCTCCTTCCCCTTGTTGGACCTCCCCTTCTGTGGATCTTTTCTTTCTGTTCTTGCTTGTTCTTTTCGGTTTCCTTTTGGAGCTGCTTTATTTAGTTGTTTCTTTTTGCGCCATGTAGATTCCGTTGGCGCTGAGGAGCTCGGTGATCCAGCAGCCCCGGTTGAAGCTCAGCAGCCCGCCACTGAAGGCAAGTCGTGGTCCTTGATCATTTTGAACCTATCTTTACAAAAGTACTTTGTTTTACTACAACCTGCATTGGCTATTTGTATAAAATGGTTTGGGCTCTAGTTAAATACCAACTGGTTTTATGCCTCCTTGTCTATTTGGTGATCCACATGTTGACATGTTACCTTTGATAGCCTTAGGATGGTACTGTTAGTTGGCCTCTTATTGCTATTGCCAACATGGGTATCGTTCCTACTTAGCCCTGCTCTGGTAGACGTTGGTCTCCTCATGAATCATCATTATTGATTAATCTTGACTAATGAATTATGGAACTTTGGTTGGTGCCACTGATAAGCAACTAGGGTAGAAGACTTAGTTGTGTTGTTTGTGGTGCGAGACCACTTTGTTAAATTTGCAGTGCCAGGACTGGGTGGTCTTGGCCAGGTTGAACCCAAAATTGTTTTATGCTCGGGCAAGTTGGCAAGGTGCGAGTAGTGGGTGCTCCATATGTTGGTGCAATGGAGTCATCTGGGGGCTCCATATGTTGGTGCTATGGGGTCACCTGGGTGCCCTAGAGTTGTAGAGCTCGGGGTTACATTGGGTTTGTGGAAGCCTTGCTTGAGCAACAATTAAGGACTAAACCTTGGGAGCCATTGATCTGGGCCTTTTCGTGCAACCACATGTCCATTATGGGGTGGACCGGGAGTAATAATTGGTCTTGTTCTGATTCGGTTCCAAGGTAGAGGAGGTGCTTAGTTCACCACAGTTAGAGGGGCCACGGGTGCTATCGCACATTGTGATGGCGAAACCTTAATGTTGGTGGCTGAGTCAGAGCAGGACCTTGTAAAAGCCCGGTGGTAGTCTCCACTTGATTCGCATGTCTAAGGTAATGTGTGAAATATCAAGCGACTACCTCTTGTGGGTAAAGTTGTACACCTCTGCGAGTGTAAATCTATTGAATAAACGCGTCCTCGGTTATGGACATGCGGAGATTTGAATGAGGGTAGAATTAAGTTTGTGAAATGGTGTTCCTCCTAAAGCGCTTTGGTGAGAGGTCATGGCTTTTACCTCGAAGAGACCTTGGCCGGCTCGGAGGGGTCATGGTGGCTCACAAAGTGGTCGAGGGCTGGTCTTGTGGTGCTCTGGAGTGGGTGCTCGAGAGAAGTGCAGGGTTGGTGCCTTGGGTGTGAGTGGGTGCTCCTTGTCCCTTTGAAAATCAAATGTACTTATGTATTATATTTTCTAAACTTGAGCTTTGCAATCTATTATGTTATTTACTGTCAAACTTGGCTTTCAGCAAACTTACCATACAGCTCACTTTGTCAAGTCGTGCATGATTATTACTTGCATACCTTACCCATGGCTTGCTGAGTACATTCAAAGTACTCATTGGCGTGTGCCCTGATGTTTTGATCAGCATAGGTTGGAGTTCCAGGTGGTCCAGTGCTTTCAGGAGGGGAGCACCCTTGAAGACCTTCTTGTGATGGGTGGCGTCCTCCACTTGGTAGCTTTGTGGGTTGGCGAATGGACCTTGTGCTTTTGTCTTTGCCTCTCTTTGTGTTGTTGTTCTCTTTTGTTGTTAGCCTTTAGTGGCACCCCTGTACAAACCTTGGCCCTAAGGCCACTTGTTAATATATGTGTTATTTTGGGCTGTTTTCTATTTGAGCTTGTTGTATGGATTTGATTACACTTGTGTTAGATCTGTGCGAGCTAGCCAATCTGTTCCTGGGACTAGCTCGGTGCACAGGGGCAGGACCTCCAGGAGATCCTACGGGACTTAGCCTGGGAGATATTGTCGGACCTTTTGATGATATACCTAGAGGTGCTACCGGCTGGTTGTTGGCCAAGACCTCCAGGAGGTCTTGAAGACCTCCTTGGAGGTCCTGGTAGACCTCCCTCGGGAAGTACCGAGCGGTACTACCGCTCCTCCATGCGGTAGTACCACAGCTCAAAAAAAATGGTCCTCCCAAACCTTTGCTGTATATCACAGGGTGGGACGTCACAGGTGGTATCAGAGCCCCATACCGACTGTAGGACGTAACCTTAGTTAGCAGGGTCATTTTAGTCTGTTTCAAAAGCTATTTTCTAAATCAAACCAACTTAAAATTTGATTGGTGGTTCTTTTCTTACCTTGTTCTGTTCTATTCTCAACCTGATTCATTCTTTTCTCCTCTTAATCTATCCTTTTCTTGGCTTCTTCTTGGGTTCTTGTACCTTACCCCTTCTGGAAACTTTGTTTCTATACTCAAAATGACCTCCTCATCTCAGCAATCTTGTTAGATCTGGCCTTGTTTTAACTGGACCACCCCAATAGGTTAGGTTTAGTAGTGCCGTTGCCAGGCTACCCTTTCCTTTTCGGTAATGTTTAGTCCCGGATCTGGTGCCTCTTGTTGAGTTTTCTCGCTTTTTAGCAGCTTTTTCGGCTGTTGGTTCTTTTCAGGTTAACCTACTTCTCCCTGAATAGGTTGTTCCATCTTTTTTCCCTGGTTCTGACTCGTCTTTGGTGCTCCTTCCCTCTTACCTTTTGTGCTTTCTTCTCCTTATCTTTTAAACCTGAGGAGCTTCTTGCAGATGGTTCAGACCCGCAGCTCAGCAAGTCAAGATGATCCAGTGGATCCCTCCTTGCCGTCACCCCCACCTCCTCCAGTAGCAACTTCAGATCCAAGTTTGGGGCAGTTCATGGCAGCTCAAGCTCAGTTGATGAGTGCCATGATGCGAAATATCATCGAGATGATGGCTCGGCAAAAGTCGACGACATTGCTAGCTCTCCTCGCTATGATGAATCAAAACAGCCAGTCAGTTGCCATGCAGCCTTCCACTCCAGTGTTTCCCCAGTCAAAGTTAGTGGATTTCTTGAGAACCCGGCCTCCAACATTCTCTAGCTCCCCCGAGCCCTTGGATGCTGATGATTGGTTGCGTTCGACCGACAAGAAGCTTGCCATTGCTCAATGCAACGACCGTGAGAAGGTGTTGTATGCAGCTCATCAGCTTGAAGGCCCAGCAGCCGAGTGGTGGGAAAATTTTTGTGCCGCCCATGCAGACCACCAGAGTATCACTTGGACAGAGTTCTCTCGAAGCTTTTCGTCATTCTCATGTTCCAGACGGGATGGTGGAAATGAAGAAAAATGAGTTCCGTGAGCTGAGTCAAGGTAGCTTGTTAGTGGGTGAATACCTCAACAAATTCACTCAGCTGGCACGCTATGCCCCCGAAGATGTTGCCACCGATGATGCCAAGCAGAAGAAGTTCAAGCGAGGGCTCAACCCTAGTCTAAAGGTTCAGGTCATTGGCAATGATTATGCAGATTTTCAGCATTTGGTGAACAAGGCCTTGCTCATTGAGGAATCCCGCAGAGAGCTTTCAGAGTCATTCAAGAGAAAGATGTCACAGTCCAGAGCACATCAAAGACCTCTTCAGCGAGCCAAGTCGTTTGTTCAATATCAGCCCGGTACTTTTGGAACCTCTGCGGCAGCGCCCCCATTCGATTGCTCGAAAATTCGACAACGACCAACAAAGACGAGAGTGTCGACTTGCGAAGGTGTTCGATTACTTCAGCGCGGCGATGGAGTCATTTTGCCAAGTCCTGCCCTCAACGACAACAGTGGAAGCAAGCCCCTCCCCAAGCTTTAAGGCCAACCATCAGACCTCCAGTTCCAACCGCAAGGGGACAAGTGAATTGTGTTGCTGTGGAGCAAGCCCAACCGGCTCAGGATCTCTTCCCCGGTAAGTTTTTGGCCAGTGGTGGTTTTGTCCCACTCAAAAGAGAAAGTTTCTGGAAGAGTGGGTGAAACCCGGCTCCCTAACCCATTCCCTAGTCAGTCCGAATCTCGGGGTCGAGATTCCCTTTAAGGGGAGTAGGTTTGTAACGTCCTGTTTTTTCAGAGTTTTGAAAAGCTTTTAAAATTAATAACCATTTGGTTTTGGTGAGAGTTCAAAGCTTAACTTGAGTTTTCAAAAGAGCTTTAATTGATTAAACCAAACTTGAACTAACTCTGTTCGGTGCCTTCTGTGGTTTGTTGGAGTTTTCCCTTTCTCCCTCTTTCTGCTCTGTGTGCCCTTGTGTTTGGCTTCTCCTTTTCCAGACCTCTTTTGTGTATGAATCCCATCTCTCGTTCTCTCTCTCGGCCCAGACCACCTTTGAGCTAGACCTTTCCTTGTTCGGACCCCCCCTTTTGTTGGTCTAAGTCCTCTCTTTTGAGTTTAGACCAGCTCAGGTTTGTGTTTCAAACCTCTTTGATCTTTGGACCTTTTCCTTGTGCTTTTCTGTTTGGACTTCCCTTAGTCCAGACCTCCTCTTTGTTGGTTTGAATCTCTTTCTGTATAGGACCTCCCTTTGGTTCCCTTGGCTCTCCCCTTGCTTTTGTGGACCTCCCAATTGCTCCAGGTTCTAGCGCGGTCGTACCGCTCCGCTCTTGCGGTTGTACCGCTTCTCTGTTGCTCTAGGATCTCCCCTTGTTGAGATCTGGCCGTTAGGACCTCCTCTCTGGAGATCTTAGCCGCTCAGACCTCCCTTTTGTTAGATCTGGCCGTTAGGACCTCCTCTCTGGAGATCTTGACCACTCAGACCTTCCCCTTGTTGAGATCTGGCTGTTAGGACCTCCTCTCTGGAGATCTTAGCCGCTCAGACCTCCTCTTTGTTAGATCTGGCCGTTAGGACCTCCTCCCTGGAGATCTTAGCCGCTCAGACCTCCCCTTTGTTAGATCTGGCCGTTAGGACCTCCTCGCTGGAGATCTTAGCCGCTCAGACCTCCCCTTTTGTTAGATCTGGCCGTTAGGACCTCCTCTCTGGAGATCTTAGCCACTCAAACCTCCCCTTTGTTAGATCTGGCCGTTAGGACCTCCTCTCTAGAGATCTTAGCCGCTCAGACCTCCCCTTTGTTAGATCTGGCCATTAGGACCTCCTCTCTGGAGATCTTGACCGCTCCGACCTTTCCCTTGTTGAGATCTGGTTGTTAGGACCTCATCTCTGGAGATCTTAGCCGCCCAGACCTCCCCTTTGTTAGATTTGGCCGTTAGGACCTCCTCTCTGGAGATCTTTGCTGCTCAGACCTCCCCTTTGTTAGATCTGGCCGTTAGGACCTCCTCTCTGGAGATCTTGACCGCTCAGACCTTCCCCTTGTTGAGATCTGGCTGTTAGGACCTCCTCTCTAGAGATCTTAGCCGCTCAGACCTCCCCTTTGTTAGATCTGGCCGTTAGGACCTCCTCTCTGGAGATCTTAGCCGCTGAGACCTCCCCTTTGTTAGATCTGGCCGTTAGGACCTCCTCTCTGGAGATCTTAACCGCTCAGACCTCCCCTTTGTTAGATCTGGCCGTTAGGACCTCCTCTCTGGAGATCTTAGCCACTCAGACCTCCCCCTTGTGTAGATCTGTCCGTTAGGATCTCCCTTTTGGAGATCTTAGCGGTCCAGATCCTCCCTCTGTTGGATCTAAAGGTCCAGACCTCCTTGGGTCTAAGACCTCCCTAGCGCTTGGAGCCACTGTTGGCTCCTGCGGTTGTACCGCTTGAGGCTTTGCCTTCATCACCTAAGGATCGTTCGATGCTGTTTGGATGGCCCGATCCTGAGGACCCGTTCGCTTGGTCCGAACGTCCCTTTCCCTCTCAACTGTCCGATCTGAATCGGATGGCCTGGTTTCGTTGACCCCTTCGCTTGGTCTGAACATCCCCTTTCCTTTGTGCCCTCCGATCTGCATCAGACGACTTGGTTGAGTTGGCTCGTTCGCTTGGTCCGAACGGCCCATTTGCCTTACTCCGTCCGATCAAGGTCTAACGGCTCCTGTTCCTCCTGCGCATCCTTGCCTCCGCAGACTTTCCCTTTGCCTTTTGATCTTGACCGTTTAGGTCCTCCTCTTTGAGATCTTGGCCATTCAGGTTCTCCTTTTGAGATCGTCGACGTCGGACTTTCACGAGGATCGACCGTCAGGACCTCCTTGCTCTCAGGGCCTCCTCGAGCGCCTTACCCCTTGTGCTTTGGACCTCTTTTGAGGTCTAATTTTCTAGTGATTTAGACCTCCTTGGGGTCTAGATCTGTTTAAGGTTTGGATCTCCCTTTGAGGTCCAGATATCTTTTGTCTTATTGGACCCTTTTGTCCATAGGATCTCCCCGTTGTGTGTCTTTTGGACCTCCCATCCATAGGACTCCTTCTCTGTGTGTTTAGACCTTTGTGGTCTAGACCTCCCTGTTGCGTTTAGACCTCCTCTTTCGTGTTTAGACCTTTGTGGTCTAGACCTCTTCTTGTGTGTTTAGACCTTTGTGGTCTAGACCTCCCTGTTGCGTTACCCTCAGACCTCCCTGTCTGTCCTTGGACCTCCCCGTAGGATCTCCTCCGTGGATCTCCTCTTTGGACCATGGACCATGCCCTTTGACTAGTCTGTGCACCTTTTGACTGGCTCCTTTGGCAGTCTTAAGTGCATTTGATGTGGGTTGAGTCATATTAAATGCTGCAACCTACCTTTGTACTCTTTTCTACTTTTTGTCACATCCCTTGCTTTCTTTATCTCTTTTCGTACCTTTGGCAGTGTACCTTTTGTACTAATGCCTTGAATCTAGGCGTCCCTTTTGATGGTGCTCCTATTCCCTCTTTTTCTTTAAATAGGGCACCAGGGGCACCCATTTCCTCCCTGTTCGTCATTTCTTCTCCTTCTCTCTTTCTCTCAGTCTTGGAGAAGCTCTCCTTGCTCCTCTGGGACCCCTTCGGTTTTGGACCTCCTTCCCCTTGTTGGACCTCCCCTTCTGTGGATCTTTTCTTTCTGTTCTTGCTTGTTCTTTTCGGTTTCCTTTTGGAGCTGCTTTATTTAGTTGTTTCTTTTTGTGCCGTGTAGATTCCGTTGGCGCTGAGGAGCTCGGTGATCCAGCAGCCCCGGTTGAAGCTCAGCAGCCCGCCACTGAAGGCAAGTCATGGTCCTTGATCATTTTGAACCTATCTTTACAAAAGTACTTTGTTTTACAACAACCTGCATTGGCTATTTATATAAAATGGTTTGGGCTCTAGTTAAATAACAACTGGTTTTATGCCTCCTTGTCTATTTGGTGATCCACATGTTGACATGTTACCTTTGATAGCCTTAGGATGGTATTGTTAGTTGGCCTCTTATTGCTATTGTCAACATGGGTATCGTTCCTGCTTAGCTTTGCTCTAGTAGACGTTGGCCTCCTCATGAATCATCATTATTGCTTAATCTTGACTAATGAATTATGGAACTTTGGTTGGTGCCACTGATAAGCAACTAGGGTAGAAGCTTTAGTTGTGTTGTTTGTGGTGTGAGACCACTTTGTTAAATTTGCAGTGCCAGAACTGGGTGGTCTTGGCCAGGTTGAACCCAAAACTGTTTTATGCTCGGGCAAGTTGGCAAGGTGCGAGTAGTGGGTGCTCCATATGTTGGTGCAATGGAGTCATCTGGGGGCTCCATATGTTGGTGCTATGGGGTCACCTGGGTGCCCTAGAGTTGTAGAGCTCGGGGTCACATTGGGTTTGTGGAAGCCTTGCCTGAGCAACAATTAAGGACTGAACCTTGGGAGCCATTGATCTGGGCCTTTTCGTGCAACCACATGTCCATTATGGGGTGGACTGGGAGTAATAATTGGTCTTGTTCTGATTCGGTTCCAAGGTAGAGTAGGTGCTTAGTTCACCACGGCTTAAGAGGGGGCCACCGGGTGCTATACGCACACCGTGATGGTGAAACCTTAATGTTGGTGACTGAGTCAGAGCAGGACCTTGTAAAAGCCTGGTGGTAGTCTCCACTTGATTCGCATGTCTAAGGTAGCGTGTGAAATATCAGCGACTACCTCTTGTGGGTAAGTTGTACACCTCTGCGAGTGTAAATCTATTGAATAGCCGTCCTCGGATATGGACATGCCCAGAGATTTGAATGAGGGTAGAATTCATGTTTGTGAAATGGTGTTCCTCTTTGGTGAGAGGTCATGGCTTTTACCTCGAAGAGACCTTGGCCGGCTCCAGAGGGGTCATGGTTGGCTCACAAAGTGGTCGAGGGCTGGTCTTGTGGTGCTCTGGAGTGGGTGCTCGAGAGAAGTCCAGGTTGGTGCCTTGGGTGTGAGTGGGTGCTCCTTGTCCCTTTGAAAATCAAATGTACTTATGTATTATGTTTTCTAAACTTGAGCTTTGCAATCTATTATGTTATTTACTGTCAAACTTAGCTTTCTGCAAACTTACCATACAGCTCACTTTGTCAAGTCGTGCATGATTATTACTTGCATACCTTACAGGCTTCTTGAGTACATTCAAAGTACTCATTGGCGTGTGCCTATGTTTTGATCGTGAGAGGTTGGAGTTCGGTGGTCCAATTCTTTCGGGAGGAGCACCCTTGAAGACCTTGTGATGGGTGGCGTCCTCCACTTGGTAGCTTTGTGGGGGCTGGCGAATGGACCTTGTGCTTTTGTCTTTGCCTCCGCTGTGTTGTTGTTCTCTTTTGTTGTTAGCCTTTAGTGGCACCCCTGTACAAACCTTGGCCCTAAGGCCACTTGTTAATATATGTGTTATTTTGGGCTGTTTTCTCTTTGAGCTTGTTGTATGGATTTGATTACACTTGTGTTAGATCTGTGCGAGCTAGCCAATCTGTTCCTGGGACTAGCTCGGTGCACAGGGGCAGGACCTCCAGGAGGTCCTACAGGACTTAGCCTGGGAGATCCTGTCGGACCTCCCTGATGATATACCTAGAGGTGCTACCGGCTGGTTGTTGGCCAAGACCTCCCTCGGGAAGTACCGAGCGGTACTACCGCTCCTTCATACGGTAGTACCGCAGCTCAAAAAAAAGGTCCTCTCGGACCTTTGTTGTATATCACAGTATGGGACGTCACACAATTGCCACAGCCCAAAGCGACCCAAAGGCCCAAGCCAAATCCCACCCGCAGCAGGCCAGCACGGCTGCACCAAATCACTCTAGTGAGTCTTCCCAAATCCCGGCTTCCCTATTCTCTAATCCTCGGTTCCCCTTCCCCCAAATTCTGACCTAGGCGGCGCGCGGGCAGGCGATGCAGGGCGGCCGTCGGCAGGGACGAAGTGTAACATCCCGTTTCTCTTAGGTTCTCGCCAAGTTTTCAAAATAAAAGTAACCATTTGATTTTGTTGAGAGTTCAAAGCTTAACTTGAGTTTTCAAAAGAGCTTTAATTGATTAAACCAAACTTGAACTAAATCTGTTCAGTGCCTTTGTTGTTTATTTGGGACTTGCTCGTTCTCCCTTTTTCTCTCTGTGTGCCGTTGTGTTTGGTTTTCTCCTTTCCAGACCTCTTTTGTGTCTGGAACTCTTTTCTCGTTCTCCCTCTCTGTTTTGACCTCCCTGTGGACCTCTCACCTCTTTTGAACCCCTCCTGAGTTCTCTTGGGCGCTCCAGAGTTTCTCTGGACCTCCCAGTGCCCTCTTGGGACCTTTCTAGACCTCCTCTTGTCTATTTGGACCTCCCCTGTGTTCAAATAGACCTCCCTTTGTCCCTACGGGCCTTTCTTTGTCCTACAGACCTCCTCAGCGTCCTTTAGGACCTCCCCTTGTTGAGATCTGGCTGTTAGGACCTCCTCTCTGGAGATCTTAACCGCTCAGACCTCCCCCTTGTTGAGATCTGGCCGTTAGGACCTTCTCTCTGGAGATCTTAACCGCTCAGACCTCCCCTTGTTGAGATCTGGCTGTTAGGACCTCCCCTCTGGAGATCTTAGCCGCACAGACCTCCCCTTGTTGAGATCTGGCCGTTAGGACCTCCCCTTTGGAGATCTTAGCCGCACAGACCACCCCTTGTTGAGATCTGGCCGTTAGGACCTCCCTCTTGGAGATCTTAGCCGTCCAGGTCCTCCCTTCGTTGGATCCAAAGGTCCAGACCTCCTTAGGTCCAAGGCCTCCTTAGCGCTTGGACCCATCTTTGACTCTTGTGGCTGTATCGCTTGAGGCTTTGCCTTCATCACCTTAGGACCGTTCGATGTTGTTCGGATGGCCTGATCCTTAGGGCACGTTCGCTTGGTCCGAACGTCCCCTTCCCCTCCTAACCGTCTAATCTAAATCAGACGGCCTAGTCTTGTTGGTCTGTTCGCTCGGTCCGAACGGCCCCTTCGTTTTGCGCCATCCTATCTGGATCTGACGGCTCAACTATGAGGTAACGTTTGGATGGTCCGAACGTTCCTTTCCTTTCTGGACCGCCCGTTTCCCTTTGCTCCCAGGACCTCTTCCTGGCTGTTTTGCAAGGACCACCTCCTCGATCCTTGCTGGTCTTTTGTAAAGACCACCCTCCTAACCCTAAATATCCCTGCTGGTCAGGACCTCCCTGCACCCTTTGATCTGGATCGTTAAGGTCCCCCTCTTTGAGATCTTGACCGTTAGATCTCCCTTTTGGAGATCTACTCGTCAGGACCTCCCTGCACCATTTGATCTGGACCGTTAAGGTCCTCCTCTTTGAGATCTTGACCGTTAGATCTCTCTTTTGGAGATCTACTCGTCAGGACCTCCCTGCACCCTTTGATCTGGACCGTTAAGGTCCTCCTCTTTGAGATCTTGACCGTTAGATCTCCCTTTTGGAGATCTACTCGTCAGGACCTCCCTGCACCCTTTGATCTGGACCGTTAAGGTCCCCCTCTTTGAGATCTTGACCGTTAGATCTCCCTTTTGGAGATCTACTCGTCAGGACCTCCCTGCACCCTTTGATCTGGACCGTTAAGGTCCTCCTCTTTGAGATCTTGATCGTTAGATCTCCCTTTTGGAGATCTACTCGTCAGGACCTCCCTGCACCCTTTGATCTGGACCGTTGAGGTCCTCCTCTTTGAGATCTTGACCGTTAGACCTTCCCCCTTGTTGAGATCTGAGTGTCAGGACCTCCTCGTTGTGAGCGTTTTGGACCTCCTGTCCAGGACCTCCCCTGTGGTCTTTTGCTGGGGCGACCCTTGCGGTGGGACCACCTCTTTGACCAGTGGTGCACCCTTTTGACTGGCCCCACTTGCCAATCTCTCTCAACCTTGCTATTATTGCTCTTGCCTCAGAACTCTGTGCGCATTTAATAGGGGTCGGGTCACATTAAATGCAGTCACATCTGAGGTACCTCATTTCAATTCTTTTAGGGCAAGCCCTGCCCTAGTTGCCCCGATTGCCAACACGTCACTGAGCTTCCTTGTGGTGCACCCCACCAACTCTGGCTATATATAGCCTGGGTGGGCAAATTCTTGTAACCTTTTGTTCACTTGCCCACTTTGCTCCTGCCTTGTTCGCTCCTGGCTTGTGCTTGGAGCTTCACCCTGAGTGAGCCATAGGTGTTGGCATCCTCTATGGAAGACCTCCTCGCGGATTTTGCTGGTCTTTTTGCTTAAAGGCCGCCCTCTCCTGCCTTGGACCTCCACTTGCCGTTCGGGGCCGCCTGTTGATCTGGTTTTGGTTTAGTTTTGTTTTAGTTCTTTTAGTTTTCTTTTGGAGTTCTTTGGCCTAGTGTGGTTTTGCTTATTTGGTTTTCTTGCGAACGTGTAGATCATGAGCTTGAGGAGATCTTGGATCCAGCCCTCTCTGCTGAAGGTTCTCCACTACCTGACCAAGGCAAGCCACAGACCCCCTTTTGATCATTTTAAACCTAGTTTCGCAAATGTATCTTGGTTTTACTTTATCATGCATGGCTATGTTTATAAGAAAATGTTTGGGCTATAGTTACTTTCCTACTTGCTGATATGCCTCCTTCATATCTGGTCCCAATCATGTTGTCATGTTCACCTTGTGAGCCCTAGGACGGTTACTTAGTTGGTATTTCTTGTTATTTGCCAACATGGGGCCGTAGGTTATGTACAGCTTCGCTCTAGAGATCGTGGGGCCGTGAACCATGTTTCCTCCTTAATAATCTTGACTAATAACTTATGGAATGTGTGGTTGGTGCCACTGTTGAGCAGCTATGGCAGGATGCCTAAGCTGTATTGACTATGGTGTGAGACCACTTGGTTAAAAAAATTGCTGTGCCAAGACTGGGTGGTCTTTTGGCATGGGTAATTACAAATGGTTTTGCTGAGGCAAGAAGGTAGGGAGTGAGTAGTGGGTGCTATGCACATCTGGGTTTGTGGAAGTTTTGCCTTAGCACAATTAAGGACTTCACTTTGTGTCAATTGACTTCACTTTGTGTCAATTGAACTGGGCCAAACAGTGCAACCACAAGATCATTTTATGGGAATGGTCTGGGCTGAATAATTAGCAATGAGATGGCTTGGGGCTGTTGTGGTTGAGCGTGTGATTCGTTGGCGCAAGAGGGGGCACCCCATAACCCTGCGGATTTCTAGACCATATGAGGGGATTGCGAAACCTTAGTGGGCAGCCCGAGTCAGTTCAAAGCTTTGTAAAGGCCTTGCCGCGCTCTCTAGGCTGTTGTAAGATCGAGGTGGCCGACTAGAGGGGGGTGAATAGGCGTTTTAAAAACTTCTTTGGCTAAAACCGATTTCTAATGCGGAAGCTAAACAAATACGGTTTTGCACAATTAAAACCTAAATCAACTAGGTTCAACTAAGTGCACCAACAATATGAGACTATATAAATGATAGCAATCATACACATACAATTAAGCAATTTAAATACAAGTAATGTAAATTGCACAATGTAAAGCACAAGTAATCAAACCACAATGACACGGCGATGTTTTCCCGTGGTGATCGGAGACTTGCTTGGTCTCCCTAATCACGTTGAGGGAAACCCAAACCAATTGGGCGGCTCCACGAATTAAGCCTTCCTTCGAGGTATCAATACCTCGCTTCACTAGGGTTGCTCTTGCTCCACTCCGGAGATGGCGAGCACCACACCACTCACAAAACGCCCGGGTCTTCTCACAACCTTCTTTGAGAAGCTCACCGGCGCAACGACGCCACCACGCCGTCTAGGTGTCGGCAAACACCAAGAGTAACAAGTCTCCAACGCTCACTTGAACCAATCAAGTGTCTAAGCTCAAATGGATACTAAATCCACCACCTAAGGCAACACATGCACTTAGGGTTTGCTCTCAATCACTCACTAAGTGCAACACATGCACTTAGGAAGAGAGGGCTTGCTTTAGCTCAAAGGAATGTCTAAGGAACTTGCAACACATGCAAAGTCCTTCATAATAACACCAGCTCTCTCTCCCAACCAGCCAAGGTGGCTTTATATAGTCCACACTCAAAAACTAGCCGTTGGGAAAAGATTCCAGAGCCTCTGGACAAAATCGGTCTGACCGCCGTGAAATGGCCGGTCTGACCGCCCTTGGCTCCAATGGCTATAAAACTAGCCGTTGAGCCTACAGCCGGTCTGACCGCCATGTAATGGCCGGTCAGACCGCCCACCGGTCAGACCGCCCCATAAACGCCGGTCAGACCGCTTCACAGAAAATGGCTAAGGACCAGAAAAAGGACCTCTCTGGAAAAAGCTGACCGGGTCTCCTGACCCGGAGGTCCGGTCAGACCGCACAACCAACGCCGGTCAGACCGCTACAGTGGTCGATCACCGATATCTTGCGATCGACCGCCAGCCTGACCAACAAGTGAAAACTGGTTTTTCACAACTCAAATTGCAAAAACACATTTTGCAAATTTGATGAAAGATGCACACAAGGTTAAAGACAAGACTCTCAATAAGTTGCAAAACACATTTGCCAACTTTTAGAATCAATGCCTCAAATTGCATTCCGCCTCAACTCAATTTGCAAAACATATTTGCCAAATTGATGCGCGATGCAAACAAGGATTCAAGTGAGATTCTCAACAAGTTGCAAAATACATTTGCCAACTTATAGAATCACACCACAAGGAATAAGGTACATGGACTTACACCATTTGCAAAACATATTCGCAAACTTAAGTCACATGCTACAAGGGTTATCCATGAGCTACAACTATTTGTAAAACACATTCGCAAATATTGGCAACATGTTAAGATGAGCTAGAGCAAACACAAAGAGCTATCGACACATGACTAACTCAAGCTACTAGTCAAGGACCCCTCTTAATAGTACGGCAACCTATACTAGCAATCCGGTCATTCAACCAAACACCGTGACCGGTAAAAGACTAGGAACAAATCCTTAGCCCTAGCTAGTCATACCTTTGCCTTGCGCAACTATTTGAAGCTTGATGACGCACATCCTTGCTTCAACTCCGAGTTCTTGACTTGATATGCATCAACTCATGATGCATCCTTTACTTAACTTTTATCAACACATGATGGGTCTTCATTTGACTTGATGATCAACTCATGATCATCTCCTCTTCATGAACATCATCGACACACGATGATTTCCTTTATCTTGACATCAAGCTCTTGACTTCAATGTCATCAACACATGATGATCTTCTAGAGTCTCCAAATATAGAACTCAACCTGTTCATCCAACTCATGGAAAGTGTTAGTTCTATAATATGACTATCATTAATTACCATGCCATACCATTAACTCATAATGATGGGACAAGATACCACAATCTTTCCCTCTTTGGTAATTGATGATAATCACTTCAATTGCAAGTAATTGAATGTAGATTGGTATGAGTATATAGGCACTACGCAAGTTGTATATACTCAAAGGATATATGAGCACACAAGTCTCATATACACACATGAATATATTAACTACACAAGTTAAATATATTCGAGGATATGTGAGTGCACATGAACTACACAAGTTATGTTATACTCACATATAAGTATACTTAGACTACACAAGTCTTATATACTCATATGAATATATTAACTATGCAAGTTAAGTATATTCACAGGATATGTTTCAAAGTAAAGATCCTAAATGATGTGGAAGCTGGAATATGGATCAATACTAATGAAACCTCAAACTATAGAATGAAATCCCCCTATATGTGTGCATACATGAATATGTAGTAAGAACATATGCACATATTTAGGTTAATTCTTTTTGGTGAAGTTCAACCTATATTTTGGATCCGAGGAATACAACAGGGTATAAGAATACAAAGTAGAATGCATACCTCTTTTGTTCTTTATACCCAAGCAAGACTAATCATAAGATATAACAATAAGAGAGTTAGTCTCATAAATAGATTTGTCATTATAAATGCATACCTGTTTGGATTTTCCTTTTGTTTATCCAATGAATTTGATTTGTCATTAATCACATACATGCCTTCATGATTATCACCTTTATATCCAATTTAGGCTAAACAATAAGTATATCAATAAACATGTTAGTCTCACAAATGCATTTGTCATTAATCACCAAAACACTCCATTGACATATAATGGCGGGCTAGATTCTTCAGCTGCTCACCTTAGGAAGTGAGCAAGGGTGACCGGAACCCGCCCAGCTAGAGAGATCGTGGATTGTGGGTAAAGTTGTACACCTCTACAGAGTGTAAGATCAATTCGAATAGCCAAGTCCTTGGTCATGGACATGCTCAGTGAAAATGGTGCAAGGGGTAGTTGTTTCAAAAGTTTGTGCCACTGGACACTGCAGCGAGATGCCTTGGCTTTGCCTCGAAGAGACCTTGGCCGGCTCCAGAGGGGTCAGGGTTGGCTCGGGTAGTGGTCTAGGGGCTGGTTCGGACCTCTAGAGTGGGTGCTCTAGAGGGGTTTTTGGGTGAGGACCTGGTCACTGGTGTGACCAGACCTCCCCCATTTCTGGTTGTGGATGTGAGTTGGTGCTCACTCCACTTTTTCAAGCTTCAAATTTATTACGTATTATTGTTTTACCTTGCTGCCTTTCAATCTATTACTGCTATTGCTGTCAAAACTTGACTTTGTGCAAACTAACCATACAACTCTCAATTGGTAAGCCCTTGCATGAATATTATTGCATAATTGCTCCCTATGACTTGCTGAGTACATTCAAAGTACTCATGGCTTAAGCCCTGTGTCCATGATTCTGAAGATGATCAAGTCTTGAGGCGGTCTGAGACCTCTTTGAGGAGGAGTTCTTGACGACTAAGCTGCCTAGGACGTCCTCCACCCGACAGCCTGTGGTGCTTGTTGGATGGCTTTTGCGTGCTTTTGGTGTTGGAGCTCTAGAGCTCCTTGTTGTCAGTTGTAAGTCCTTGTTGGTTTTGTAAGCCCTCCGTGGCAGACCTCTTGTTAACAAGCTTGACCATAAGGTCCTGTTATATATTAAGTTTAATTTGTCTGCTTCATCTTTGTTTGACCTCGTGGTTGTGATATTAGCTTGTGTTCTTGTGTAAGCTAGCTCTGTTGTCCTGGGACTAGCTCGGATGCACAGGGGCAGGACCTCCAGGGGGTCCTACGAGACTTAGCCTGGGAGGTCCTGTCGGACCTCTCTAGTGATGTACCTGGAGGTGCTACCGAGTGGGTGGCGGGCCAAGACCTCCAGGAGGTCCTCAAGACCACCTGGGAGGTCCTGGCAGACCTCCTCGGTAATGCACCGTGCGGTGCTACCACTTCTCTCGGTGGTGGCTCCGCAACGCAAAAAAAAATGGTCCTCACGGACCTCTTGCGGTGCATCACAGGGTGGGTCGTCACACGAAGGCGGCACGCAGGCGAACGACGCAGGGTAGCAGGCCGAAGGGCTGAAGGTGGCACGTGGGCGGCAGACGGCCGGGTGAAGGCGGCGCACGACGGCAGCACACCGGCGTGGCCGTGGGCGCGTGGTGTTGGGGTCAGGCTGTCGGCAAGCAGCTAAGATGCGGGGAACCGGACTGCCAATGAGACGGAGAGTAGACTGCAGAAGTGCAGAGTGGCCTTGCAGACTAGGCATTGGGCAATACAGGTGATAAAAGCTCAAAACTCAGAAGTCTTAGCGATTTGTGAATTGTGATTGGTCCGATTCCATTATTGTTTGATGTTGATGGTGCGTGTAGTTTTTGTTTTGATCTTTGACAATCCTTGACGCTGTAGTCGCTGCTAATTAATCAACTAAAAACTTGCTATTTGTTCTCATGAGAATCTTATCTACCAGGGCTTGAAGGCTCTTTGAATGTGTTAGATTGGGATTTGTTTTGGCCAATGCATGCTATGATTAAATGGGCAAGCTTTATACTTATAGTAATAAGCCAAACACCCAAACAGGTAGCGAACCAGTGGATCAGAGCATCAGGCCTGGCTTCAGGAACATTATTCAGTACTATTACTTGCATGTTAGATTTGGTAGGATGTCAGTCAAATAGCAATGGATAACTTTTATGCATAGCACGGTATAAAGTTAGATTAGTTTGAGATCATATATCATTAACCTTTATAGATGATAATTGGAGATAGCACACATGGATAACTGGTTGCGCCTACGCCCGCGTGCGGCTTGGCCTACGGCCGCCGCCGGCCCGTTGCCCTCTACACCCCTCTCTTCTGATTATGCTCATGCTTAAGCTTGATTTAATTTTTGAAGCTTAATTGATGGTTCTTGTTTATGCAAGGTGAGATGATAAGGTGGATTGCTATATGATCCAGCATGAGGAGAATGATGGTGGTGATTTGGCTATGGCTAGCACTAAGGTATCACCCCCTTTCCTCCCTACCCCTTGACTTCCACCCCTTGCTCTGTGATGCGAAGAACTGGGGTTAGATTAAATGGGGAACTTTGGATGTGCAGGGTTGATTGATGCTTGCATTAGTGGGTTCAGCATGATGTCTTACTGATTGTGTACAATATTGGTGGCATCGATAATCGTGGCTTTGTGGCAGATTTTTGTGCGAGATGATGAGAGGGGAGGGGAAGGTCTGTAATGGCATGGTTCCAGAGTCGAGTAGTCTCTTTTCCTCTTAATGGATGCATTTTTTGTGTTAACTTTTTGTGATGGTCTGATTATGAGATGTTGTTCCTGCTTCGATTATTGCAATATGATTGTGATGTGTTCTAATAATATATTTCTTGATTTATATATGTATTCCTCGTGATCATGAGATGGGCTTATTTGCTACTTCATTCTATTGCAGGCACTTTATTTTTGTGTTCCTTTTCGTGAGCAATTACTGTGGACGCGTGTGTGCAAAGTAGTTGAAACAGCAATAAATTCAAGGCAACCTTCCTCATGCATATCTTGTTTCTTTTGATCTTTTATTACTGAATTTTGGAATTTGTTGCATTGCGATGTACCCCATGTTATTTCTTTACATCTCTATTAGTTGTTTACATTATAATTCATTACGTGTGCTCAATGTGTTTTTGTTCTCTGGGAACTTCGGTTTGCCTTTTTGAGCAGGATATAAGTGTATATAAATCTTTAACAATTACTTCTAGTGAAATTGCAAATGATTATGTACCTTGCAAAGGTCTGAAGGTTTGTAAGCTTTTGTAACATGATAGTCTATAACAATAATTTAAGTTCGGTTTTCCCTTTTGGGTTCTGTTGACAAGTTGATTCTTGATCAATTTCTTTGAATGCTATATTGCATTCTTAGGTGAAAATGGTAAAGTGATGTTGATCCGTAAAGTCTTTTCCGATATTGACGATGTGGAGGTACTTTTGTCCATGAGATCTTTTTAATGACTTTTCAAACTAATTTGTTGCATTCCTTGTTAGAGCTTGAGATATGACTACTAGATACGCAATGCTCTCTATTAATTTTGTAGGTTGACGGGTATCTTCACAATGAGGAAGAAACACAAGACAAAAAGATTATCCGGGAGGAAATGAACAAAGAATACCTTGAGGTAGTTATGGTAACTCATCGGCATGAGGCGCTTATTACGATCGGGTAGTGTAATCAGAACTGTGTTGATTTCTTTCACAGAACAAGTTGCAAAGGAAGCTTTAGCGGTGAATTGGCGACTAGAGGTTTGGGTGTGGAAGAGGAAAGAAGAAAGTATGAAATGTTCTAGTGTAACCCAAGATTCCTGTGTACATTTGTTTATTTTCGGTATATTTTGTGATTAGCCATTGATGTTTCAAATGTAGAAACAAAAACGCAATGAAGACACTAAGAACTCTACACCTGCTGAAACACCAGCAGAAGCAACATTCAACATGTTGAAACGAAAGGTACTAAACTTTTTGTTCAACCATAGACATCCAAAATATAATTGTCCTGTGAACATTGTAATTGCATGTTAGACTTAGCATGTAAACGAACTCTTAATATATAACATTACTCCTTGCAGGGGCTTGGGTCAAAATCAATGTCGAAGCTGTTGGCGGATTGTACGATGTATGTTTTATTTGTTTATGTTCACTAAATTTATAAATCTTTGCTGTTGTGAGTTGAATCAATTCTTTATTTTACAATTTATGCTATGCACTTTAGTAAATCAGTCTTGCATCAAATTACAATTAGCTACTGATACTGACTTTTTTCTTGTGTACTTTGGTATATTTCCTGCCAATGCTGATTGATTCTATGAGCAGACTAAAGATGAAGATGGCAAAGCAAATAAAAACGAAGAGATGGACTTTTGATCTTTTATACCATATAAATATCTAATTGCTGCTTATGTCACATGAGTAATTCAGATTTGAATTTATCTTAACTACTATAATTTCGAGTTTAGTCCGCGTAAGCGAAGGATTGTACACTTGTAGAATAAACCTATAATTTCAAGTGAATACATTCTTTCACAGGTTCTATCCCGTTCTTGCTCAAGCTGATGTCATCATGCTGGTATTGTGGGTGGATTGTCACACTATCTCTAGAGCATAGTTGGATTATGTGTTTTTGAAAGATTGGTTTATCCGTTTAACCCATATACTAGATGGTGACCTCTTGCTGTGTAAAGTTTGCTTAAATATGGAGAAAAAACTTGCCAAATGTTCAACAGAAGCTAACTCTGAATTGTCTTTATTTTGTTTCAAGTTGAATCAAATACGGTACTAATAAGGCCTTCCTTATACTAGTGGAAAATTACAGAAGAAGGATTCTGCATCTGAATTTTTTTTATGTTTTAGTAATTTTGACTGCATTTGAGTATGGTCACGAAATACTTCAATCTTTTCATGTGGTTACTATAATTTTCACCATAGTGTTGCTTTGATCTTTCGCAGGTGCAGATTTCAGTGATACTTTAATGGATTGCATGGTAAAACCTGAATGAATTCTTTTTAGCTTGATCATGTTGTTTTCATGTACCAACTATTTTGTGCAAATGCATGTGGCCACATATGTGAAATATACAGTCGTATTTGTGTAGATTGTATTCATGGATGCAGCATACATAATTAAATTGCTATATCAACATTAAAAGTTCGGTTAATGTTTCCTCCTTTTCTGTAGTAATAAATTATTTTGATGTTAACCCTGCTTAATGCTTTAGGGTAAGACAAGATATAAAAGTAGGAGCCCAAATTGGTGCTCTATTGGCATAGTCTCTCCAGTCTCCACTTTATAGTGCTAATTTCCATATTATTGGCTTCCTCTGTTTGTGTTATCCTTGTATGAAATCTTTTTAATAGCATAGAAATACCTAATTCTCTGAAAGATCAATTTTAGGGGTTTTAGAATAGGATAGAAGAGTGAAACTAAAGGGGAACTTTAGAATGAAAAACTAAAACTGATTGACTTTGTAATTGCTGACTAAGAAAGTCATTGTGATCACATGTCCCCTAATTTAGTATGAGTATTTTCCTTGCTATATCTGTATGAGGGGTTATGGAATATCGTTGTTTAGCCATCTCTTCTTATCTTGAGTCTTTTAAGTGCACTACAAGGTTTAGGCACTTTTTAGCTTTCACTACATTAATAAACTAATTTATCACCAACCTACAGGATCTACTTGATGGGTCAATCAGCAGGAGCACATATCGCAGCATGCGCTCTCTTGGAGCAAGCGGTTAAAGAATCTAGAGGAGAGTGCATTTCTTGGAGTGTTACTCAAATAAAAGCATATTTTGGTATGTAAAATAGATTGGTGTTATCATGTTATGATAAGGATACTTAGCTGTTACTATTCTGACTACAAGATTTTGGTATGTAAAATAGATTGGTGTTATCATATTGTGATAAGGATACTTGGAGATCTCAATGCACTTTTTATTGACTTCACTTAATTTATTCATTTGTTAGAGCTCCAACATACAGTTATATCTCTAAACATCAATGGACATCTTTCTGCATTTCTTTACACTAACTGTAGGCATTTTCTACAAATATTATAGCTTATTTCCTCTTGATTGCTCACTTTAAGCTTCTGTGTATGCTTGAAAGAGTATGGATGGCTAGGTGCAGCTAGCATTTGATATTCTTTGTTAAGTGCTTGATAAGCCATGTAGTGATTATGGTTAAATGGTGCAAAAGACAATTGAGGGTAGTTTAATGCGACAATAAATCTAGCTAATCGCCGAAAAATCGATAATCAAGGGCGGTTAATCGCCGAAAAAAAACTTATCTAGGGCACTTAATTGCCGGGAAAAAAAACTTATCTAGGGCACTTAATCTGGGAAAAAAAACTTATCTAGGGCACTTAGCTGCCGGAAAACACGCAATCGAGGGCAAGTTAATCGCCGCAATACATATAATCGCCGAAAACTCTAGCTCGCCGGGAAACTCTAATCGCCGTGAAAAACGACTTTTCTAGGGCAGTTAACTGCCGGGAATGCACATATTTGCCGGAAAATGTTTTTCCCGTGACACTTTACCGGCGAGCAATAAGTGCCGAATACACATTCCCCTGAGATAAATTGTCGAAAAAGCTTTTTCGGCGGCTTGCATTGCCCTTAATACTATGCCATAGTGTAGTGAATTCTTGTTTTCCTAGGTGTGCCAGCAGATCTTTTTGCAATGGGTGGTAGCAACTTGAAACCTGGATCAATCTTTGGCCACGCCCAATGTCATCATTGGTTCTATGACACCTTGATATGCAGCCGTAAATCTCTCTACTGAGTAGTAGTCATGCACATAGTCCTCAATGTTGGCACCTCTTAAACTAGAAATGAAGACTAAGGCATGTTAGCATGGCTTCCCAGTGTGCTGCCACTTAAGGCAGGTGCATTCATAAGTTTGCAGTTTGACTACATGCCTAGGCCTGTCCATTGAATTGTCAAACTCACCACTACTGCGTGAAATTAGCACTAGGTTTGGCCTTCATATGGGCTAATCCTTGTCCTCATTTTGAGCCGATTGATGACAACAGGTAATATTGTCCCTTCCAGACTCTCTCCAATCCTCCTCCTCTTGAAAAACAACTCCATGACCATCTCCCTTATTTTGTTAGCTAGCTGATGAATAGGCAGGTCTTTAACATCTTTGATCCAACTGTTGAATGATTCTGCCAAGTTGTTGTTCACATAATCACACTTGATGTCTTTACATAAGTAGCACCTCATCCAATGTTGGTTGTGATGCTTCTGTAGGTAATCACCAACTTCTGGGCAGACTGTCATGATTCTATCCATGTGGTGCTCAAAAACTTCTCTGTATGCCCTTGCTGCAAGATACATGTTAGCAAAAATATCACCACAGAACTTCTTCACAAAATTTTGCATTAAGTGCCTGAAACATTCCCTTTGCTCACAATGTGGAAATACCTCCTTCACTGCATTCTCCAGTCCTTTACTTGCATCACTACATATTGCCAACAAAGGAGGCTCACCAATTGCTTTCTTCAACTGCTTCATGAACCAAGTCCAATTATCTAGTGTCTCAGACTTAATGAAGCCAAATGCCACTAGAAACATCCAGTTATGTCCATCCAATGCAGTCACTCTAGCTAGCTGCCCATTCCACCTGCCATTCAAGGCTGTAGAATCAATGCTAAGGTATGGTCTGCATCTAGCCTGAAACCCTTCAATGCATGGACTCAAAGCAAGAAAAAAAATATGTGGAATTAGACCTTCCCATTGACAGTCTTTGTGTCTATCTCCACAACACTACCAGGAGACCTCAGCTCTATCTCTACCTTGAAGCTGTAAAGCATATGGAAGCTATCATCCCAATTCCCATATAGCATATCAATAGCTCCCTGTCTCCCTACCCAGACTGTTGGATATGTGAGAGTCACATTGTATTCATCTTGCAGCCTGCCATGCAATTATTTTGCATCAATATTTGGCTCATTCCTCATGATTCCAGCAGCCCTATCTGCAATCCAATTTCTTGATGCCATGCTAGTTTTCACTCTGCTTGTTGATACACAATTGTGATCATCTACCATCAAATTCTTCATTTATTGCATATTGCCTAATAGCCACCCTGAAGTCTTTCATGGTAGGGAATGTGCATCCCACTGCCATCCTTGGCCTATCCCTATCATACATACAGTGCCTTTCCTCAGGATTAATGTCATCCACTGGGATTTCAGCCGCAACAAGATCCTCTTGCAACTCATTTATTTGTGGTTGCACACCACAGTTGGCAGCATTGTGAGTCCCAGCAGTATGCATCTTGTGGTTAGCAATGCCATCCTCATATGTGAGTCCCAGCAGTTCATACATCGCATCATCTCCCATTGCCACATCTCTGTCATCCTTAGCAGCTGATTCATTAATGTGAAGGGTTGACCATTCCTCCCTGCCTTCTGATGCATTGGTTGGGACATATGGTGTATATGCTTCAGTTGTTGGGGATACTGCATTGGAGGTGCCTTCTGATGCATTGGTTGGGACATATGGTGTATATGCTTTAGTTGCTGGGGGGTACTGCATTGGAGGTGCCTTCTGGTGCATTGGTTGGGACATCTGTTGCATATGCTTCAGCTGCTGGGGGTACTGCATTGGAGGTGGCTCCTCCATTGGGAGATTTCTGCTATGACATTATCATAATAGAATGAACAGAATGAGTGGAATCATGCTGGCTTTCATTCAGCATTGGCCTTGATTCACTCCCTTTCTTGTCAATAATTTCAACATAAAATGGCACAAATTTTGCTCTCCACCGTGTCAAAAAAACATCACACAACTGAATTGCATTCTCAATGAGCAACTCTTCTCCATTGTCCCTGTGTATGCACCGCAGCTGCACATCTTGATAAGAACCCCATATGATCCTCTCATGTGGTGACCAAAAACCCCCAGAACCACTCAGGAGGTCTTTTCCCAGGAGGTCCAACTAGACCACTAGGACACAGGCTCACCCAGGAGGTCCAACAAAACCACTCAGGATACCTGGCAAGACCACCAAGAGGTCTGAGAGTGACAGAGAGGCCTAGGATCACCTTAAATCCATGACCAAACCCAAAGGAGGTCATGAGACAAGGGATCAAACTAAGCCCTCTGTGAAAAATAAGCTAGTCCCAAGGATCATATGCTAGCTCTTCACAGCAAACAAAGGTGGTGACATCCAAAACGCATACTTATAATAACAAAATATCAACAGAGTTGTTTACAAAGGTGGCCTTGGGCTGAACATAAATACAAAGGTCAAAAGAGAGCGGTAGTCCATCAGCATGCCACAGGCAACTGACTGGAGGGCACAACCTAGCCGCTTTGGTCTTCTTCTTCGCTGCTAATGACTTCTCCTGACAAAGATTACATTGAGCAAGAGTGAGCACAACAACCGTGCTTTCGCAAGTCATACACATGGAGTAACAAAATGACATGCATACATGGATATTCAAAGGAAGGCATAATATGGTTGATTTGCATAAAGCCAAGTTTCTTTCAATTACAGTTACTAAGTTTCAAAGCAAGTTTACAATAGATACAAATTCATTTTCTAAAGCTCAGTTTTCAGTTGGATAACATTCATCATCAAGATGGTGAAGGATACCCTCCTGTCACAAGGCTCCCCGCCCACAACCCATGGGATAAAAATAAAAAAAATAGTTTATCAAAACCTTTTCAACACAAAACCAACATTTAACTAAGAGCAGCTTTGCCAGCATGTCCTTGACCGTGGACACGGCTATTCGAATAGTTTTCACTCTGCAGAGGTGTATAACTTTACCCACATGACATGAATTCTCCAGTTTATTTGGCATTCGTCAATACCACCTCACACTTCCTTTGGTGAGAGGTCTGGAGCACATGACAAGGCCTTTACAATGCATTACTCCACCACAGTCCCTCCTCACTAAGGATTCGCTTCCATTGGATAGAAACCCTCCGGAAAAGCCCCCTCTTGCGCCAGTGGGAATGCATGTACGTAGGTCATAAAAAGACCACCCAACTCAACCATAGGAACAACCATGGTGGAACTTTGCAAATTAATTGGCCAGGTCCTGCCCATACAGGACATGTGGTTGCACGGTGAGGCATGGCAAAATACACTCGAACACTGGTCCTTAACTGACCAGGGCGACCATCACAAAACCCAGAGCCTCAACTGTACCCAAGTTGAGCTCGTGCATGGACATGCACCAACCAAGCAACCATTTCACCCCAGTCCAAACCAGTTTTCCTTTATTTTGCTTTTCAAAACTTTTACAAAACCTCCATGGCAACTCAATGCCATGGTTAAAATCATTTTTGACAGCATTGGTCATTTGGCAACAAGATCTCCCAAAACAAGAATTGATCTAAGCATGGCTAAGCATATAGTTCGCAATATCTCTAGTTCATACTAGTGTATCAACTAGGTTTTCATCTATGGTGACAAGGGAGACATAACAATAACAAGTCTGGTTGTATAAAAGATAACAGGGATAACTAAAAGAGTCTAAAAAACAGGGGTTAAACTATTTGTATTGAAGTATGCATGCAATACTAAGTTCAAATCAACATAATACATTTAAGTTACTGGGCTCAATATGATCAAGAGTATGACTTGCCTTGCTCACAATATTGGGGGTCTTCCTCTTCAGGGCACTCAAGCTCACTGGTGTCTTCGCAATCTACACGGTAAAATAACAAATTCAAACAAAGCTCAAATAAAGAACCAACAGAGCTCCAAATAAAGAACCAAAAGAACTCCAGAGGAACCTCAAAACTCAACCAACAGAAGAATACTATACTTACAATAGGTTCTTTGGGGGAGGTTCCAACTTACTGAGAGGAGGTCTAAGGGAAAAAGGTGGTCTTGAGCAAAAGATCCAAAAAGGGTGATCTAAACAATCAACCACGGAGGTCTGGAGAGGTGGTCCTTGCGCATGGCCAAAATGGTCCAGGAGATGTTTCTTGCGCAGAGACCAAGGGAGATAATCTTCATATAAGAGCCATAGAGTTCCAAAGAGAATCCAAAAGAGGAGGTCCTGGAAAGGGCACAACCATTCATTGTGACGACAAGAGCAAGAATAGAGCAGTACACAAAGAAACTTACCAGGGATGAGCAAGAAATGATAGATGAAGGGAAGGTCATGGAACCCAGAGGCAGTTGAGGCCGGCGCCAAAGCTCCAGTGGAGCTTTCAATGGTGAAAGCTCGGCAATGGAGGCCCCTGGTGGAGATGTTGGCAACGCAGCTTCTCCACAAAGTCACTGAGCAAGAGCCAGAAGAGCTAAATGCGAAAAAGGTAAGGAAGAAAGGCTCCCTGGGCTAAATATCCAAAGGGGTGAAGAAAACACTAGAAGCATACGTGTCAAGATAAGTGTAAAAATTAGTCAAAAGGTAGGTGAAGGACAAGGCAGGTGTCATCACCAATTTGGTGAAGGACAAAAGACAAGGACAAAGTATGTTGTTATGGGAGGAGACAATGAAAGGATAACAGGGTGCCACTAAGTGACCCCATTCAATGTAAATAGCCACGTTCATGGCTGCATTTAATGTGACGTGACATGCATTAAATGCAAAAGGTACCTGTGTGGCGGAGATGGCAAAGAATAACAGGGCTGGCAAGTGGGACTAGTCAGATTTAGTACAGTCGGGTCAAAGAGGGAGGTCCTGACCCGCAAGAGAGGTCTTTGAGGAGGTCTGAAAGGCTTAGGAGGTCCTAAGATTAGGGAGGTCCAGAGGCTAAGAGGCCCAATGAATGGGGAGGTCCAGAAAGCTACAAGGAGGTCCTGGACGGGAGGTCCAGAAGGCTAAGGGAGGTCCTAGACAGGAGGTCCAGAAGACTATAAGGAGGTCCTGACGGTTAGATTTCCAGAGGAGGTCCTAAGTCCAAAGGACAGGGAGGTCCAGAGGGCTTAAGAGGTCCTAATACACACAGAGGAAGTCCAGACATGGGGAGGTCCAAATACACATGGAGGAGGTCTGAACCAGAGGAGGTCCAAATACACATGGAGGAGGTCCGGACATGGGGGAGGTCCAAAAGGGCTCGAAAGGAAGTCATAAAGGACAGGAGGAGGTCTTTGACGGTTAAGATCTATCAGGGGAGGTCTGAACCGTCAGATCTCAATCGAACGGGCCAAAGTGATTTGGCCGTTCGGACCACCCGAGATGACAAAGCAATCTCAGGAAACGGTAATACCGCTTGATAGGTAGCGGTACTACCGCAGCCTCGGTAGTACCGTTTACTACCAGGTGGTAGGCAAATTCCAAAACACTTGTTTTTGAAAGGCTGACTTCTACATGGAGCGGTATGACCGCGAGCTTAATGGAGGTACTACCGCATAGCGGTAATACCGAATTATTGCGGCATGCCAATTCCAGAAGGAGAGTACTATAGAGATTCAAAGCAAGGGGAAGTCAAAATGAACACAAGTTCAGGAGGACTAAGGATTATGGGAGGTTAAAAAGGGAGGTCCAGAGAAGTTAAGTTCAACAGAAGGCCTAGACATATAGGCACATCCAAACAAGGAGGAGGTCTGAGCCATAGAAGAGGTCCAAACCATACTACCACAGAGGAGGTCTAGACCACAGAGAAGGTCTAAACCAAACATATCGCAAAAGAGGTAGGCTGAGGGGAGGACTGGCAAGCATATAGGAGAGGAGACAACACCAAGCTTGGTCAACTCCAAATGAACCAAGATTTTGAATTAATTGAGGTTTTGACTTAGTCATTTTTAAAGCTCTTTCAAAATCTCAGGTTAAGCTTTGCACTCTCATTAAAACCAAATGGTTCTATTTTATTCTGAAACTTTAAAAGGTTGAGAAAATCAGGGTGTTACAAACCTACCCCCCTTAAGGGAATCTCGACCCCAAGATTCAAACTGAGTCAACAAAGAGGTAGGGATAATTAGTCTTGAGGTCTTCTTCCTTCTCCCATATGGCTTCACTCTCTAGATGGTGGCTCCACTGTACTTTATATGATCTGATGATCCTGCTCCTGGTAACACGTTCTGCAACATCCAGAATTTTAATTGGCCGCTCCACATAAGTGAGGTCTTCTTGAAGATCAAAACTCTCCAGGAAGGTGTGATCCTCTAGCACTCAAAGGCATTTTCTTAATTGCGACACATGAAATACATTGTACACTGCTGCCAATGACTCAGGAAGCTCTAGTTGATAGGCTACTTCACCAATCCTGCCCATGATTTTGTATGGTCTGACAAATCTCGGTGCTAGCTTCCCTTTAGTCCGAAATCTTCTAACTCCCCTGAGTGGTGTCACTCTAAGGTATACCAAATCTCCAACCTCAAAGGATAGATCTCTACACCGAGTATCAGTATAGCTCTTTTGTCGGGATTGAGCCACTCTCAATTGTTCCCTTATCAACTTTACCTTGCTTTCAGCATCTTTGATCAGGTCTGGCCCATAAAGTTGATGCTCTCCTACTTCATCCCAAAGAAGAGGTGTTCTACAAGGTCTACCATACAAAGCTTCGAAAGGGGACATCTGCAGACTAGCTTGATAGCTATTATTGTAAGAAAACTCAGCATAAGGTAAATTCTTGTCCCAGCTCTTCCCAAAATCTAGAGCACATGCCCTGAGCATGTCTTCAAGGATTTGGTTCACTCTCTCTGTTTGCCCATCTGTTTGGGGGTAATAAGCTGTACTAAAATTGAGTCTAGTACCCAAAGCTTCATGCAAGCTTTGCCAAAATCTCGAGG
Organism: Phyllostachys edulis; assembly: GCA_036346405.1. Lineage (NCBI taxonomy): Eukaryota > Viridiplantae > Streptophyta > Magnoliopsida > Poales > Poaceae > Phyllostachys > Phyllostachys edulis. The sequence goes on from CM070564.1 coordinate 45,707,967, forward strand.
TGAATTGAGACCCTCTGTCTGACACTATACTCTTGGGTACTCCATGCAAGCAGACAATTCTTGTCATGTACAATTCTGCCAATTTGTTGCTTTGGTAAGTGGTCTTGACTGGTATGAAGTGTGCTACCTTAGTCAAGCAATCAATTACCACCCATATAGAGTCATATCCTGATTGGGTTCTAGGCAGTCCAGTAATGAAGTCCATGCCCACTTGCTCCCATTTCCATTCAGGAATTGGAAATGGTTGTAACAAACCGGCTGGTCTTTGATGCTCAGCTTTAACTCTCTGACATATATCACATTAAGCAACATATTTAGCAATATCTTGCTTTATACTGACCCACCAGTACCTTTCTTTGAGGTCTTGATACATTTTAGTGCTGCCCGGGTGGATAGAATAAGGTGACCCGTGGGCTTCTTCCAGGATGAGCTGCTTGATCTCTAGATTATTTGGCACACAAATTCGGTTGCCAAACCACACTACCCCTTGTTCATCTCGGAGAAACCTGGGGCTTTACCTCTTCTCATGTTCCTTTTTATCTCTTGGATGTCTTCATCTTCTCCTTGATGTTCCTTGACCTGGTCCAGAATAGTTGGATGCACCTCCAAGGTGTTCACACAACCTTGCTCTACAATCTCTAAGTTGAGATGCTTTAATTCTTCATATAATTGTGGCTGTTGTTCTTGAACTAATAAAGTATTGTAATAACCTTTTCGGGAGGGAGTGCGCAGAAGTGGCGAGAGCAATGGAGTGGCTTGAGTCAAGACATGGTCGTGTGGAGGGTTTGAGAGGGCGACCGAGCCCGACCGAACCAGCTCATGCTCGGATGGGGAATGCAATTAGGGGCATTCCGGTCTTTTCACTGGCCTGAAAAATGGAAAATGAGTTAAAAAGTCCAAAGTGGCAAAAGAATGATTGAAAATTGTATGGAATGGCAAATAAAGGATTGCAATCTACATAATGGCAAAGGTGAGAAGGCCGTTCTATTGGGTGGCATATTATCAATTGTTCCAATCTAGGAGGTGACGAAGGGAGGAAAGAAAGAGCTGTAATCGCCACCCTTGGGCATTTCCTGTATTGATCTTTATATAGTAGGAATGTACAACAATCAATCCATAAACACAGGGATTACAAGAGCTAATCTAGGAAGGGCTATACATGGAAATAGCTCTAACAGAAGGCACTAATCACGGTGGCACATAACTTGGTTTCTATCTTTAACATCCCCCTGCAGTCGAATCGTGGGGCAACTGAATGCAGAGACTGGAACGAAAATCTTGAAACAGCTGAGTTGATAGTCCCTTGGTCATGATGTCGGCGAACTGGTGACTGGAAGGCACATGAAGAACCCGAACCTGACCAATGGAGACTTTTTCGCAAACAAAACAAATATCAATCTCAATATGTTTTGTGCGCCGGTGCTGAACTGGATTGGATGACATGTAGATGGCACTGATATTGTCGCAATAGACGACTGTGGTAGATAGAAGTGGCCGGTGAAGTTCTTGGAGGAGTTGGCGCAGCCAACAACACTCAGCCACGGCCTGAGCGACAACACGATACTCGGCCTCTACGCTCGATCGAGAGACAATTGCTTGCCTCTTGGAGGACCAGGAGATCAGATTGTCGCCGTAGTAGACACAATAGCCTAAGGTGCTCCGTCGAGAATCTGGACACCCTGCCCAGTCCACATCAGAGTATGCGGTGAAGGTATGTGACTGAGATGAGTGAACCTGAAGGCCAAAATTCAATGTCCCTTTGATGTAGCGCAGAATCCTCTTGACTGACTGGAAATGAGATTCCCTAGTGGCATGCATATGCAAACACACCTGTTGGACTGCATAAGCGATGTCAGGGTGTGTCAATGTGAGGTATTGAAGAGCGCCCATAAGACTCCGGTATTCTGTCGGGTTGGAGATGGGGAGTCCATCTGTTGCCGAAAGCTTGCATCGCGGCTCGACGGGAGTTGCGGTGGGTTGGCAGTCTTGCATGCCAACCTTGGCAAGAAGTTCCAAGGCATATTTGCGTTGAGAGAGAAGAAGCCCGCTATTGTTCTGAGTGATAGTAATGCCGAGGAAGTAGTGGATGTCGCCGAGGTCCGTCATCGCAAATTCTTGGTGAAGAGAAGAATTGATGTCGTCCATCAGGAGAGGTGTCGACGTGGTGAGGATGATATCATCCACGTAGAGGAGCATGTAAGCTATTGTAGAGCCACGACGAAGGATGAATAGGAAGGCATCCGATTGAGAGGCGACGAAACCGATTCTGTGGATGAATGTCGCGAATCGTTGATATCAAGCCTGGGGTGCCTGTTTCAATCCATATAAATACTTGTTAAGACAACGTACGTGTTGTGGGTGGGAAGGGTCCTCGAACCCGGCGGGCTGTTGACAGAACACGGTCTCATCGAGCATTCCATGAAGGAACACGTTCTTCACGTCCAGCTGGTGGATTGGCCAGGAGGAGGAAGCTGCAATGCTGAGGACCACGTGGATGGTGGAGGGCTTCACGACCGGACTGAAGGTCTCATCGAAGTCAATCCCCAGCTGCTGTGAGTAGCCGTGGGCGACCCAACGAGCTTTGTATCATGCCAAGGAGCCATCAGAGTGATGTTTATGTTTGAAAACCCATTTGTCACTGACGATGATGGTGCCTGTAGGAGGGAGAACTAGAGACCATGTGTTGTTGTCGATGAGGGCTGTGTACTCCTCCTGCATGGCTTTGAGCCAGTGAGGATCCTTTAGCGTGCCACAGTAGGACTTTGGGACTAGAGAAATCCTGGTATGGTCGGCCATCAGGTTGAACTTGGTGATGGGCTTGACTGTCCCAACCTTGGCTCGGGTCACCATCTGATGAGGACCAGGAGCCGGACATGGTACTGCAAGGGGAGCTACTAGGGACCTGAGGATTAGTCCAACTGTGAGTGGTGATGTAGTCGGGGTCTGCACCGTGTTGTCCATAGAGGGAGCCACATCAGAGATCATGAGGGGCGGCCCTGGCGCGCTAGCAATCTGCCAATCTGAATTAGTAACTACTAATTCATTGTTTTGAGAGTTAGCATTGACAAAAACGGATATGACATGTTCGTACCCTTGTAACTTCTTTAACATGATGTATGTCGAGTTCCACCTCACCTTCATGTCAAGACCGAATTTTCTTGGCTCCTTCCCATTGGCTGCGCAGTACTCCGCGAACCTGACTGTCACTTGTGGAGAATTTGTGAGGTAGCGAACGACGTCGCAGACAATGTTCAAATATCCGCCAATCGCTTGCATACCATCTTGAACAACAAGGTTCAAGATATGTCATACGTATCTCTAGTGGAGAACATAACCACCAATATACATCTGCAATCTTGGGGTGGGGATGTTCATAGCAGTCATGTTCGCTGATGCGTTATCAAGAGTTATAGAAGCAATCTTATTATCTATCTTAAAATCATCAAGTACGTGTAGTATACGCTCGGCAATGGCCTCTCCTGTGTGTGATTTGTTAATTACCTTAAACCCTATGACTCTCTTGTTTAGCTTGTAATTATCGTCTAAATAATGGGCTACAACACTAAGGTAGTCACTTCTCTGGTGTGATGATGTCCAAATGTCTGAAGTTATAGTAAAAGAGAACTGAACTTGTAGGAATAGTTGTTTTAGCTCTTCTAATTCCTTATGATACATCCGTAAAATATCAGATGTAGTGGTTCTCCAACTAACATGTTGGTACCGTGGGCAAAAGCCGTGTTAGACCATTCTTTCGAACGCGCGACTTTCACCCATCCTAATCGATTGATATTCTGCAATAATATATCTAGCAATTTCTTCACGAGCAGTAAGCGGGTTATATACCCAAGTACTTACAGAGCCATCGGCCTCGAAGTTTAGCTGCATTTGTACTCCTCCCCCTCGGCTCTGCGCCCCGATCTTGCACAAGCATGCTTTGTAGTGCCGATTCAAGTGCCTCGCCCTGTGTCATGCATCTGAGCGATTAATTTAGCTTGGCAATAATTACATGTTGCGATATCTATCGTTTGGTCGTCTTGGATTTCCTAGCTCCAGGTCATGTGCTTCCAGCAATTCGCCCTTCGTCCAGACCCGCCAATGTTGCCGTCTGTGGACGCGGGAGAGAACTCTGGAGTCCCCATTGGCTCCGGACCGCCCTGGCACTCGTCGTAGCCCTCTGTACCATCCATATGACGATCATCCATACCGTAGTCTCCCATGTTTGGCGAGAACTGACGAGCATCAACGGGAGTCGGAGCCAGAGGAGGACTAAGGGAGCGACGGCGAGAGCTTACACTAAGTCGCCCTGCTGCCCTTTTCATGCTCCGATTCCTCGGTAGCATACCGCTTGGGAGCTCCTTGGTGCTCCGACTCCTTGGAAGCATAATGGATGGATGGTGAATAAATGGGGAGAGTAGATGGCTGTTCAAGAAATGAGGAGAGTAAATGAATGATGAAGAGATGAGAGTGGATAGATGGTGAATAAATGAGAGTGTATGTACGGTGAAGAAATGAGGACAATAAGTTGATTTTTATAGCCACGGTGAGCACGGCGAATGCTTGGTGAGAGTTGATTTTTATAGGCACGGTGAGTTGCTCCCTAGAGAATCTAGACCCGCCATTATGAGTTAATAGAGTATTTTGGTGATTAATGACAAATCTATATATGAGACTAACACTTTTATTGATTTACATATTGTGTAGTCTTATTTGGATGAAAATGTGAAAATCAAATAGGTATGCATTCGACATCATATTTCTATATCTTGTTGCATGTCTCGGATCCAAAATATAGGTTGAACTCCACTAAAAGGTTAACTTGAATATGTGCATATGTTTTTATTACACATTTGTGTATGCACATATTTAGGGGGAGTTCACTCTATGTTTTGTGGCTTCATTAGTATTGATCCATATTCCTTTTTCCACATATTTGGGATCTCTACGTTGAAACAAATCCATTGAGTATATAAAACTTGTGTAGTTCATATATACTCATATTTATCTACATTCAATTATTTGTAATTGAAGTGATTATCATCAATTACCAAAGAGAGAAAGATTATGGTATTTTGTCCCACCATTATGAGTTAATGGTATGGTATGGTAATTAATGATAATCATATTGTGGAACTAACATTTTCCATGAGTTGGATGAATAGGTTATGTTCCATATGGTTGAAGACTTTGGATGACATCATGAGTTGATCGTCATCAAGTCAAGATTCGGGATAAATAAAATCATTATATGTTGATGATGTTCAAGTCAAGATCCCAAAGTGAAGAAGATCATTATGTGTTGATGATATTGAAGTTAAGAGCTTGGAGTAAAGGATGCATCATGTGTTGATGCGTATCAAGTTCTCGAAGAAAATGAAATCATCACGCATTGATGATGTTCAAGAAGAGGAGATGATCATGAGTTGATCATCAAGTCAAAGAGAAGGTCCATCATGTGTTGATGGAGATCAAGTGAATGATGCATCATGTGTTGATGCATATCAAGACTTGGGATGAAAGATGCCATCATGTGTTGATGAGCATCAAGTCAAGAACCCGGACTTGAAGTGAAGATGTGCGTCATCAAGCTTCAAGAGGATGTGCAAGGCAAAGGTATGACTAGCTAGGGCTAAGGATGTGTTCCTAGTCTTTTACCGGTCTTGGTGTTTGGTTGGAGACCGAATTGCTAGTATAGGTTGCCGTAGTATTAAGAGGGGTCTTGACTAGTAGCTTGAGTTAGTCATGTGTTGATGGCTCGTTGTGCTTGCTCTAGCTCTCGTTAGCATGTTGTCGATATTTGCGAATGTGTTTTGCAAATTGACGTGGCTCATGCGTAATCCTTGAAGCATGTGACTTTAGTTTGCGAATGTGTTTTGCAAATGGTTTAAGTCCATGTACCTTACTCCCTGTGGTATGATTCTAAAAGTTGGCAAATGTGTTTTGCGAATTGAATTGAAGCAATGTGCACAATATGTTTTCAGCCTTGGTGGCTATGGGCGGTTTGACCGCCCATGTCAGTCGGTCTGACCGGTGGCATATCGGTCTGACCGCCATGTGTTGGGCGGTCTGACCGGTCCCCTGCTACCGCAAGCCTTTGTACAGTAGTACCGCCCTATAAGAAATGGTGAAGAATCTAGACCCGCCATTATGTGTTAATGGAGTTTTAGTGATTAATGACAAATCTAATTGTGAGACTAACACTTTTATTGATTTACATATTGTTTAGTCTCATTTGGATATAAAGGTGAAAACATCAAAGAGGTATGCAATCGACTTCATATTTCTTATATCTTGTTGCATTCCTTGGATCCAAAATATAGGATGAACTCCACCAAAACATTAACTTGAAATGTGCATATGTTCCTATTACACATTTGTGTATGCACACCTTTAAGGGGAGCTAATTCTATGTTTTGTGATTTCATTAGTATTGATCCATATTCCTGTTTCCACATACTTGGGATCTTTACTTTGAAATGTATCCTTTGAATATATTTAACTTGCGTGGTTAATATATTCATATGAATATATGAGACTTGTGTAGTTCATATATCCTTGAATATATTTAACTTGTGTAGTTAATATATTCATGAGAGTATATAAGACTTGTGTAGTTTATATACTCAAATCATTTACATTCAATTATTTGAATTTGAAGTGGTTATCATCAATTACCAAAGAGGGAAAGATTGTGTAACTTGTCCCACCATTATTGATTAATGGTATGTGTGGTAATTAATGATAATCATATTGTGGAACTAACATTTTCCATGAGTTGGATGAATAGGTTAAGTTCCATATGATTGGAGACTTTGGATGACATCATGAGTTGATCGTCATCAAGTCAAGAGCTTGGAGTAAAGGATGCATCATGTGTTGATGTGTATCGAGTTCAAGAAGAGGAGATGATCATGTCTTGATCATCAAGTCAAGAATCCGAAGTTGAAGTAAGGATGTGCGTCATCAAGCTTCAAGTACTTGCTAAAGGCAAAGGTATGACTAGCTAGGGCTAAGGATGTGTTCCTAGTCTTTTACCGGTCTCGGTGTTTGGTTGGGAGACCGGATTACTAGTATAGATTACCGTACTATTAAGAGGGATCTTTGTCTAGTAGCTTGAGTTAGTCATGTGTTGATAGCTCACGGTGCTTGCTATGCTCTCTAAGGAATGTTGCTATTTGCGAATGTGTTTTGCAAATAGTTAAAGCTCTGTGCTTAGTTGTTGTAGCATGTGACTAGTTTGCAAATGTGTTTTGCAAATAGTTGTAGTCCATGTACCTTAATCCTTGTTACCATGTTGCCAATGTTTGCAAATGTGTTTTGCAAATAGTTGTGGTTCATGTTTATTCCTTATAGCATGGGACTGAAGTTTGCGAATGTGTTTTGTAAACAGTTTAAGTCCATGTACCTTTGAGTGGTGGCCTTGATTCTAAAAGTTGGCAAATGTGTTTTGCAGCTTGTTGAGAATCTTGCCTTCATACCTTGTGTGCATCTGGCATCAATTTGCAAATGTGTTTTGCAATTGAGTTGAAATGAAAGTCAGGTTGTGCTTTTCTCTGAAAACGGTAGTACCGGCGTTATGTACACGGAACTACCGCGTTACGGTATAACCGGAGCTTATGTGGCGGAGCAACCGCACCTTAGGAGAATGTGTTGCTCAGATAAGGAACGGTAGTACCGGCGTTTGGTTCGTGGAATTACCGTGAAGCGGTAGTACCGGCCTTGTATGGCGGTACTACCTAGTGACGTTCGGACCATCGATTGTAAGACGTTAGATCTTGATCTAACGGTGCGCCGATCGTGTGGTTTTGAAGCGCGGTCCGAATGGCTCGGTTGATCTCAGCCGTCCACGTGTCAGTCCATGTGTTGGTCTGTGCGCGCGTGGAACGGTAGTATCGGTGTGTTGTTTGCGGTACTACCTCTTTGCGGTTCGACCGGATCTCGGTGCGGTATGACCGCACATCGGTTGATCCGATTTCCTTGTGGCGGTACTAATTTTCCAGAACCGATGTTTTTTAGACTTAGCCGCATTTGTTGCTCCTTTGTGAAGCGGTATGACCGCAGGCTTTTGGTCGGTTATACCGGGTGGCGCGGTTCAACCGGGTCTTGGTTGGCGGTATGACCGGACGAGGTCCAACGGCTAGTTTTTATAGCCGTTGGAGCCTGGGCGGTACGACCGGCCGTTGGCCGCCGGTACGACCGCATGTGCTGATTTTTCAGGAGACTTTTTCACAACGGCTACTGTGTGTGTGAGCTATAAATAACCACCTTGGCCGTGTGTGGAAGGTTGCTGGTGATATTGAGAAGGACTTTGCATGTGTTGCAAGTGCCCTAGACATTCTATTGAGCAAAAGAGCAAGCCCTCTCATCCTTTGTGCATGTGTTGCACTTAGTGAGTGATTGAGAGCAAACCCTAAGTGCATGTGTTGCCTTAGGTAGTGGATTTAGTATCCATTTGAGCTTAGACACTTGATTGGTTCAAGTGAGGGTCTAAGATTTGTTACTCTTGGTGTTTGCCGACACCTAGACGGCGTGGAGGCGTCGTGCGCCGGTGAGCTTCTCAAAGAAGGTTGTGAGAAGACCCGAGCTGTTTATGAGTGGCTTGGTGCTCGCCATCTCCGGAGTGGAGTAAGAGCAACCTTAGTGGAGCGAGGTGTTGGATCGGTTTGGAGTCGGTCCAATTGGTTTGAACTTACCTCGGAGGAAGGCTTAATTCGTGGAGCCGGCCCAATTGGTTTGGGTTTTCCTCAACGTGGATTAGGGGAGACCGGCAAGTCTCCGAACACCACGGTAAAACATCAACGTGTCTTTGTGGTGTGCTCCTTGTGCTTTACTCTATAGCAATTTACTTTGTGTAATTTACATTCATATATTTAAATTGCTTACTTGTTATTGTATAATTGCTTTCACTGCCATATCTTGTATTGTTGGTGCACTTAGGTGAACCTAGTTGATTTAGGCTTTAATTGTGCAAAACCGTATTTATATTAGCTTCCGTATTAGAAATCGGTTTTAGCTCAAATTTTTTTAAAAAAACACCTATTCACCCCCCCTCTAGTCGGCATCCTCGATCTTACAAATGGTACTACCGAAGTTCGGTAATACCGGAGTCTTGAGCGGTATGTTTATTCCAGAAGAGGTGTTTTTCTGGATTGCTCGATTTTCTGTGGAGCGGTCTGACCGATTTGTAGCGGTCTGACCAGCCATTGGTTGGCGGTCCGACCGGAAGTGAGTCCAACGGCTAGTTTTATAGCCGTTGGGGCTTGGGCGGTCTGACCGACCATTAGTTGGCGGTCAGACCGATTTATTCCTGTTTCTCTGGAATCTTCCCCCCAACGGCTAGTTTTTGTGTGTGGGCTATAAATACCCACCTTGGCCTATTGTGGAGTTGTTGTTGCTGGTGCTATTCATTCATTTGAGCTAAGAGCAAGCTCTCTCATCTCTTTTGTGCATGTGTTGCACTTAGTGAGCTTAGAGAGCAAACCCTAAGTGCATGTGTTGCATTAGGTAGTGGATTGTGTATCCACTTGAGTTTAGACACTTGATTTGTTCAAGTGAGAGTTCTAGACTTGTTACTCTTGGTGTTTGTCGACACCTAGACGGCGTGGAGGCGTCGTGGTCCGGTGATCTTCTCAAAGAAGCTTGTGAGAAGGCCCGGCGTTTGTGAGTGGCTTGGTGCTCGTCATCTCTGGAGTGGAGGAAGAGCAACCCTAGTGGATCGAGGTGTTGGTTCGTGTTGGAACTGGTCCAAGTGGTTGGACTTACCTTGGAGGTGTTGGCTTAATTTGTGGAGCCGGTCCAATTGGTTTGGGCTTACCTCAACGTAGATTAGGGGAGACCGGCAAGTCTTCGAACACCACGGTAAAACATCGTCGTGTCATTGTAGTTTGTTCTCTTGTGTTTTACTATATTGCAATTTACATTCCTAGAATTAAATTGCTTGTTTGTATTTGTATGATTGCAATAGTTTTCAATAGTCTTATATTGTTGGTGCACTTAGAAAAGACTAGTTGATTTAGGCTTTAATTTTGAAAACCTTTTTGATATTAGCTTCCGCATTAGAAATCGGTTTTAGCAAAAGAAGTTTTAAAACAGCCTATTCACCCCCCTCTAGTCGGCCTCCTCGATCTTACACTCCCGAACGTTGAGCTTCCAAACGTTGCTTCTGAACGTTGAGCTTCCGAACGTTGCCTCTCCCTCTATCTTTTTTCCCCTGATTCCCTCTCCCTGTCTCTCTCGATTTGATTGAAAGCCATACACTGAGTCTCCTCGGTCCTCACCACCACCCAGCGCCAACGGCCACGGTCCTCTCTTCCTTCCTAATCCCCATTAGGTCACCCACCTATCATTTATAAAATTTTACTTTTGTCATGTCACCTCTCATCTCTCCTTTCACTGCTCACCACTGTGTATTCCATCTCAATCATTTTATTTTCACATCTCCCCAATCCTTATTCCCCATCCATCCCCACCTACCGCCCACTAGGGACCAGGCCATGAGGCCACTCGCCCGGTCGCCCCAGTCCCCCAATCCCCCATCCCCACCAGGCCACCACATGGCCGAGCGGCGCGGCGGGAGGCGCGGTGGAGGAGGCCGAGCGACGCGACGGGATGCGAGGAGGCGCGGCGGAGGAGGTCGGCGGCGCAGAGCCGAGGCGGAGGCGGAGCGGAGGAGGCAGCGGTGGGAGGCGAGGAGGCGTGGCGGAGCGGCGAGGCGGAGGAGGCGAGGTGGATCGGCTCTCACCACCCGTGGCCTGCTTCCCGGCGGCTCGGTCCCATGGCGTCGCCGGCCCGTGCTCCTCCCCTGCTCCCTATGCAGCTCGGCCTCCGGTTGCTACCGCCGCTCCAACGGCCCGCCTCCTTTCCGGCTCGGCCTCGCGTCGCTCCCCTCTGGCCTCCGGCCTACTACGGCCCGGTTCTCGGCGCTACCTCCTGGCGTAGCCCTTGCCTCGGCCCTACGAGCACCGGCTTGCCCGGCTCGGCCTCCGGCCGCCGGTAGCCTCGGTCCTCTGCGCATGGCAGTGCCCACGCCTCACCTCCCTCCCTGGCTCTCCTCTTCTCCCCTCCCCTTTCTTTCTCTTCTTACTTCCTGTTGTGTTTTGGTTTTACCGATGTTGTTTGATTTATCTTTTGATGTCAAACGGTTGATGTATGATGGATGCATTTGGAGGTGGTTGGTATTGTGTTTTGGTTTTCTGATGGATGCACTCGGAGCTCACCCACTCTTCCGCTGTCGTCTCCGGCCGCCGCTCGCTGTCCGTGCGATGGCATCCGCAGGCACTCCCTAGAAGGCGGAGCGGCGGGGCGGCAGGAGGCGAGCGGCCGCCAACACCTGTGTGCCGGGTGTGCCGGCCATCCCGAGCACGACACGCCACACCGGGCCGTACCGTGCCGCCCGTCGTGCCGTCTTCCCAAGCCCAACCTGGCCCATCACGTGGTGTGCCTGGGCCGTGCTTGGGCCGTGCCAAGCCGGCCAGGCCTTGGGCGGGTACGGAATAGCCAGGCCCGACTCCCACCTCTAGCAAGGACTAACTATACAAGATATATGATAGTCTACTATGTATTCACTAAATGCTTATGTACCAGCCCTATTCAGTATACAAGAAACTTGATTACTGCTACTATACGCATAAGCATCGATAGTTCGATACATATCCGCACAATGCAAAAATAACTATATCTATCTGATAAGCGCAGCATGGCGCGCCTGCCCATCTAGTAAGATAATGCAGGAATGGGGCTTATACCCATGGTTGACCGGCTTATACCCATCGAACCCTTAGCCCTTGCTTCAATTAGAGCAACATATGAATCAAGCATCTAATAGCGATTCTGACAATCAGTTTGGAATGTATGCTATACTTCTTCCCCACTCATAAAAAGAGAGCTAGATGTACTGCCAATAAGCCCGTTAGCACATAAACCATTACAAGAATGTCCAATAACTTATTGGGTACTGTAATGAGTATTTGAAAGATGAAAAAGAAGTACCAATCAATATTTCTAGAGGAGTTGCAAATGGATTCTCCGGTTCACCAATCATTGACGGCTCGACGGCTCGAGAACCGCTAAACCTACATTACATGTAATGGTGCATAGAATTACTACTGGAAATATATATAAAAAATAGTTACGCCATATGGGTTCCCGTAATAATTATGCCCCATCCCTCTACTAATTTTGCTTTTAGGAAAACGCTTACTCGTAGTCGCACGGAAAAAAAAAAAATCGTACGCTCATTCCTATGTTAAGCCCAGGTGACCAGGTTCCCAATTTAGGCGCAGGTCCATCCAACTTAGTGTAGCCCATCACAGGAATCAGGAGACCGGTTGCCTCCGTCCACAGTACCGAATAAATTAAAAGCCCATCAATTGAACAAACCGGAGAGTTGTTTCCCACCCTCAAAAATCAAGTGTTGATGGTTTCCTGCTCCAGTCCATCCTGAACAACAAATACAAATGTAGCAGGTGTGGCTATTATAAGTCTGACATGGGTCATTATAGGTATGAGGGCAACATTTTTTATATTGAATCACGCGTATATAACTCATCTGAACTACAGCAGTGGTTGTGAATATGTGATAGATTAGCTCAAAAGTGTTTTTTAGATGTTTTGTTTTTTGATCTGTGATGTTGTAACCATTGTCCGGAGATGTTACAACCATTGTCCTAGGATGTTGCAATCGTTGTCCGGACGGGAGGATGTTACAAGTATTGCATTTATAGAGAAAAAAATGTTGTATCTGTAGAAAAAAAAATTGCATACTGCTCACGTCAATATTGCATTTCTTCCAACGCATTTTTTTTCCAGATGCTTTGTTTTTTGATTTGTGATGTTGCAATCGTTGTTCGTAGATGTTTGCAACCATTGTCTTAGGATGTTGCAACTGTTGTCCAGAGATGTTGCAACCGTTGTCCTAGGATGTTGCAACCGTTGTTCAGATATAACATGCGAGTAATTGCAACCATTGTTTTTTGATTTGTGATGTTGCAACCGTTGTCTGGGGATATTGCAAACATTGTCCTAGGATGTTGCAACCGTTGTCCGGAGATGTTGCAACCGTGTCCGGGGGGTGTTGCAACCATTGTCGGGATGTTGGAACCATTGTCCTAGGATGTTGCAACCGTTGTCCGAGGATGTTGCAACCGTGTTCGGGGATGTTGTAACCGTTGTCAGGAGATGTTGCAACCATGTCCGAAGGATGTTGCAACCATTGTCCTAGGATGTTACAACCGTTGTCCGAAGATGTTGTAACTATTATCCTAGAATGTTACATGCAACATCAACTCAAACAAAAAATAAAGTCTAGTTAGTTATCATCATGCAAGTTAGTACTATATGCAACGTCGGCTCAAAAAAAGGAGAAAAGAAAGACTCGTCATGCAGCAAGCAAAAAATGAGACGAATGCAAGTTAGTATTACACGTACGCACATGGCCGGGCGTACGGGGAGATTGATTTAATCGGACGTACGAGCTCAAGTTGCACCCTTGCTTTTAATACAGTATCATTTAAGTCGGGTTTCTTTGTGATTGGGATAAGGATCCATCCCCTGAAGAAACCGGACATGAGAATTTTTCATCATTGGCTCGGGCAAGAACTAAAGAAGAAAAAAATACCGTGGAGGATCCATAGTAGAATAAGGTATATAATCAATTCAATTGCCATCGACTCATCGAGTTTGGTGGCTGCTGCTAAGTTAATTCAATCCAATTCAGCTGCCGTATTCCGTGCACGCTAGTCTCAGGTCTCACTCTCACATGGATGGAGTAATATTTATGCGCACATGCATGACACAGTGCTAACCATGCGTTCATGTCTATCGCTGCAGTGGAGTTGACATGCATGCCAGCACTTCCAGGGGATGGTTAAAGCCAGTTTCATGTGCACAAGCACAAACACTAGGCTTTAACAACAAACACATACGTTAATGTACCGCATTGCCCCCCTATACTATTCTATATATGTAACAGACGCATCTCAATGTGCTCCATGTTAGTAACAACAAAATTTAAGTACAATAAATTTGAAAGTTTATATGGCCAAAAATACACTATATTTATCAATATTCTCGATATATTTCTTTGACCAACAAAAGGAATACTACTAAAAGTAAGCTGCTGCACGTTGCACAACAGTTAGACCATCCATCCATGCTGATGTCAGTACTTGATGAACTTATATATCCAGCGAGGAATTCCTGTATGATGATTCACTTGGTAAGCTCGTGGTGATCATCCCAACTTGGTGGCGACAATGGTGGAACAGCATATACATCACTATCCCAGTAAGTAGGCTCAATAGCGTGCAATATTTTCCTAGCAGATGCCTGGGAATTAGCTCTGATGAATTTTCTAGATAGATTTTCATGTTTGCTATCATTTTTCTTTTGGACGTTGTTTGTCTTCAATGAGACTTTATCATTCACAAGTGATTGCCCAGCTGCAATGGCAGAAGTGAAGACACCATACTCACGCAAACCTTGAACAATTGCCTAATAGAAGAGGATAGACAAGTATATGAACATCAAACCGAACAAAATTTGATAGTATGACATAAACACCAGGATTGTTACGCACCATTGGGGTGTATATGCGAGTTAGCACTCCTTTCCTGAGAAGCTTTAGATTGAGCTGCTCAACGTTCCACACAACGCGTTCATTGTACCTAACAAAAGGGCAATTAAGCAACAAGAATACCACGTATTGGGTGTATAAATCATTACAGAGAATACCGCATCTCGAAACAAAAAGAAACAGCCTAAATGGCAATCTGCAATTACAAAATCATTATACATCTCATTGTTGCTATATGCTCCCTTTGATTGCGAATATAAGTCGTCCTAGAGTTCGTGCCAATTAAACATTTTTAGGTTTGTTCATCAATATATAAAAAACTTTAGATTGGCCATTACTAGATTCATATACTTTTATAATATATAATTTCTGCGATTTGTAACAAATACAATAGAAATTAGGGGTCAAAGTGAAACCTTGGAGATCATGTCAATGTCCAAAACAACATATTTGCATAATCGGAGTACTATTTTACTGTATGAGCTAGAAACTAGTAAATTTCTTTGATTGGTGGTTGGCTGGTTGCACAAAGGACAGAAATCACAAAAAACCATAACAACTGAGGAAACCATAAAAATTACCAGCGAAGCATTTCCTCTTCACTAGCAGTTGATGCAATTATAAAAGCCTGCATAATTAGTGTTGAAGTTAGATGGTGGCAGAGACAGTTGCAAACTCAATTATGCAGGGCAAAAACACTCTAGTGCAAAGGAAACAAACAATAAAAGCACTGGTAACTATCAAAGTTAGCCAGGACGGTACGGTACAGCAGGGTCGGGATACTAAAGAACATAGCTACTTGATTTTATAAAAGGACTGCTTATATTTTCCTTGAAATTATACTTTGCTGGATAACTAGCACAAAGTAACGATGGAAGGTACTGAGTAATTAGCTATAGTTTCAATGATACCGGAGGTCAATTGGATTTGAGGACTTGACTTAGCTTTGCCCATAGCCGTTGTTGAAGCAAGGAGTTATGAGCTCGGAGTACAGCAGTTTAGGGAGGATCGTGTAATAATAGCCCATATACCTCTTGCTTTTGTTTGTATGAAATATACATCATGTATTCATATGCTGACCATTAAATAGGAAAAATCCTAAAAACCTACTAACAGATCTTATCAACACCTGACTTACAAAGCTGAGTTACCTTCCTCTAAACACTATTCAAAGAATAAGAGTAATATCCACTGGATTATTTCGGATTTCAAGTTGGTGTCAGCAGTAGAATGCTTACAGCCATATCATTTGATATGAATCAAAAGGGGAACATCTCAAATAATTTAGTTTGGCCTTTGTATTAATTGGTATAAGAGAAACTCAGATTCTTATCATCATTGATCCCATCTGGATTTTTTTGAGACTTGTTTTTCTCATAGAATTAGAAACACTAAAATGAGAAATATGAACATCTTGACTGTCATGGGCGTCGGCCCTGGGCCCAGCCGGCACTTCAGGAGTCACAACGTAGCACATGTATATTTAATTTGAGTTGAGTCGATCACAATCTGTTAGAGATAAGATTGCTTAAGAGATAAGATTATTACTTAGGGGCCAAGTAAGTCATCCCAATAAAAGGGACACCATGTATCTATTATCAGGCAAGCAATGAGAATACAATAGTCTAAGTCTCAATCCCCTTCGTCTCCCCAATCTATAGTCTTCCCTCTCCCCTAGCAGCCGACGCCACCCGGCTATCCTCTCGGTGATGTTTACCCTATGATTTAAGGATCATAACATTGACAGTCAGAAGTAGTCTTTGCTGATCTGATTTGCTCCTGGATAGAACTGATGGTACAAAAAGCTATGAGAATTCGCTAATATCTTGCACTACTAACATTAGAATAAGGAATATTGACTCAGTAATAGGATAAGTTGTGTAAGAACTGTAATGCTTTCCAGAAAAATAGAAATACAAAACATTTTATCAACATGGTTGGTGGGCCATTACTAAAAACTAAGCAAAAGAAAGTTGAAAGAAAGAAAGATATATTTCCTGCTTCTGTATGGATTTTAGTTAAAATAAATAACTGTAAGGCTAGTTTAATCCCTTATCCTAATAGAATCAGAGATTGGCAGACTTCAGTCAAAAAGGGAAAATAGAAACACATTACAAAACCAATAATACATTATATGAATAATAGCTATCATGAACTGATGCAATTATGCAAATTAGTTTCTTTTGATAGTATTGATTATTAAGTGACATAGCAGTAAACAGGCTTGAACATTTTGTTCGCATACCACTAAAAGATCAAAATAATTACATAATTGCATTATTAGTACTAATAACATTTAGATTTCCAATTGGTCACAATGTTTAAAAAAATATTATACTGGTCAACATTTAAAAATGGATGTTGTATTGGTCTTGATTTAATAAGTATGTTATTTTTACATGAATGTACTTTTCAATCCTAGCAAAAAGTGCCTATATCTGAAGTCCTTTTCGGTCTTTCTTGTAAGACATTTTATTGGCAAAACATTGCAAAAATGGAACTTTATAATTACTTGCCAAGGAATTAAGTGGCTTACTGGCTTTACTTACTGCTCGGTCAAAATCCAACATGAAACATCTTTTAACATCTTCTTTCGTAGGCTTGCATCCACAACGATCACGTCTAGAAGTTAAGTCTGAAAATTTGGTGTATGTATAGTGCAGAACTGCAGCCTCCTCCAGCTTGATCTCACTGTTAGTTATGTGCCAACAATATTGTAAGAATTAACTCCCCTCAGAGATGCACAGAATGTTTTGAAAAATGTATCTTATGGGCAAAGCCCCTTACTTTGGGCTTTTTGCATAGTTATGCCATCTATGTGCACCATTTGGACGGAGATGATCTTGAATTCGTGCAGCAGATTTGCCATTACCATAAGTGAGAAAATAGTTAGGATTTCCACGTGTTGCTTCCTTATACATGCCAAAATAAGTATCTTTGGGGAGATGATCATAATTCTTCTTGAACATAGACACCTGGTAAGATATTGCAATGTACACAAAATTGTTCATGATGGGATTAGGTGTTTAGAATACGAATGTAACTTAATTAGTCAGTGATAATGCTCATTCACCATGGTAACTGGTGAAGTATGCACATAACCACCATGATTAGTTGCTGATTGTATATGAGATGTTTTTCTTACTAAAGATGACAAGATATTAGAGTTTATAAAATAGCGATATACAGAATTATTTAATTTAAAGTTAGCAAACAGTACAAAATGCAAAAAATAATAATAATCAATATCTCTTAATCTATTGTTTGGCCTGCTGGTGCACATTGACTTGTTGTCCATATCAGAGGTCTAAGACTCATTCATTTGCTTCTCTTTTCTTTTTGGGTAACTTGCTAAATACATGTCCAGTTTATATAAAAAAGTAGTTTCTTTTTATAAAAACCAATAATTAGAGTCCAAATGTAAGTTTGACCAAGCAACAGGGCAAGTAAGTCCAAACAAATTTTAAAGCAAATGTTGACAATCAGTGAGTACTAGAGACTAGAGAGTAGGAGTTATGTCCAACAGGAATGTGTAAGTGGGGAATAAAGGACAGATGTAAGATAGTCAAGAACTGTTACAGGTGTCATGGGTACGGCCGTGCAGGTACCATTCACGCTACTGTAGCACCCTGGTGACTGTTCATGTGTCACCATCTCTTGGTCAACAAGAAAGGTAATTAATTTCTATGTATTAGAGATAGGTTTCCATAATATCCGATGGCATCCCTTAAAGAAAGAAGGAATTAATAGTCTCCTTAGTCTATATATGTCTCTCTCCTACAGTCCCTCCCCATCAAGCTAACAGTCTGGCCTATTTTCACACGGTATTACCCCTACGAACTAAGGTTCGTAACAACTAGTTGACTATGTTTTACTTTAGGAAGCATTACCACAGTTAGGACATAAATTACTTGCATGTGTAAATTCAAAAGTTTGTTGTAATCCCAAAATACAAAATGCAACAGTCAAGTGCCCAGGAAGAAAGATGTTGCAGTGCTGCACTTGTGATTGTCCAATGAGCACATGACTTAGAAAATAAATGCCTAACTCAATGGGGTAGCAAAACTTCAAAAACTATAAAGGTTGATGCATCATTCACAGATGCATGAGTTTGTGTCAAGATGTGGTTTGTAGAATGAGTAGAAATGTAACCGAATAAATGGAAATCCTATCAGAGTATCAGACATAAGGCGCTTCCAGCCTTCCATAAACCAACCAACGATATATCAAATAGAACTAGAGGAAATAAATTATGACATTCATATTATAGAAGAAAAGGTCACCTCACTGAATGGATCTTTTATATCATCACGCTCCACACTGCTTTCCTGCAGACATTTAAGTTAATTAGTATGTAGAATTTTGGCAGACGTATGAATATCAGTGTAGCACTTGACTTTCTTTTACTTACATAGTTAGGAAAGATAACCATGTCAACATCATCAGGGACCTCAGCTAACAAACGTCTAACAGAATACTCAGCAGCCCCACCAGGATATAGCAATTCATCAGTGTCTAGATGAATGATCCAATCCATGCTAGCATCCTTCCATGAAGAAAATCGTTCTTAGTGTATGAATGCATAATACCTAAACAAAAACTAGAGACCCAAGGAATTTTGTAGCAGCTAATTGACTATCTAAAAAACTATAAAGGAAGTTCAACCATTCATATAACTGTGATAAGTGAAAATAGACATACCCGAGCCATTACAATAGCCATCTCCATGTTCAGTGATTGCTTGACAAATAGTTCATAGTTGCAAGGTTTGTAGAAAAATCCTGCAAGCCAGGTTTCATTCCAGATTCGACTGCAGGTCAGGCAATAAAATATAGAAATGAGTAACAGAAAGTTTGTCAGGGAACATGCCGAACTAGACACCTCCTTGACTGCTCAGCACTGTAAGATATTGTACTAGCAGTCCAGCGCTATCTCCTAATAGAAGCTTCCTGTTCTAGCATGAAGCTTTGTTATAGTAAATGTAAACCTACATCGGCACTATTTCCCCAAGAAATATCATAAAGAATATGTTATGACAAGTGATATGCATTTATAGTTTTGTCAAACAAATTGCAAAGGCTAGGTTATGATGTTCAATTTCAGCATTCTGCACTCCACAACAACAGTGATAAATTACTAGGCCAATGCCCCACATGGTTTTAAAATTTAGCCCTTTGTTAATATTGCTTTGTTCAAGAAATGTCTTAGTTATGCCATCCCTGATCTGTAAAATTCTCCTTTCATCCTTCACTGTTAATGGTTTGACACGCTCTGACTCAATTTTGTCTGGCTTCACCAAGAATTAAGAAACATGCGACTTCGGTTCTCACTTCTCACCTTGCAATGAAATGAAAGAAAAACTTCATCTGGCTCGTAGCAGAAAAGAAAATGGTACAGAAACAAAATTCTTATCAAAGGCAATGGACTGGGAAGACGAAGCTGACCTCCGGGCCTGCTGCTCCTCTAGTTCCTTGGTCCTATACACCACCTTCACCCCCTGCAGTATCAAGAACAGAAACGCACTCAAAATAAGGCTTGGAACAGCGCAAGAAAAAAGTACTCAAAATTGGCCTTGGAACAGCAAAAGAGTTTTTTTAAAAAGAAATATATCACGAATCATCTCAGGTCACGCACAGGAATGGACTCGAGGACACCCGCGACATGGGGCTTGGCCGCCCTCCCCTCCACGAAGAGTAGGAAGTGCGCGACGCCGACGACCTTGTGGTAGAAGAGCCACGGCAGGATCTGCTCCAGCCCGGCGGAGGTGCTCGTCTGCACGCACACCTGAGGGAACCCACAAGACAAGGCACATCACACGACAGGACATCGCAAGGAATGGGTGCGTGGTAGCTCATCATACCTTCGGGCGGAGGGCTGCGTCGGAGTCGAAGCGGAAGGACCAGCCGCGGAGGTAGGGGAAGGAGGGGCCAGAGGAGCCCACGAGGACCTCGGCGCAGGCGGATGAGGGGAGGGACGGTGGCGTGGGCTCGACCAAGCCGGGGAAGGCGTGAGGGGGCCAGCGCGCGGTGGGGTCGTCGACGCCGCCGCCGCGCCACTGCAGCGCGAATGCCAGGGCGGCGAGCGCTAGCGGAAGAGCCGTCAAGAGCAGAAGAAGGTGGCGCCACGCCGCGCCGCCGCTGGAGGGCGCCTGCGGCGGCATCAGGTAGGCCGATCTTGCGAATTCCGGTCGGCGTGGTGGATTTCCTGCTTTTTCCTCGATCTCTGTTCTCAATCTTTGGGAGAGAAATTCTAAGGGGCAAATTTTGATATATGCTACTTAGAAATGACGTTTCGAGATATATCATTCAAAATCTTATATTAGATTTATGTCACTCTAAATCTTGTTATCTTTAATATATACCACTCTAGGATACTTTTGCCCCTAGCTCTTCTTCTTCCTCCCGTTTTCATCCACAAGTCAAGTCAAATGCCCTCTTCCCTCGGCCATCGGCCTCCGCCTAGAGAGAACACCAATTCTCCATCTTCCGAGACAATTAATCCCCAGGAATACGGGCAGATAAGTAAGTTGGACAAATTTCTCTTTCCGGCAGATGCAAAAAAACGATGACCAACAGCGCACGGGAAAATAGGCAAGAACTAAGCAAAGCCAACAGAGAAAAAGCAAGAAAGACGCAAGGAACGCGAACAAGAGACTCGGGGCAGGGGCGTGTTCCGGTGTGGGCGTGCACGTGCAAGGCCGAGACAGGCACGCAGGAGGAAGACTTCAGGCGGGGTGCGTTAAAACGCAGGCCAAGACGCCAGCAGGTCGAGATTTGGCACGGCAAGGCGGCAAGAAGAATGACGCAGGTCGAAGCGACGTCGGAGGAGGAGATGCCAGAGGAAGTTTCAATAGCATATTGTAACGACCTAAGATTTAATAAATAAAGAATTAGATGTCGTTCATAGCATCACTGTTCATTGTGGCAAACCGGGCAACATGTTACAATCTAATTTCCCCAAATTCTAACTAAAAACTCCAACTTGATCAAAGCTTCAAAAAGAAATACCACTCAATGATGGTATTAAGACCGGGAGGTAGTTTATTTAAAAGCCAGATGAATTATTTTGGTCAAAAATATTTTTTGTTGAATTTTTAGAAATTATTTTGATTTTGAGAAAAATATTTGTCTTTAAACAAAACCTATTCGGCCTAGATGAATTATTTATGTATTTCAACAGGAGAAACAGTGGTTTCAAAAATTTATTCGGGGAATATATCATCCCAGTAGCATCTTAGCAAAATTTTGTATTTTTACAAATTTATCTGCTATTTTTAAAGCCCCGGTCAAGCTTTTGAAATTTTGAAATGGGTTGGTCAACCCTTCCGACCCGAACTCAACCATTGGCATTGTAGCGACTCGACCTCAACGCATTGAGTCCAACCCGGTGCAAGTAGTCCGGCTCGGTCACGTTCACGCGTGCGTCCTGACTTCCAGTGAAAACGAGCCATCGATTTCCTCATGAACGGACCAGATCAGATGGGCCGTTCGGACCACTCCAATCCGCCCTCCGATATTGACCGTAGGATCTAAAATGTGCGGCGCGCGATCTTCAGGCGATGCCATTTTAAATGGCAGAAACTGAAAAGCGTGTGAGCCGTTGGATCCTCAACGTGTGGACCTGATCAGATGGGCCGTTCGGACCGGCCGGAGGTGCCAAGTGATATCCACCGTTGAAATTTGATCGGACAGACCACATCCATTGGGCCGTTCGGACCATCCGGACCTCCCATCAATCTCAGCCGTTGGTTTTAGATCCAATGATGCCTTCCTTTTGGGCCTGAATGCGCAGGCGTGCATTAAATCTTGGACCGTTGAATTATAATCGGACGGTCCTTATGGGTTGTGACGTTCGGACCACCCGGACCTCCCCTCAATCCTAGCCGTTCAATTGAGATCGCATGGCCCATATTAAAGGATACCGGTTCAGTGCTATTTGGCCACCTCATCGCAGCCGCTCAATTCTAATCGGACGGTTGCTGTTCCTTGAGGATTGCCGTGTGCTGTGCGTGGCTGTGACTGCCTCTGGGACCCGCTCGTCAGTGGCGGCTCTCTCCTCCTTCTCTTGCTGTGCGCCATCGCCGATACCCTCGCCGGAGCCGTGGCAATGTGCAGGGAATATACGAATATTCCTTTGATATTTAGCCTTAGTTGCCACCTCATCTGTTCTGGACACTTCTCGGTTTCTCTAGAGGTTCACCTCTATTTAAACCCTAGCTTTTGGGAGCTCTGCCATTGTTGACCAAGAAGAGCCCTCCTAGCTTTGCCTTCCTTCCCAGTGAAGCTTCTCTACTTTTACCCTTGTTCAACTACAAGCAGGCTTAAATCTCTTGTTAATGTGAGTTTTGGGCATCTCTAGTAGGGTTGAACAAAGGGTTTACTCTCTGCCAACTTAAGCAAGTGGGAGCACCACTTCGATGAAATCTCCTTCTGGTGAGTTAGACCCCATCCCTTCCTATCAAGAACGAGGGTGGTAGTCTTTAGAGCTTAAGATCTATCATTTTCGTTTTGGTCAGACCAGAGAAGAGGACTTTGGCTCTTTGCTGTCTCGGCCAAAACTTGACTCCTAGACTTTCTTCTCCAGTTGGTAAGTTAGACCTAATTTCTTGTCACCTTGAGTACCCTAAAGACTTCAATGGTTCACTTGAGCTATCTACTGGTGCATGGATACTCAAGACTTCTTTAAACTGAAAAGTTCTTTTTATAACTTTTCGGTCTTTCATATTGTTGTCAAAACCTAGGATTTCTCTTATCAGTATATTAGCCTATATAGGTCCTAGGTAAACCCTATCACCAGTAATCTTTCTTTAAATTCTTAAGGTCACCAATTCATTTATTGCTGCTAACCCTCTCTTTGTTAGCTATTGTCGGTTAAAACCGACAAAGACCTAATCCTTCTTTCTTTCTGTGAACCGGGCAATTAAGGATTAGCAATAATGGGTTGTGATATTAATTACTCCCAGATAGCTGTAACTCCACTTTAAAGTCTTTGTATTGTATAGTTTTCCAAGCCAACCGAAATTGGTAAAAAGGGTCTTGTTGTTTTTGTTGTTGTTCAGGCCGACAACATGCACAGCAAACTCCTTAGTCCTTTACTTTTGTCACTTTATGCTATTAAATGATGAGTTAAATCACAGTATCAGCTTTGAATACTCTTAGTCTAAAGAAAATTAATTATTTACTACATGTTTTAATCAACCAATCATCCTTTGGTAATATGTCCTGTTTCAATTCTTAAATCTAGAGTTGTAGCTCAATCTGAACTCTAAACTGTAGTAAATAATTTTAGCAAAGGTTAGTTGTAGCTCAATCAGAGCCTCAGGCTGATCCTCGACGGCGATTCAATCTGAAGAAGCTGTAGCGACCCAACCCTAGGTCACCCGAGAGGCCCTCCAAGAGCTCCTGGAAAGTCTACCAGGACCTCTCAGGAGATCCCAAAAGGATCTCTCGGTCAGTCCACCAAGACCTCCTAGGAGGTCCAGTAGGACCACTTGGAAGTCTAGGAGAACAAACCCGAGGGGGTCGTGGAGCCAGGGAGCACCCCGAAGACCTGCCACGGCCAGACCAGGGGAAGTCGTGGAGGTCTGAGGTCATCCCAAGACCACCCGCGACCCACCAGAGGAGGTCGTGGAGGACTGAGACCACTCCAGAACCACACACGTCCAAACCATTGAGTGGTCGTGGAGGACTGGGCTTGCTTCAAGGTTCCCTGTGCATGCTGAGCTAGTCCCAAGGATCATGGCTAGCTCTTTACAGCAACAATAGTGATAGCATTGCAACACTACCAGCTTTATTAATATCAAGGAAGTTGTTTACAAGAGAGCTTACAACGCAGCAACAAAATATAATGAAAGATAAACACAAGGGCCACCCGATACACCACAGCAATCCATTGAGGGCTAAACCTAGATTCGGTCCAGACCACTTTGGTCCACAAATGAGATCCACCTAAGGCTTCCATACCTCGCTAAAGACAAAGAAGAAGCAAGAGTGAGCACAACAACCGTGCTCGCAAGTTACACCCGTTAGATAACAAAATGACATGCATAAATGGATATCTCAAGGGAGGGCTTAATATGGATGTTTTGCGTAAAGCCATGTTTGTTTCAATTACAAATACTAAGTTCCTAAGCAATTATAATAAGTAAAAGTTCCTTTTCTAAAGCTCAGTTTTCAGTTGGATAACATTCATCATCAAGATGGTGAAGGATACCTGTAACACCCTGATTTTCAGAGCATTTTTGAAAATATTCAAAAATAAAAAGAACCATTTGGTTTTGATGATAATTCAAGCTTAACTTGAGAATTTCAGAATTTAAAGAATTTAAAATGACTTAATTAAATTTCAACTAATCCCAAAACTTAGTTCTTTTGGTGTTGCTCTAGCTCCTTGGAGCTCTCTCTCCTTCTCTTGATAAGGGTTTCCTATCCTCTATCCTACGTTTGGACATTCTTATATGTCCAGACAGTCCCTCGTGTGTGTGACCTCTGTTGTTGTTATCTCCCCCTTGCCTTTTTGGGTTTTTCCTCTCTTTTGGAAATCTCTCTCTGTTGAGACCTTTGTTAAGTTTACCCTCCTGGTCCAGCCCATCCCTTGGGTCAGGACCTCCCTTAATCTCAATTACAGTTCAAACCTCCTCTCAGGTTTAGATTCTTCCTTGTATCTAGACCTCCTTTGAAGACCGGACAATCCTTGCGATTTTGACATTTTTCCCTTTTGCTTGGGCACCCCCTAGGTCTAGACTTTTCCTTGGGTTTAGACCCTTTTGTATGCCCAAACCTCCTTACCACTTGGACCTCACCTATGGTGCGGATCTCTTCTTTGTCTTGATCTATTTGATGTCTCAGATTCTTTTTGATCATAGGCCTCATTCTTTGTTTGGGTCTACTCTTATGTTAGATCTCCCCTCAAGTCTTTTGCTTGAGTTTTCCCCATGCTCACTGGAACGCCCAGTAATTCACTTGAACCCACTCGTGTCCAATTAGACCTTCTTTGCATTTGATCGAACCACCCTTGTGCTCAAATTGGACCTCCTCTGGTCCGGATTTCCTTCTCTGGCTTAGACCTCCTCAGGGTCTAGGTCTTCTCTCATACCACTTGAGTTCCTTCTATGCTCTTGTGAACCCCTCGGTGATCACTTGGACTCCTTTTCACCTTGACCTTAGTAAACCTTCTCTTTGGAAAAGTCCTCCTAGTGCATCTGGTATTACCGCCCCAACTCATGCAGATACCGCTTTCTAGACCTCCTCCCTTGCCGATCGTGACCGTTAGGATCTCCTTGTGAGGTCCTAGCCATCGATCTCCATCTTCGATTTGAGTTTGACCTTGGACCTTCCGTGAGTAGGTCGTTGGACTTCTGTCCAAAGGACCTCCTCCTGGTTGTGTCTGTTGGACCTCCTGTTGCTTGACCACATCCTAACCACCTGCACCTCCTCGAGTAGGTCTAGACCGTTAAGATGTTCCTTGATCATCTCTGAGCCGCTCAGATCTCCTTTGCTTATTTTCTTGATCGTTAGGACCTCTCCTGACTTTTGATCTTGACCGTCAGACCTCCCCCTTGTGAGATCTATCCGTCAGGACTAGCCTTTTGTGGGTCCTGTCCTTAGGACCATCTTGTGGGTGTGTCTTTCGGACTTCCTGTCCATGAGACCTCCCCCTTGTGTGTCCTTTGGACCTCCCTTTGCCTTGATCTTAATTGTTAAAGCTCTCTTGATTTCATCCCAGCCGTTGAGACCTTCCCTAAGTTGATCTCACTCGCTAAGGACCTCCTGACCAAATCTTGACCGCAATTTCATTTCAATCCTTTTGAACCTCTTTTGTCCTTCGGGACCTCCTTCTTGTTTAGCTGGATCTTCCCATGTCCTTCAGGACCTCTTCGTGTTCTCCAGGACCTCCCCCTTGTCTGGACCCCAACCTTCCAAACCTCCCTTGAAGAGATCCTAACCGTCAGGACCTCCTCTTGTTGATCCTGATCGTCGGGACCTCCCATGTCCGAGACCTCCTCTGATGTCCGGACCTCCTCAACCTTTAGACCTCCTTGTTCTTTGGGCCTAGGACCTCCTAAGCCTCTCGGACCTCCTCAAAGACCTCCTCTGCGGGCAAGACCTCCTCTTGACCCGATCTGCTTTAAGTTGATCGCCCCACTCGCCAGACTTAGTCATTCTCATTTCTCCGCCTGAAAATATCTTGGGCATTTAATGTATGTCTTGTCACATTAAATGCATCCATATACGTGGTGTTTACTTTGAATTTGGTCACTTAGCCGTACTCTGACATCCTTCTTTGTTCCTTCCCATAGCAACATACGTTGTCCTTCCTCGTACCTTTTACCCAGGGTAGTGGTGACACTTGTCCTACCACTCACCTACCTTTGACCCATTTCTATACTTATCCTTGACACGTATATTTCTAGTTTTCTTCACCACCTTGACTACAATCAGACCAAGAAATTCTACCACATCACCTTTCTTCACACTCTGTTATCCTAGCTCACGATCAGTGGCTCTCCAGGGAAGACCTTGCTGTCCACGACCTCCCCTCCATCCATTGTTCCTTCTTGTCCCTGGTGAGTCCCCTGGCGATCTCCTCCACTCTTGTTTTTGCCATCAAGATCGAAATGGTCGTGTCCTTCTCAGGACCTCCCCTGGTGGACACCTTCTGGATTTCTATGGCGTTTATTTGAGGAGCTCCTTCCTGGTCTCTGTACAAGAACCATCTCTCAGGACCTCCTGTTCTGTTGCTGAAAACACTTTTTAGGGTCTTTTGCTAAAGACCACCCTCCTCTTGGTAAGCTTAGACCTCCTCCAAAGAACCTATTCTAAATACAGTACTCTTCTGTTAATTGAGTTTTGAGGTTCCTCTAGAGTTCTTGTGATTCTTTATTCGGATCTTTGTTGGTTCTTTAATTGAGCATTGTTTGAATGTGTTCTTTTGACCGTGTAGATCTTGACGTTCCAGAGAGCCAGAGCTGTGAGAGAGAGTAGATCCTTAAGCTATCAAGCAAGAGGCAAGTTACACTCTTGATCATTTTGCACCCAATAATTCAATTTAATTATGTTCAGTTTCAAAGTTTAATGCATGCTTATTTTTACCAAGTATTTCAATACCTGGTTTAAATTCATAGTTATACCTACTTCCTTTGTATGGCCCCTGTTGATTTTGAACTGAACTCATTGTCACCTTTAGATCAAACTTGGGTCATGCAATAGTGTGAACCAAAACCATTTGAAAAAGCGGTGCTTAGTCAAGCTTAGACCAAAAGTATTGATTTGGGGAAATCTTTACCATCATGACCAAACACTGCTTTTAAATGTTTTCACCATGACATTGGGATGTCATGGAAGAATGAAAATATTGTCAGGAAGCAAGGAAAATGAAAATGGATTGGGTGGGGCGAATTGGTTGGATTGGTCGGTGCAATGTTTGTGCACGGACTCTATCCCGCAAAGGTGGAGGTCCAGGGTTTGTGAAAGTCGCCCTAGTCATGTGAGGACCGGTCTTTGAGCGACCAATGCCATGCCTATAATGGGCTATGCCACAATCGTGCAACCACATGTCTCCAGTGGGGGCGTGGGATCTGGTCAATAATTTGCAAAACTCTACCATAGGTCGCTTCCATTGGAGGTGTGGGAGGTCTTATATGGCCAATGGTCTTTTATAACCCATCGCTCCCATTGGTGCAAGAGGGGCTTCCCATTTGGATTGCCGCCCATAGGGGGTGAAACCTTAGCAAGGAAAAGGCTGTGGTGGAGCAATGCATTGTAAAGGCATTGTCATGAACTCTAGACCTCTTACCTTCTAAGGTGAGAGGTGGCACTCACAAGATGCCAAACAAACTAGAGTACTCATGTCATGTGGGTAAAGTGCACAACCTCTGCAGAGTTAAATCTATTCGAATAGCCGTGTCCGCGGTCATGGACGTGCTGGCAAAGGCCACTCGGAGTTAGATGTTGGTTTTGGCTTTTTTCAGAAATGTTTATCAAATC
This sequence comes from Phyllostachys edulis, assembly GCA_036346405.1. Classification (NCBI taxonomy): domain Eukaryota; kingdom Viridiplantae; phylum Streptophyta; class Magnoliopsida; order Poales; family Poaceae; genus Phyllostachys; species Phyllostachys edulis. Next base: position 45,736,521 of record CM070564.1, read on the forward strand.
TGTTTTTGGGATTGCTATCCCATGGGTTGGGCAGGGAGCCTTGTGACAGGAGGGTATCCTTCACCACTTGTGATGAATGAATATCCAACTGAAAACCGATTTACTAAATGAATTTTATTTACTATATGATGCTTTGGAACTTAATACTGGTAATTGGAAATAAACATGGCTTTACGCAAATTAACCATAATAAGCCTTCCATTGTGATATCCATTTATGCATGTCATTTTGTTATCTGACGGGTGTAACTTGCGAGCACGGTTGTTGTGCTCACTCTTGCTTGATGTCAGTCTTTAGCGTGTTATGGAAGCTTTGGGTGACTCAGCTTTGTGGACCAAGTGGTCCCGACGACTAGGATTGCCCTCAAATGGGTTGCTGTGGTGTATCTGGACGACCCAACCTCTAGGGCACCGAGAGATCCTCCAGACCTCTAGAAAGTCCACCAGACCTCCCAGAGGTCCAAGAGGACCTCTCAGCCCACTGAAGACCTCCCAGAGGTCTGAAGAAGACCTCCCGAAGTCCAGAGAACATGACCCGAGATAGAGGGTCTTTGACCGAGGAGCACCCACAACTGCCATAGCCCCACGTGGAAATAAATGAGGAGGTCCGAGGGCGCACTAAGACCTCCCACGACCCTCCGAGGAGGTCGTGGAGGCCTAGGTCCACTTGAAACCCCACATGTTTTTCCCAACGTGAGATCATGGAGGACCGAGCTGCCCAAGGTCCTCTGTGAAACCCGAGCTAGTCCCAAGGATCATGGCTAGCCCTTCACAAAGAAAAATACACAAAGGGTGATATCCGAACAATCTTTTATTTATACCACATGTTAACAAAGTTGGTTACAAGGTGGCCTTGGGCCAAACATAAATACATAAAAGCAAAAGAGAGCAAAAGGAAGCACGAGAGTCCATCAACACGCCACAGCAAATGACCGAGAGCATAACCTAGTCGCTTCGATCTTCATCATCGCCAATATCTTCTCCCGCAAAATTTGTAATGAGCAAGAGTAAGCACTACCATCGTTTCGCAAGTTACACCGTGGGTTAACAATATGACATGCATAAATGGATAATCAAAGGATGGCATAATAGGGTGATCTTGCACAAAGCCAATTTTCTTTCAAATACCATTACTAAGTTCCAAAGGTGTCTTTCAATAGATAAAATTCATTTTACCAAAGCAATTTTTCAGCTTGGATAGCATTCATCATTATTTGGTGAAGGATACCTCCCGACATTAGGCTCCTCGCCCAAACCCATGGGACGGCAATCCCAAAACAGATTTGAAAATCATTTTAAATTCCCAAAGTCAACCACTAACTTCAAGTGGCCTTTGCCAAGACGCCCTTGACCGTGGACACGGCTATTCAATAGATTTAACTCGCAGAGGTTGTGCACTTTACCCACACGACATGAGTACTCTAGTTTGTCCCAAGATTCGTCAATACCACCTCTCACTTCCAAAGGTAAGAGATCTAGAGCTCATGACAAGACCTTTACAATGCATTGCTCCACCACACCTTTCCTTGCTAAGGTTTCATCCCCTATGGATAGCCATCCCATGAAGCCCCTCTTGCACCAAGGGGAACAATGGGTCATCAAAGACCTCTAGCCAACAAGACCTCCCACACCACCAATGGAGCAAAGATGTAGTGGAGTTTTGCAAATTATTCACCAGTCCCACACCCCATTCTCGAGACATGTGGTTGCACGATTGTGGCATAGCCCATTATAGGCATGGCATTGGTCGCCAAAGACCGGTCCTCAAATGACTAGGGCGATTTCCACAAACCCAAGGGCATCGATCTACCATAAGGCACGATCCTGCATCAACTTGCACCAACCAAGTCAACCAATTCGCCCCAGTCAAAAATCCATTTTCATAACTTTGCTTCCCCAGCAATACTTTCATACCTCCATGACAACCCAATGCCATGGTGAAAACATTTAAAATATTATTTGGTTATGTTGGTAAAGATTTCCCAAATCAATAGTTTTGGTCTAAGCATAACGAGCATATGTTTTTCAAATGGTCTTGACTCATACTCTCAGATAGCCAAGTTTGACCTAAAGGTGACAATGTGTTCTGCATCAAACCAACAGAGGTCATACAAAGGAAGTGGGTATAACTATAACGTTAAAACTGGTATTGAACTAACTTGATAAAAATAAGCATGCAGTACACATTAAAACAGAACATAATTAGTTTAAATTACTGGGTACAATATGATCAAGAGTGTAGCTTGCCTTGCTCACTACTTAGAGATTTTTCTTCTTCAGAACTTTCGGATTCCCAGGAATCTTCACAATCTACATATATATAGAAGGCAAATTCAAAGAAGATTCAAATAGAGATCCAATAAAGATCCAAATAAAGAACCAGGAGAACTCCAGAGAAATCTCAAAAACCCAATTAACAGAAGGGCATTGTATTTAGATTAGGTTCTTTTGGAGAAGGTCTAGCTTACCAAAGGAAAAAGGGTCTTTGGAAAAAGGTCCCAAGGTGTGACCTAGACAAGGCGAGAAAGTCCCGAGGCCAAAAATGCTTGCGCAAGGTCCGGAGAGAAGGTCCTCACACGAGCACCACAGATTCCAAAAGAAACCCACCAGAGAAGGTCCCGTGAAAGACATGGCCACTCGGGGTAGTGGTAAACACAAAGGTGGAGGAGATCATCAAAGAACTTACCAAGGATAAGCGAAGAATGGGTGAAAGGGAAGGTCGTGAGAGCCAAGCTTTCAGGAAGGCCATCGTCCAGAGCCAAGAGGATACATGAGAAGAAAGTGAAATGGCAAGGCTCCTGAATCGCTTATAGTCAACACCGGGTGATAAAAACTAGATACATACGTGCGTGGATAAGCATAGAAGTAAGTCAATAGTTAATGAATGTCGTAAGGTGTCACTACCACCCCGGTGAAAGGTACAATAAAAGGACACGATGTTGCTTGGGAAGGAACAAAGAAAATGTCGTAGAATGCGGTTAAGTGACCCAATTCAGTAAAACACCACGATATGGATGCATTTAATGTGACAAGACCCGCATTAAATGCTCAATATAATAACGTATGAGGAATTGAGATGGTTAAGACCGGCAGTGGGGCCACCAATTTAGAAACAATGGGTCAAAATAGGGAGGTCTTGACCCACAATAGAGGTCTCGAGGAGGTCCGAGCGGCTTAAGAGGTCCTAAGCCCAAGGACGGGAAAGTCTAAAGATTGAGGAGGTCTAGACAGGGGAAGGTCTGGATAGGGGGAGGTCCTGACGGTCAGGATCTCACCAAGGGTGGTCTGGCGGGGAGGTCTGGGCGGTTGGATCTCCAAGAGGGAGGTCCAACAGCCAAGACCAGCGCGAAGGGGGAGGTCCCCAAAGAAAAACAACGCGTGAGGAGGTCTGGGCCCTCGAACTTAAAGTGAGGGGAGGTCCAAACCATTAGATTCAATACAGAGGGGAGGTCTGAACCGTTCGATTCAGACCAAAGGGAGGTCCACGAAGGGACATAGCGCATGGGAGGTCTAGACCACAGAGGAGGTCTAAACCTACACACCCAAAGAAGATATACTAAGGGAGGTCTCTCAAGCACACCAAAAGGAGGTCTCAAGAATTCAAACCTCTCCAACCGAACCAAACTTGAAATTCTCATTAAAATAAAGTAGCTTTAATTTATTTTACACATTTAAAAAGGATTTAGAAAATCGAATGTTACAAACCTACCCCTTAAAGGAATCTCGCCCTCGAGATTCAAACAGAATCAACAAAGAGATAGGGTAGTTAATCTTGAGGTCCTCTTCTTTTTCCCATGTAGCTTCACTTTCTCGGATGATGGCTCCATCGCACCTTGTATGACTTGATAATTCTACTCCTCGGTGACTCGCTCGCAACATCCGAATTTTGATTGGTTGCTCCACATAAGTGAGGTCTTCCTGTAAGTCCAAGTCCTCTATCATAGTATGGTCTTCAGGGAACCGTAGGCACTTTCTTAATTGTGATACATGAAAAATGTTGTGTACTACCGACAAGGACTCTGGAAGTTCCAGTTTGTAAGCTACTTCACCTTGTCTTGCTAAAATCTTGTAGGGTCCTACAAATCTTGGTGCCAACTTTCCTCTCATCCGAAATCTTCTAACTCCCCGAATTGGTGTTACTCTGAGGTATACAAAATCACCAACCTCAAAAGATAAATCTCTGCGTCGGTGTCAAGATAGCTCTTTTGTCGTGGATCGGGCCACTCTCAACCGCTCCTTAATCAACTTCACTTTGCTCTCAAAGATCATTGATCGTGTCCGCCCATAAAGTTGATGTTCTCCAACTTCATCCCGCAGGAGAGGTGTTCTACAAGGTCTTCCATACAAAGCCTCAAATGGAGACATTTGTAGGCTAGCTTGATAGCTATTATTGTAAGAAAATTCAAAGATAGGGCAAGTTTTTGTCCCAAATTTTTCCAAAATCCAGGCACATGCCCTAAGCATATCTTCCAATATCCGATTCACTCTCTCTGCTTGCCCATCGGTTTGGGGATGATAAGTCGTACTAAAATTAAGTTTAGTACCTAGAGCTTCATGCAAACTCGCCAAAACCTTAAGGTAAATTGAGATCCTCTGTCACATTATTCTTTTGGGCACTCCATGTAAACAAACAATTACGCCATATATAGATCTCGCCAAGACATTGCTACTATAGGTGGTCTTAACTAGTATGAAATGGGCTACCTTAGTTAGTCTATCAACCACCACCCATATGGAATCATACCTGATCGAGTCCCGGGCAATCCAAAGGATAAAATCCATGCCCACTTGCTCCCATTTCCATTCGGTATGGGCAAGGGTTGTAATAAACTCGCCGATTTTTGGTGTAGAGCCTTAACTCTCATACACACATCACATTGGGCTACATATTTAGCCACATCTTGCTTCATCTTGGTCCACCAAGACCTTTCCTTGAGATCTTGGTACATTTTGGTACTTGCCTGTGGATGGAGTATGGTGATCCGTGTGCTTCCACCAAAATGAGTTGTTTGATCTCTGGTTGTTTGGCACACGATTCGCTACCAAACCATACTACTCCTTGTTGTCCTCGGTAGAAAGCACTCGGGCTTTACCTCTTCTCATATTTCTCTTGATGTCTTGGATGTCTTCATCTCTTTCTTCTTTGTTCTTTGATTTGGTCCAGACAATTGATGTACCTCCAAGGTGTTCACACAACCTTGCTCTACTATCTCCAGTTGAGGTACTTCATTTCCTCATATAGTCTTGGTTGTTGTTCTTGGATCGACAAGGTATTACAAGAGTCTTTTTTAACTTAAAGCATCGACCATGTGTTGGCTTTACAGGTGATAGTGTATCCCAAGGTCATAGTCCTTAATTAATTCTAACCACCTCCTTTGTCTTAAGTTCACTCTGTTTGTGTGAAAATATATTTCAAACTTTTGTGGTCGGTGTATACCTCACATCGGTTGCCAATGAGGTAGTGCCGCCATATCTTTAAGGCATGCACAACAAATTGCTAATTCAAGGTCATGTGTGGGGTAGTTTTCTCATGAGGTCTCAACTGCCTAGAGGCATATGCCACTACCCTTCTATCTTGCATTAGCACACATCCTGCACCTTGATGGGATGCATCACAAAATACTTCAAAGTCTTTTTGGATGTCTGGAAGTATTAACACAGGAGCTGTGGTAAGCTTTTCCTTCAACCTCTGAAAACTTCGTTCACAGGTCTCAGTCCACTCAAACTTCTTTTCCTTTTTCAGAAGTTGAGTAAGAGGTCTAGCAGTCTTAGAAAAGTCTTTAATAAATCTTCTGTAATAACCAGCTAGTCCAAGGAAACTTCTTACCTCAGTCACTGTTTTAGGAGGTCTCCAGTTCAGGACTGCTTCCACCTTTGATGGGTCTACAGCTACACCTTTGGCTGAAATAATATGACCTAAGAAGGCTACTTGACTTAGCCAAAATTCACATTTACTAAACTTGGCATAGAGCTGCTGCTCTCTAAGTCTTCCCAAAGACCATTCTAAGGTGGTCTTCATGCTCGCTTCACTTTTAGAATAGATGAGAATATCATCTATAAATACCACCACAAATTTGTCAAGGAAGTCCATGAATACTTTGTTCATCATGCTCATAAAATAAGTCAGGGGCATTTGTCACCCAAATGACATCACAGTTGAATTCATATAGTCCATACCTTATGGTAAAAGTCGTTTTGGGGATGTCCTCCGCCCGATTTTAAGTTGATGGTAACCGCACCTTAGGTCTATTTTGGAGAACACACTTGCCCCTTGTTGGTCAAAGAGGTCATCTATCCTTGGTAATGGATATTTATTCTTAATAGTGACCTCATTGAGTGATCTATAATCCACACACATTCTCAAGCTACTGTCCTTCTTTTTAACAAATAGCACAGGTGCTCCCCATGGTGAAGAACTTGGTCTAATAAATCCTTTCTCCTTCAATTCTTGGATCTGTTTCTTCAGTTCTACAAGTTCATTCACAGGCATCCTGTAAGGTCTCTTTGAGATGGGTGCTGTCCCAGGGACCAGGTCAATTAGGAAAGAGATATCCCTATCGGGTGGCATTCCAGGGAGCTCCTCAGGGAATACATCCAAAAACTCTTTAACCACTGGGAGGTCTTCCAGCTTCACTACCTCCTTTGCAGCAGCTAACAGAGGTCCTGTCTTAAGGAAGGTCTTTGGCTTGAACTGTACCCGACTTCCTTGTTCATTGGTAAGTGTTATAGACTTAGTAGCACAATCAATCTGGCCTTTATTCTTAGCCAACCAGTTCATTCCAAGGATTACGTCCAGTCCTTGAGTTGGCAAGACTATCAAGTCTGCATGAAATAAAACTCCAGAAATCTCTAAGGTGAGATTTGGGCAGAGGGTATTAGTCCTCATATCTATACCCAGGACATGTATTAGCATAGGGTTTACCAAAGGAATTGTAGACAACCCACAATTTCCCACAAATTTGCTAGAAACAAAAGAATGGGAAGCCCCCGAGTCAAATAAAACCGAGGCTAGCACAGAGTTAACAGGGAACATACCGAGGACTACTGTAACATCCCAAATGTACAATCTGGGTTTATTCAAGTATAATTATATGTGTAGAAATTAATTTTTTTTCCCACATCTTGAAAACCCCTAATTTCTCATGTAGTTCTGGTCCAAGAGTTGTGTAATCCAAAAACACAAAGCTCTTGTTGACCCAAAAGTCAAATTCATTTTTTCAATTGTCTAAATCTGGTGTCAAACATTGGGATATATTTTCCTTGGTCCCAAAAACTGATGTGGGACCCCTCTGAAAAATATCACAAGTTGTAAAACTAGTTTGATAAATTTTGGAGGTAAAACAATCCTTTAAACAACCTTAACGAATTTCCTGAGAAAAATGCATTGCATAATAACCTCTGGAAATTTTATGCAAGGTTAATCTCATTGTCAGCAAGCTCCAGTTAAAATTTCATTAAATTTGGAGTTCATTTGCTATCTCAAATAATTCGCTAAGTTTCAGTTTATTAAAAAACTAAATTTAAAAGCCTACACTGCTCCTTGGGCTAGCCACTTTGCAAATCTGGTCCACCCAACCCCATCCGACCTCCCTCCACCTTGATCAGTCGTAGGTCGAGCCGCTGGATTCAATCCAAAGGCCACGACCTCCTCTCGTGAAACATCACAAGGAAGACCTCCCATTTTATTGAGGTCATTGCCCTTGGATCCAAGATCCATGGCCCCGACCTCCCTCACCGTTAAAACAAGCAAACCTCCCACTTAACCCAGTCGTGGCTGCTGGATCGATCCAACAGCCCACGACCTCCCTATCTCATGTTGTGCACCGGGATTAAAATCCACGGTCACGACCTCCTCCTTGTCTTATGCACATCGACCTCCTCGCGCCGACGTGAGGTCGTCGCCCTCTTAGATCTAGATCTAATGGCCATGACCTCCCTTGTTTGTTACGCAAGCTCAAGACCTCCCTGCGCTCACGCCAAGGCATCGACTCTCCTTTCTTGGTCAAGACCGCTGGATCAAAATCCAAAGGTCTTGACCCCTCGCGCTTTGCAACACCTCGACCTCCCTTTTGGTTGTGTGCCCTTGGATTTGAATCCTAAGGCCATGACCTCCCCTCATGTTCTAAGGCCGTGTGCGAAAGTCCTCCCCGAGGTCCGCACTGCTGGATTGAAATCCAACGCCTTGGACCTCTGTCCCCTTTTCCACGCTTGCATCGCGTTATGGAAATCGGAGGGCCACGACCTCCCTTTCCAAATCGGGTGGTCAGGACCTCCTCCTTCCATTTTGAACCTTACCGCTTCAAATCAAACCGAGGGTCATGTCCTCCTCGTGTTCTTATCCAACGGTTGGGAGGCATGCCCTGTTTTTCTCTGGCTCTGCTCGCGCCAAGACGCCGCCATGGCAGCCGAGGAGGTCGATGGCATGTCTTGTCCAACGGCTCTATGCTGGCGCATTTAATGCGTGTCGTGCCTTCCGCCCTAGCCCATGCTCGACCTACCTACTCGTCCCATCCATCTTGTCCAACTCCATGGACCTTCCGTGGACCTCCGCTGGGCTAAGCTCACCATGAGCTTAACCCGTGGTCCAGACCTCTTTTGCCCTAGCTATAAAACCCCCCACTGCTGTTCTTGGCTTCTTTTACACACCATTGAGCTTGGCCTTGCTCACACTGGCCGAGCATCTCCTCCACCGACCTACCCTTTTTGGCCGCCATTGTTGAAGTCCTTGGAGCTCCTCGGTGGCGGTGCTTCATGGCTCCTCTTCAACCTCTTGTTCACATTGTGCTCCCTGCACTCCCCGAGTTAACCCTAACCCCATTTGGGTTGATATTTTCTAAGAGGCCTAACTTGGAGCTTGGAGCTTGGAGTTGGCCGTGGAGCAACCCTTCTTCCCCAACTCCGGTCCTCCACGCCCCCAACCTCCTCAAAGACCTCCGCGACCTCCGTAACCCTCCGGTAGTCCCAGAGATGCCGCACTGCATGTATGTTGTTATGAGCTTGGCACACGCTTGAATGTTCGCCGCGAGCTCATTATCGCTGCTTGTGTTTTGGCCGTGTGTTTTGCGCCGCCAATCTCACGGCTCGTCGCCGCTCAGGCCACCGCCATGAATGAGTCTGGCGTGCGCGCAACACTATTAAGCACACGCTGGTGTCTCTGGATGGCGCCGTGAGGTCCTCATCACGCGCCGAGCCTTGGTAGCCTCTCGGGATTTTGTCGGACGACCATGGCACCGTGCCTTTGTCGTTAAGACAAAGACCTCCAAGGTATTTATACAACCTTGCTCTACTATCTCCAAATTGAGGTACTTCATTTCCTCATATAGCCTTGGTTGTTGTTGCTGGACCGACAAGGTATTACAGTATCCTTTTCGGCTTAAAGCATCAGCCACTGTGTTGGCTTTACCTGGGTGATAGTGTATCCCAAGGTCATAGTCCTTAATTAATTCTAACCACCTCCTTTGTCTTAAGTTCAGCTCTGTTTGTGTGAAAATATATTTCAAACTTTTGTGGTCAGTGTATACCTCACATCGGTTGCCAATGAGGTAGTGCCGCCATATCTTTAAGGCATGCACAACAGCTGCTAGCTCAAGATCATGTGTTGGGTAGTTCTCCTCATGAGGTCTCAACTGTCTAGAGGCATATGCCACTACCCTTCTATCTTGCATTAGCACACATCCCAGACCTTGATGGGATGCATCACAAAATACTACAAAGTCTTTTTGGATGTCTGGAAGTATTAACAAAGGAGCTGTGGTAATCTTTTCCTTCAATCTCTGAAAACTTTGTTCACAGGTTTCAGTCCATTCAAACCTCTTTTCCTTTTTCAAAAGTTGAGTAAGAGGTCTTGCAATCTTGGAAAAACCTTCAATAAATCTTCTATAATAACCAGCTAGTCCAAGAAAGCTTCTTACCTCAGTCACTGTTTTAGGAGGTCTCCAGTTCAAGACTGCTTCAACCTTTGAGGGGTCTACATCCACTCCTTTGGCCGAAATAATATGACCAAGGAAGGCTACTTGACTTAGCCAAAACTCACATTTACTAAATTTGGCATAGAGGTGCTGCTCTCTAAGTCTTCCCAACACCATTCTTAGGTGTTCCTCATGTTCTCGCTTCATTTTTGGAATAGATGAGAATATCATCAATAAACACCACCACAAATTTGTCAAGGAAGTCCATGAATACTTTGTTCATCATGCTCATAAAATAAGTCGAGCATTTGTCACCCAAATGACATCACAGTGAACTCATATAGTCCATACCGTGGTAAATGCAGCTTTAGGGATGTCCTCCGCCCGATTTTAAGTTGATGGTAACTGCACCTTAGGTCTATTTTGGAGAACACACTTGCCCCTTAAGTTGGTCAAAGAGGTCATCTATCCTTGGTAATGGATATTTATTCTTAATAGTGACCTCATTGAGTGATCTATAATCCACACACATTCTCAAGCTCTTGTCCTTCTTTTTAACAAATAGCACAGTGTGCCCCATGGTGAAGAACTTGGTCTAATAAATCCTTTCTCCTTCAATTCTTGGATCTGTTTTCTTCAGTTCTACAAGTTCATTCACAGGCATCCTGTAAGGTCTCTTTGAGATGGGTGCTGTCCCAGGGACCAGGTCAATTAGGAAAGAGATATCCCTATCGGTGGCATTCCAGGAGCTCCTCGTGAACACATCCATATATTCTCTGACCACTGGGAGGTCTTCCAGCTTCACTACCTCCTTTACATTAGTTAGAAGAAGTCCTGTCTTAAGGGAGGTCTTTGGCTTGAACTCCACCCTATTTCCTTGTTCATTGGTAAGTGTTATGGACTTAGTAGCACAATCAATCTGCCCTTTATTCTTAGCCAACCAATTCATTCCAAGGATTACGTCCAGTCCTTGAGTTGGCAAGACTATCAAGTCTGCATGAAATAAAACTCCAGAGATCTCTAGGGTGAGATTTGGGCAGAGGGTATTAGTCCTCATATCTATGCCCGGGACATGTATTAGCATGGGGTTTACCAAAGGAATTGTAGACAACCCACATTTTCCCACAAATTTGCTAGAAACAAAAGAATGGGAAGCCCCCGAGTCAAATAAAACCGAGGCTGGCACAGAGTTAACAGGGAACATACCGAGGACTACGTCAGGTGCATCATGTGCCTCTTTTACCGTGACATGTGTGACACGGCCTTTGATGACCTTAGTGGCAGGCTTCACACTTGAGGCACTTCCTTGAGCCGATGCTCCTTGTTCAGGTCGGACTGATGCAGCAACTTGTTGCTTCTTTGGGCACTTATTAGCATAATGCCCAATCTCATTACAAAAGAAATAGGTCACTCCAGCCGAGGAGGTCATGGAAGGTTTCTTTTGAAATTGACTCCCAGAAGAGGTCCTATGATAACTTGATTTGCTAGTACGTTGCTCTGACCCAGATGCCCTTGAGGAGGAGGTCCGTGAGGACTTGTGCTGAGAGGTCTAGGACTGAGAGGTCCTAGACTTAGAGAACCCTCCGGGGTTAAACCTCTGTGCAGCTTTCTTCCTCTTTCGGCCCTCCATCTTTTGGAGTTTATCCTCCCGTCGGATGGCCTTGCTCACAAGTCACTGGAAGTCCGATGTTCTCGGGAAACCAGATGAACAGAATGTCATCTTTCAACCCTTCCAAAAAGTGTTCTTGCTTGCTTTCATCAAGAGCAACATCCCTGTGAGCATATCTTGCTAGTTGGTTAAATTTATGCATATACTCATTGACAAGACGATCGCTTTGCTTCAAGGTACGAAATTGCCCTCTTTAATGACATCATGCCGGTGGGAGATGAGCACGATGAAATGCTTTCTTGAACTCATCCCATGTGATGGCTCGAGGATCAAGATGAGATTGACTAAATTGTCCCACCACTCGAGGTTGGTCCACCGAGTTGGTGAGAAGCAAAAGCACTCTCTCATGGTCTCAGACATTGCACCATGTCTAATTTCCCGCCACCGCCTCTTAACCACCATCAAGATCCATTGGCTCAAACCTTCGCCGAAAAATTGGAGGGCGCAACCTCATAAATTCTGCAATGCTAGACCTTGGTGGAGGTGGAGCTTGAGCTTGAGGTTGAGGTATCTGCAGCCTTGCAGAGATTGAGTGTTGGCAATAGATCTGTGAGAGTAAGTTTATCAACTGAGTTTGATTTGCCAACAATTGTGTCCAAGTAGGGCCTTCAGCTAGAGGTGGGGTGGTTGTGATGTTGGTTGCCCTTGTTCACCCTCAACTCCTCTATTCTCGATTGGTCCATATAGCAGGTTCTCACCTCTTCCTCGCCTTTGTCTACCGTGATGGCTTGAGTTACCACTGCCATTTCTAGAGGTGGCCATAGTGTCCAAGCACCAAGGCTGGAAAAGAAAAGAGTAGAGGCTAAGGAAAACTAGCCCAACCAAACATTTCAGCAACAAAAATCCAAAGCAAAAGAAACAACAACGAGAAATTTTTCTCAAAGTTTATAATAACTCAAAATTGCTCTACTCGTGACTTACCATTTTGAGGGAAATCTTGAACATCACCTACCCTAGAAGAGTTCTAGCGAGAATGTTGCTAGGGTAAGGAGTTCCATTTAACATAGTAAATGGGTGTGTAGAAAGAACAAGATAAGATGAGGTTAAGATAAGAAAGAGAACCAGAAAAGATAAGAATGGAAAGATGACCCAGGTAAGAAGGAACATTTTATTCTTCTTTTGTCATAAAGAAGTTTTGAAATTCTACAACCATTTCTACTAGGTTACGACCTACAGTCAGGAGTGCTCTGATACCACTTTTGTGATGACCCAGCCCTAGGGCACCGAGAGGTCCTTCATGACCTTCTGAAAAGTCCATCAGGACCTCCCAGGAGGTCCACAAAGGACCTCTCTGATCGACCACCAAGACCTCCCAGAGGTCCAAGGGACTTCCCGGAGGTCCAGGAGATCATGACCCGAGAGGGTCTTGGAGCCAAGGAGCACCCGAGGGCCTTACCACGGCCAAACAGAGAAGGATGAGGAGGTCTCGAGAGCATTCCCAAGACCTCCCACGACCCTCCGTGAGGAGGTCGTGGAGATCTGGGACCACCCCAAGACCTCCTGCATTCACTCCACTGTGGGACATGGAGGTCCAAGCATACTCAGGTTCCTCAGGAAACCCGAGCCACCCCAAGGATCATGGCTAGCTCTTCACAAAGACAAACACATAGGTGGTGACATCCGAACATACCTTTATTCAAATAAAACATTTACAAAGTTGTTTACAAAGTGGCCTTGAGCCAAACATAAATACATAAAAGCAAAAGAACTCAAAAGGGTCCATCAACACGCCACAGTGCAAATGATCGAGGGCACAACCTAGTCGCTTTGATCTTCATCACTATCAATGTCTTCTCCTGGCAAAGATTGTAATGAGTAAGAGTGAGCACAACAACCGTGCTCGCAAGTTACACCCATGGGTTAGCAACATGACATGCATAGATGGATAATCAAAGGATGGCATAATCTGGTTATTTTGCACAAAGCCAATTTTCTTTCAAATACCATTACTAAGTTCCAAAGCGATCTTTAATAATTAAAATTCATTTTAACAAGCAAGTTTTCGCTGGATAACATTCATCATTAGTTGGTGAAGGATACCTCCCGACAATAGGCTCCTCGCCCAAACCCATGGGACAAAAATCCCAAAACAGATTTGTTAAACATTTATGGAAAACCCCAAAATCAACATCTAACTTCAAGTGGCCTTTGCCAAGACGCCCTGACCGTGGACACGGCTATTCAATAGATTTAACTCGCAGAGGTTGTGCACTTTACCCACACGACATGAGTACTCTAGTTTGTCCCAGATTCGTCAATACCACCTCTCACTTCCAAAGGTAAGAGATCTAGAGCTCATGACAAGGCCTTTACAATGCATTGCTCCACCACGCCTTTCCTTGCTAAGGTTTCACCCCTCAGGATAGCAATCCGTGAAGCCCCTCTTGCACCGGTGGGAACAATAGGTTATAAAAGACCATTAGCCAAACAAGACCTCCCACACCTCCAATGGAGCAGCATATGGTAGAGTTTTGCAAATTAATCAGCCAGTTCCCTCGTCCCATTCTGGAGACATGTGGTTGCACGATTGTGGCATAGCCCATTATAGGCATGGCATTGGTCGCCAAAGACCGGTCCTCAAATGACTAGGGCGACTTCCACAAACCCAAGGGCATCGATCTACCATAAGGCACGATCCTGCATAAACTTGCACCAACCAAGTCAACCAATTCGCCCTACCAAAATCCATTTTCATTAACTTTGCTTCCCAAAGAATACTTTCATACCTCCATGACAACCCAATGTCATGGTTAAAACATTCAAAACAGCTTCTTGGTCATGTTGGTAAAGATTTCCCCAAAACAACAATTTTGGTCTAAGCATAACTAAGCACATGTTTTTCAAATGATCTTGGTTCATACTATCAAGATTAGCCAAGTTTGACCTAATGGCGACAATATGTTCAAATTCCAAAATCAACAAAGGGTCATATCAAGGAAATAGGTGTAACTATGAAGTTAAAAGCGGTATTGAACTAACTTGATAAAAATAAGCATGCAAAGACACATTAAAACGTAAGATAATTAGTTTAAATTATCGGGTGCAATATGATCAAGAGTGTAACTTGCCTTGCTCACTACTCGAGAATCCTCCTCAAGACACCTCGCACTCCTCGAGTCTTCACGATCTACACGTATGAAAGAACAAATTCAAAGAAGATTCAAATAAAGATCCAACCGAGATTAACAAGAAACCAAAAGAATCCCAGAGAAAGTCCAAAACTTAACCAACCTGAAAGGCCTGTGTCTTAGAGTAGGTTCTTCTAGGAGTGGTCCGAGCTACCAGTGAAGGGTGCGCTTTAAGCAATAAATAAGAAGGTCCCGATCAATGGTTCTTAAGCAATTTCAGAGGAGAGATCCTCACACGAGATTCACAGAACCAAAAGAAACCCACAAGAGAAGGTCCCGTGAAGTACATGACCATTTCAAGGTAGTGGTAAACACAAGGGTGGAGGAGATCATCAAAGAGCTTACCAAGGGCAAGAAGCTATGGATGAAAGGGGAGGTCGAAGAACCAAGCTCTCTCGGGAAGGCCTCGTTCAAAACCGAGAGGGTGAAAATGGAGAAGGTGGAGTGGTGGAATTTCTTAGACAAGTTGTAGTCAAAGTGGTGAAGAAACTAGAAATACACGAGTCCGTGATAAGTATGGAAATGGGTCAAAGGTAGGTAGTGGCAGGCGGTGTCACCACCACCTCAGTTAAAAGGTACGAGAAGGACACGATGTTGCTTGGGAAGGAACAAAGAAAATGTCGTGGTACGGTTAAGTGACCCAATTCAGTAAAACACCACGATATGGATGCATTTAATGTGACAAGACCCGCATTAAATGCTCAATATAATAACGTATGAGGAATTGAGATGGTTAAGACCGGCGGTGGGGCGACCAATTTAGAAACAATGGGTCAAAATAGGGAGGTCTTGACCCACAATAGAGGTCCTCGAGGAGGTCCGAAAGGTTGGATCTCCGAGAGGAAGATCCAACAGCCAGATCAGCCCGAAGGGGAAGGTCCCTAGAGAGAAATAACGCGAGGAGGTCTGGGCCCTTGGATTCAAAGTGAGGGAGGTCTCAACCATTAGATTCAATACAGAGGAGAGGTCTGAACTGCTCGATTCGTAACAAAGGGAGGTCCACGAAGGGCACAACGATAGAAGGTCTGGACCCTTGGATTAGAAAAGGAGGAGGTCTGACCGCTAGATCCAAAGATAAGGGAGGTCCTTTCGCCAAGAAAGGATATCAAAGGATTTACATGAATTGTGGAGGTCATGAAGCGAACAAGAAGCTCACTGAACACACGGAGGTCCCAATGAAAGGAGGTCAGGCAACTCAAACCTCTCCAACCAACCAAACTTGTAATTCTCATTAAAATAAAATAGCTTTAATTTATTTTACACATTTAAAAGGATTTAGAAAATCGAATGTTACACTAGCTTAGTTCACATAGAGGACCTTGGAGAGCTCCCAGCCTCCACGCTCACTCCATGGCCGGGTCGTGTGTGGTTCGGTGGTGGCCTCAGCCTCCACGACCTCCTCCGTGGTCGCGGTGGACTTGAGATGCCCACGATCTCCACGAACACCCTTGGTCCGGCCGTGGCAGCTCTCGGGTGCTCCTCGCTCCAAGACCCTCTTGGGTCATGTTCTCTGGACCTCCAGAGGTCTCCGCTGACCTCCCGGAGGTCTTGGTGGATCTGTCCGAGAGGTCCTCAGGACCTCCTAGGAGGTCCTGATGGACTTTCCAGAAGGTCTGGGAGGACCTCTCGGGTGCCCTAGAGTTGGGTCGTCACAATACCCTCCTGTCACAAGGCTCCCCGCCCAAAACCCATGGGATAGGAATCCCAAAACAGTTTATTAAAACCTTTTAAAAAGAAAACCAACATCTAACTCTGAGTGGCCTTTGCCAGCACGTCCATGACCGCGGACACGGCTATTCGAATAGATTTACACTCAGCCGAGGTTGTGCACTTTACCCACATGACATGATTCCTCTAGTTTATCCGGCATCCGTCAATGCCACCTCTCACTACCAAAGGTAAGAGGTCTAGAGCTCATGACAAGGCCTTTACAATGCATTGTTCCATCACAGCCCCTCCTCGCTAAGGTTTCGCCTCCTTTGGATACAAATCCGCAGGATCGGGGCCCCCTCTTGCGCTAGTGGGAATCATAGGTTATAAAAGACCATAGGCCATAGATGACCTCCCACACATCCAAATGGAACAACCGTGGTGGAATTTCTGCAAATTAATTGGCCAGGTCCCACACCCCATACTGGAGACATGTGGTTGCATGATTTTGGCATAGCCCATTATAGGCCTAGCATTGGCGGCTCAAAGACCGGTCCTCAACTGACTTGGGCGACAATCACAAACCCCTGGACCTCAACCTTATCCAGATTGAGTCCGTGCATGAACATTGCACCAGTCAAGCAAACCATTTCGCCCAAGTCGAAATCTTTTTTTCCTTTTTCTTTTCTTTGCTTCCCCAGCAATATTTTCATACTCCCA
Organism: Phyllostachys edulis; assembly: GCA_036346405.1. NCBI lineage: Eukaryota > Viridiplantae > Streptophyta > Magnoliopsida > Poales > Poaceae > Phyllostachys > Phyllostachys edulis. The sequence continues at coordinate 45,753,595 of CM070564.1, forward strand.
TGACAACCCAATGTCATGGTCAAAACATTTTAAACAATAGTTGGTCATGAAGGTAAAGATTTCCCCAAATCAAGTACTTTTGGTCTAAGCAAGACTAAGCATATGGTTTTTCAATTGCTCTTGGTTCACACTATTGTATCAACCAGATTTTGTCTAAGGTGACAACAAGTTTGGTATAATATCAAAGTTGGCCATATGAAAGAAATAGGCATAACTATGAGTTTAAGACTGGTATTGAAATAACTTGGTAAAAGTAAGCATGCATTATACCTTGAAACAGAACATAAGTAAATTGAAATATTGGGTGCAATATGATCAAGAGTGTAACTTGCCTCTTGCCTGGTAGCTTAAGAATCTATTCTCAGCTCTGGCTCTCTGGGAACGTCAAGATCTACACGGGTACAAAGCAAAGCAAATAAAAATCCAAATGAATTCCAACTGAACTGAGCAAGAAGTAAATAGCAGAGAATGAAACTAAAAGAAAAATCAGAGAAGATTCTTGGGAGGAGGTCCGATGGGTGAAGGGCTCTGCTCAAGGGGTCCAACCAGAGGAGCTTGGAGAGCTCCCAAAACCCAAGAGCCGAGAGCAGAGGTCTAAATGAAAAACAGGAGGCAAGGTGTCCCTGGTGCTCTATTTAAAGGAGAAAGGGAATAGAAGCACCATAAAAAGAGGGTGACCGAATTCAATGTATTGGTACAAAGTCGCACTGCCCCAAGGTACGAAAAAGAATAAAGAAAGCAAGGGATGTGACAAAAAGTAGAAAAGAGGACAAAGGTAGGTGGCAGCATTTAATGTGACTCATCCCACATCAAATGCACTTAAGAGCCAAGGAAAACCAGTCAAAAGGGTGAACAGCTTGGTCAAAGGGGACGGTCCAAGGAGGAGGTCCTGCGAGGAGATCCACAGAGGAGGTCCTGCAAGGAGGTCCACGGAGGAGATTCACAGAGGAGGTCCTGAAGACAGACAGGGAGGTCTTTGAGGACAAAAGGTCCTAAAGGCCACAAGGAGGTCTAAGGACAAGAGGTGCAAAAGATAGGGAAGGTCTAGACCACAAAGGTCTAAACACAAAAGAGGAGGTCTAGACCACAAACACAACAGGGAAGTCCGGACATGGGGAGGCCCTGACTGTTGGGATCTCTGCAAGGGAGGTCTGGACGGTCGGATCCAGACGGAGGGGAGTCTGGACCCTTAGATCCAAATGAAAGGAGGTCTGGACCGTCAGATCCAAACAAAGGGGAGGTCCAAAGGACACACAAGGGGGAGGTCTTATGGACAGGAGGTCCAAAAGACACCCACGAGATGGTCCTGAGGACAGGACCCACAAAAGGCTGGTCCTGACGGTCAGATCTCACAAGGAGGAGGTCTGACGGTCAAGATCAAAAGCCAGGAGAGGTCCTGACGATCAAGAAAATAAGCAAAGGAGATCTGAGCGGCTCGGAGATGATCAAAGGAGGTCGGAGCAGTTTAGATCATCTCAAAAAGAGGTCTGGATGGCTCAGATATGATCAAAGAACATCTTAACGGTCTAGACCTGCTTGGAGGAGGTCTGGGCGGTTAGGATGTGGTCAAAGGACAAGGAGGTCCAACAGACACAACCAGGAGGAGGTCCTCTGGACAGGAAGTCCAACGACCTACTCACGGGAGGTCCGAAGGTCAAGCTCAAATCGAAAGGTGGAGATCTGATAGCTAGGTCCTCACAAGGGAGATCCTAATGGTCACGATCGACAAAGAGAGGAGGTCCGCGTAAGCAAGGATACGCGGGAGGAGCTGGAGCCATCCGATCTTGATCGAACGGAGGGAGGCTACTGGGACGTTTGGACCAGCGGGATGCACCAACGGATTGGGGCCGTCCGATATGGATCGAATGGCCCTGAGGGAATGGGACGTTTGGACCATCCGAACGTACCCTCAAGATCGGACTGCTCAAAGACTTAATCGAACGATCCTTAAGCTAGGAAAGTCAAACCCGAGCGGCAGACACCATTGGGGGCAAGCAGTAGGTCCAAATGCTAGGGAAGTCTGGACCCTTAGATCTAACGAGGATGAGGTCAGAGCCGTTAGATCTAACAAAGATGGGGTCCGAGCCGAGCGGAAGGCTTAGACGGACACGAGGGAGGTCCAAATGGACAAGAAGGAGGTCTTGTCGGCTAGGATCTCCAAAGGACTAAGAGGTCCTACAGACCGGGAGGTCTAAAGGATAAGAAGGTCCTGATAAATAAGAAGGAGGTCCTAGAAAACGGTAATACCGCGAGTTGGGGCGGTAATACCGGATACTAGGAGGACTTTTCCAAAGAGAAGGTTACAAGGATCAGGGCGAAAAGGAGTCCAAGTGATCACCGAGAGGTTCACAAGAGCATAGAAGGAACTTAAGTGGTTATGAGGGGAGACCTAGACCCTGAGGAGGTCTAAGCCAGAGAAGGAGATCTAGACCAGGGGAGGTCCAAGCACTTGGGAGATCTAGACCTAAAGAGGTCTGGACCCTTGGATGATGATCACAAGAGGTCTGAACGGTTCAGACCTTTGCATGGGAGGTCTGAACGGCTCAGAGGGAATCAGAAGGGGGTCCAGTTGAGCACAAAGGTGGTTCAATCGAATGCAAAGAAGATCTAATTGGACACAAGTAGGTTCAAGTGAATTACTGGTCGTTCCAGTGAGCAAGAGGGAGATTCAAGCAAAAGATGTGAGGGGAGGTCTGGCTAGATCAACCCAGAGGGAGGTCTGGGCATAAGAATATGCCCAACCGAAGAATGTGGTCTAGGATCAAAAGAGATCCAGACATCAAAGAGGTCAAGACAAAGAAGAGGTCCCAACCACGTGAGGGTCCCAAGTGGTAAGGAAGTCTGGGCACACAGAGGGGCTAAACACAAGGAAAGTCTAGACCTAGGGGGTGCCCAAACAAAAGAGAAATGTCAAAACCGCAAGGATTGTCTAGTCCTCAAAGGAGGTCTAGATACAAGGAAAAATCTAAACCTCAGAGGAGGTTTAAACTGTAATTGAGATTAAGGAAGGTCCTGACCCAAAGGATGGGCTGGACCAGGAGGGTAAACTTAACAAAAGGTCTCAATAGAGAGAGATTTTCAGGGGAGAGAAAAGACCCGAAAAGACAAGGAGGAGATAACAACAACAGAGGTCAAACAAGAGGGACGGTCTGGACATATAAGAATGTCCAAATATAGGATAGAGGAAAGGAAACCCTTATCAAGAAAAGGAGAGATAGCTCTAGAGAGCTAGAGCAACACCAAAAGAACTAAGCTTTGGATTAGTTGAAGTTTAGTTTAGTCATTTTAAACACTTCAAATTCTAAAATTCTCAGGTTAAGCTTTGAATTCTCATCAAAACCAATTGGTTCTTTTTATTTTGAAAATTTTCAAAAAGGCTATGAAAATCAGGGTGTTACAAAAGCTAGGTTGGTGCAGCTCGGTCACCATAGAATCCCTGGCTGATTTAGATCCAAAGCAAGCAGTAAATCGAGAACAAGGCAAGGGTTGAGGACTAGTTCCTTGGTAAAATTCCGTAGCCTGATCTTGATTTGTGAAAGGAAAGGAAAATGACCAAAGCAGCGATGAGATCTGAAAGTGATGCTTCTGAATTGATTGCGGTGAGGCAAGAAGCATTGGAAGCCAAGGGTATGGTGGAATCGATGCAAAGAAAGATCTGGTGAACTATCGCCGCAGTCGCCGGTATGCAATCTCGATGAATAGGATAGAATCGTTGATGCAAGGGCTATTAGTAACACAAAGATCGCGCTTATCGAAAGCAAAACAATGGAGTTAGCGGCATCGCATAAGAATTGAAGATACCGCGAATCGCAAGAATCCCAAAGAGATCTAATCAAGGCTCGGAGATTGAGTTGGAAGTCTTGAGGAGGATTAAGACACTCAACCATGTGCCATTGAATAGTACTTAAGGAGTTAATTTCCATGCTACACCGAGAGGTAAATCGGCCACCCACCCACTGAGGCAATCTCGCTTCCTATCTTTTGGGGACGTAACATTCCTTCACCAGAACTCCTAGTTCTCCCACTTTTAACAATGTGAATCATGAAAGAGATCCAGATATGCTAGACAATGGAATCCTAATCCCAAGAATGAAAGAGTGAATTCCTTTTACAAGTCTATTGCCAAAGGACCGAAGATAGATTTTCCGAAGTTTGATGAGAGTAATCCTCTAGAATGGATTAGGCAGAGTGAAACCTATTTTGCTATGGCCAATGTCCCCGATGAGGCTAAATTTGATTTGGCATGATGTATATGATCTAAGAGCGCATAACCGGCTTAGAGCACAGAATGTTATGGAATCCCCATGTATGCCTTGCGCTTCTCGGTTCTTAAATGGCCGTGATTGACCTCAAGGTTCATCATTTCCCGTTCTCACATTGCCCCGTCCTTTAGGGTTTAACCTGATAGGCTGCGGTGGGTTGGGGTTTAGGGTTTAGGGTTTAGGGTTTTAGGGTTTTAGGGTTTAGGGTTTAGGGTTTTAGGGTTTAGGGTTTAGGGTTTAGGGTTTAGGGTTTAGGGTTTAGGGTTTAGGGTTTTTTAAGGTTTAGGGTTTTTGGGGTTTGGGTTTAGGGTTTAGGGTTTAGGGTTTGAGGTTTGGTTTAGGGTTTAGGGTTTAGGGTTTAGGGTTTAGGGTTGAGGGTTTAGGGTTTAGGGTTTAGGGTTTAGGGTTTAGGGTTTAGGGTTTAGGGTTTGGGGTTTGAGGGTTTAGGGGTTTTTAGGGTTTGGGGTTTAGGGTTTTGGGGTTTAGGGGTTTAAGGGTTTGGGGTTTAGGGTTTGAGGGTTTTAAGGGTTTAGGGGTTTAGGGTTTGGGGTTTAGGGTTTGGGGTTTAGGGTTTTTAGGGTTTTAGGGTTTGGGGTTTGGGTTTAAGGTTTTAGGGTTTAGGGTTTTGGGGTTTGGGGTTTAGGGTTTAGGGGTTTAAGGGTTTTAGGGTTTAGGGTTTAGGGTTTGGGTTTAGGGGTTTGAGGTTTGGGTTTAGGGTTTAGGGTTTGAGTTTAGGGTTTAGGGTTTGGGGTTTGGGGTTTTTAGGGTTTAGGGTTTAGTTTAGGTTTAGGGTTTAAGGTTTAGGGTTTAGGGTTTTAGGGTTTAGGGTTTAGGGTTTTTTTAGGGTTTAGGGTTTTAGGGTTTAAGGGTTTTAGGGTTTAAGGTTTAGGGTTTGGGGTTTTAGGGTTTAGGGTTTAGGGTTTGGGTTTAGGGTTTAGGGTTTAAAATTTTAGGTTTTAGGGTTTGGGGTTTAGGGTTTAGGGTTTAGGGGTTTAGGGTTTGGGGTTTAGGGTTTGGGGTTTGAGGGTTTAGGGTTTAGGGTTTAAGGTTTAGGGTTTTAGGGTTTAGGGTTTGGGGGGTTTGGGGTTTAGGGTTTAGGGTTTGTTTTTTGGGTTTAGGGTTTAGGGTTTAGGGTTTGGGGTTTAGGGTTTAGGGTTTAGGGGTTTGGGGTTTAAGGGTTTAGGGTTTAGGGTTTGGGGTTTAGGGTTTAGGGGTTTAGGGTTTAGGGTTTGGGGTTTGGGGTTTAGGGTTTAGGGGTTTGGGTTTAGGGTTTAGGGGTTTAGGGTTTAGGGGTTGGGGTTTGGGGTTTAGGGTTTGTTTGGGGTTTGGGTTTGGGGGTTTAGGGTTTGGGGTTTGGGTTTAGGGTTTAGGGTTTAGGGTTTTAGGGTTTAGGGTTTAGGGTTTGGGGTTTGGGGTTTAGGGTTTGGGGTTTGGGGTTTTAGGGTTTAGGGTTTAGGGTTTGGGTTTGGGGTTTAGGGTTTTTAGGGTTTGGGGTTTGGGGTTTGGGGTTTTAGGGTTTAGGGTTTAGGGGTTTTAGGGTTTAGTTTAGGGTTTAGGGTTTGAGGGTTTAGGGTTTGGGGGGTTTAGGGTTTGGGGTTTGGGGGTTTAGGGTTTGGGGTTTGAATTTGGGTTTGAATTTTAAAGGTTTGGGGTTTAGGGTTTAGGGGTTTGGGGTTTGGGGTTTGGGGTTTGGGTTTAGGGTTTAAATTTTGGGGTTTAGGGTTTAAAATTTAAATTTGGGGTTTAGGGTTTAGGGTTTAGGGTTTGGGGTTTAGGGTTTGGGGTTTAGGGTTTGGGGTTTGGGTTTAGGGTTTGGGGTTTAGGGTTTGGGGTTTAGGGTTTGGGGTTTGGGTTTAGGGTTTGGGGTTTAGGGTTTAGGGTTTAGGGTTTGGGGTTTGGGGTTTAGGGTTTTTTGGGGTTTTAGGGTTTGGGGTTTAGGGTTTGGGGTTTAGGGTTTGAGGTTTTTTGGGTTTAGGGTTTGGGTTTGGGGTTTAGGGTTTGGGGTTTAGGGTTTTTTGGGGTTTGGGTTTGGGGTTTGGGGTTTAGGGTTTGGGGTTTTTTGGGGTTTAGGGTTTAGGGTTTGGGTTTGTTTAGGGGTTTAGGGTTTAGGGTTTGGGGTTTGGGGTTTAGGGTTTGGGGTTTGGGTTTGGGGTTTTAGGGTTTTGGGTTTTAGGGTTTAAGGTTTAAGGGTTTAGGGTTTGGGTTTTAAAATTTGGGGTTTAAATTTTGGGTTTTTAAGGTTTAGGGTTTAGGGTTTAGGGTTTGGGGTTTAGGGTTTAGGGTTTAAGGGTTTGGGGTTTAGGGTTTGGGGTTTGGGGTTTAGGGTTTAGGGTTTGGGGTTTAGGGTTTGGGGTTTAGGGTTTAGGGTTTAGGGTTTAGGGTTTAGGGTTTGGGGTTTGGGGTTTGGGGTTTGGGGTTTAGGGGTTTGGGGTTTGGGGTTTGGGGTTTGGGGTTTAGGGTTTGGGTTTTGGGGTTTGGGGTTTGGGGTTTGGGTTTTTGGGTTTGGGGTTTGGGGTTTTGGGGTTTGGGGTTTGGGGTTTGGGTTTGGGGTTTGAGGGGTTTGGGGTTTGGGGTTTAGGGTTTTAGGGTTTAGGGTTTAGGGTTTAGGGTTTGGGGTTTAGGGTTTAGGGTTTAGGGTTTGGGGTTTGGGGTTTAGGGTTTTAGGGTTTAGGGTTTAGGGTTTGGGGTTTAGGGTTTTTTGGGTTTTGGGTTTGGGTTTTAGGGTTTTAGGGTTTGGGGTTTGGGGTTTTAGGGTTTGGGGTTTGGGGTTTAGGGTTTAGGGTTTGGGTTTAGGGTTTGAGGGTTTGGGGTTTAGGGTTTAGGGTTTGGGGTTTGGGGTTTGGGGTTTAGGGTTTGGGGTTTGGGGTTTGGGGTTTGGGGTTTTAGGGTTTAGGGTTTGGGGTTTGGGGTTTAGGGTTTGGGGTTTTAGGGTTTAGGGTTTGGGGTTTAGGGTTTTAGGGTTTGGGGTTTGGGGTTTGGGTTTTTTGGGTTTAGGGTTTTAGGGTTTAGGGTTTGGGGTTTAGGGTTTAGGGTTTAGGGTTTAGGGTTTAGGGGTTTGGGGTTTGGGGTTTTAGGGTTTGGGGTTTAGGGTTTAAATTTAGGGTTTAGGGTTTTGGGGTTTAGGGTTTAGGGTTTAGGGTTTGGGGTTTAGGGGTTTGGGGTTTGAGGGTTTGGGGTTTGGGGTTTGGGGTTTGGGGTTTTGGGGTTTGGGGTTTGGGGTTTGGGGTTTGGGGTTTAGGGTTTGGGGTTTAGGGGTTTAGGGTTTGGGGTTTAGGGTTTGGGGTTTGGGGTTTAGGGTTTGGGGTTTGGGGTTTAGGGTTTAGGGTTTGGGGTTTGGGGTTTGGGGTTTTTTGGGGTTTGGGGTTTGGGGTTTAGGGGGGTTTAGGGTTTAGGGTTTAGGGTTTTGGGTTTGGGGTTTTAGGGTTTTAGGGGTTTAGGGTTTGGGGTTTAGGGGTTTGGGGTTTAGGGTTTTTTAGGGTTTAGGGTTTAGGGTTTGGGGTTTTTTAGGGTTTTAGGGTTTGGGGTTTTAGGGTTTGGGTTTAGGGTTTTAGGGTTTGGGGTTTAGGGTTTAGGGTTTGGGGTTTGGGGTTTAGGGTTTGGGGTTTGGGGTTTAGGGGTTTGGGGTTTGGGGTTTTTAGGGTTTAGGGTTTGGGTTTTGGGTTTGGGTTTTAGGGTTTGGGGTTTAGGGTTTGGGGTTTTTTAGGGTTTGGGGTTTTTGGGTTTGGGGTTTAGGGGTTTGGGGTTTAGGGTTTTTTGGGGTTTTAGGGTTTAGGGTTTAGGGTTTAGGGTTTGGGGTTTAGGGTTTGGGGTTTAGGGGGTTTAGGGTTTTAGGGTTTGGGGTTTAGGGTTTGGGGTTTAGGGTTTGGGGTTTGGGGTTTAGGGTTTTAGGGTTTGGGGTTTGGGGTTTTTGGGGTTTAGGGTTTAGGGTTTAGGGTTTTAGGGTTTAGGGTTTTAGGGTTTAGGGTTTAGGGGTTTTTTAGGGTTTTTTGGGGGTTTGGGTTTGGGGTTTTAGGGTTTGGGGTTTGGGGTTTGGGGTTTGGGGTTTGGGTTTGGGGTTTGAGGGTTTGGGGTTTGGGGTTTGGGGTTTTAGGGTTTGGGGTTTGGGGTTTGGGGTTTGGGGTTTTTTTGGGGTTTGGGGTTTGGGGTTTGGGGTTTGGGGTTTGGGGTTTGGGGTTTGGGTTTAGGGTTTGGGGTTTAGGGTTTTAGGGTTTAGGGTTTGGGGTTTAGGGGTTTAGGGTTTAGGGTTTAGGGGTTTAAGGTTTAGGGTTTTAGGGTTTAGGGGTTTGGGGTTTAAGGGTTTAGGGTTTAGGGTTTAGGGTTTGAGGGTTTAGGGTTTAGGGTTTAGGGTTTAGGGTTTAGGGTTTAGGGGTTTTAGGGTTTAGGGTTTAGGGTTTGAGGGTTTAGGGTTTAGGTTTTGGGGTTTGGGGTTTTGGGGTTTGGGGTTTGAGGGTTTGGGGTTTTAGGGTTTAGGGTTTGGGGTTTGAGGGTTTGGGGTTTGGGTTTAGGGTTTGGGGTTTGGGGTTTGGGGTTTAGGGTTTAGGGGTTTGGGGTTTGGGGTTTTTGGGTTTAGGGTTTGGGGTTTTAGGGTTTAGGGTTTAAGGGTTTTTAGGTTTTAGGGTTTGGGGTTTAGGGTTTTTAAAATTTAGGGGTTTAAAATTTTTTAAAATTTAGGGTTTGGGGTTTAAAATTTAAGGTTTAGGGTTTAAAATTTAAAATTTAAAATTTAAATTTAAAATTTGGGGTTTAGGGTTTTAGGGTTTGGGGTTTAGGGTTTGAGGGTTTTTGGGGTTTAGGGTTTGGGGTTTGAGGGTTTAGGGTTTGGGGTTTAGGGTTTGGGGTTTGGGGTTTGAGGGTTTGGGGTTTAGGGTTTTAGGGTTTTTGGGGTTTGGGGTTTGGGGTTTTTAGGGGTTTGGGGTTTGGGGTTTGGGGTTTAGGGTTTAGGGTTTGGGGTTTAGGGTTTGGGGTTTGGGGTTTGGGGTTTAGGGGTTTGGGGTTTAGGGGTTTAGGGTTTGGGGTTTGGGGTTTAGGGTTTAGGGTTTAGGGTTTAGGGTTTGGGGTTTGGGGTTTTAGGGTTTGGGGTTTAGGGTTTTGGGTTTTGGGGTTTAGGGTTTTGGGGTTTGGGGTTTGGGGTTTGGGTTTTAGGGTTTGGGGTTTAGGGTTTTTTGGGGTTTGGGGTTTGGGGTTTAGGGTTTGGGGTTTAGGGTTTGGGTTTGGGGTTTAGGGTTTAGGGTTTGGGGTTTTGGGGTTTAGGGTTTAGGGGTTTGGGGTTTGGGGTTTAGGGTTTAGGGTTTTAGGGTTTTAGGGTTTAGGGTTTAGGGTTTTAGGGTTTTAGGGTTTGGGGTTTAGGGTTTGGGGTTTGGGGTTTAGGGTTTAGGGTTTGGGGTTTAGGGTTTTAGGGTTTGGGGTTTAGGGTTTGGGGTTTGGGGTTTAGGGTTTAGGGTTTGGGGTTTAGGGTTTGGGGTTTGGGGTTTAGGGTTTTGGGTTTTAGGGTTTGGGGTTTAGGGTTTGGGGTTTGGGGTTTGGGGTTTGGGGTTTGGGGTTTGGGGTTTAGGGTTTGGGTTTGGGGTTTGGGGGTTTTGGGTTTAAAATTTGGGGTTTAGGGTTTAGGGTTTGGGGTTTGGGGTTTAGGGTTTGGGTTTAGGGTTTAGGGTTTAGGGTTTAGGGTTTAGGGTTTAGGGGTTTAGGGTTTAGGGTTTGGGTTTAGGGTTTAGGGTTTGGGGTTTTAGGGTTTAGGGTTTGGGGGGTTTAGGGGGTTTGGGGTTTAGGGTTTAGGGTTTGGGGTTTGGGGTTTTGGGGTTTAGGGTTTGAGGGTTTGGGGTTTGGGGTTTGGGGGGTTTGGGGTTTGGGGTTTGGGGTTTGGGGTTTTAGGGTTTTAGGGTTTGAGGTTTGGGGTTTAGGGTTTGGGGTTTAGGGTTTAGGGGTTTGGGGTTTAGGGTTTGGGGTTTGGGGTTTAGGGTTTAGGGTTTAGGGTTTAGGGTTTGGGGGTTTGAGGGTTTGGGGTTTAGGGTTTAGGGTTTGGGGGTTTTAGGGGTTTAGGGTTTGGGGTTTAGGGTTTGGGGTTTGGGGTTTGGGGTTTGGGTTTGGGGTTTAGGGTTTAGGGTTTAAGGGTTTGGGGTTTGGGGTTTGGGGTTTAGGGTTTAGGGTTTGGGGTTTTAGGGTTTAGGGTTTAGGGTTTGGGGTTTGGGTTTTGGGTTTGGGGTTTGGGGTTTGGGTTTGGGGTTTAGGGTTTAGGGTTTAGGGTTTTAGGGTTTGGGGTTTGGGTTTGAGGTTTGGGGTTTGGGGTTTAGGGTTTGGGTTTAAAATTTAGGGTTTAGGGTTTAAAATTTAAAATTTAGGGGTTTAAAATTTAAAATTTAAAATTTAAAATTTGGGGTTTAAAATTTAAAATTTAAAATTTAAATTTAAAATTTAAAATTTAAAATTTAAGGTTTTGGGGTTTGGGGTTTGGGGTTTGGGGTTTGGGGTTTAGGGTTTGGGGTTTAGGGTTTAGGGTTTAGGGTTTGGGGTTTGGGGTTTTTGGGGTTTTTGGGGTTTGGGGTTTGGGGTTTGGGGTTTGGGGTTTGGGGTTTAGGGTTTGGGGTTTGGGGTTTGAGGGTTTGGGGTTTGAGGGTTTGGGTTTGGGTTTAGGGTTTGGGGGTTTGGGGTTTGGGGTTTGGGGTTTAGGGTTTTTGAGGGTTTGGGGTTTAGGGTTTAGGGTTTGGGGTTTAGGGTTTAGGGTTTTAGGGTTTAGGGGTTTGGGGTTTAGGGTTTAGGGTTTAGGGTTTGGGTTTAGGGTTTAGGGTTTGGGGTTTGGGGTTTAGGGTTTAGGGTTTTGGGGTTTTGGGTTTAGGGTTTGGGTTTAGGGTTTAGGGTTTAGGGTTTAGGGTTTAGGGTTTAGGGTTTAGGGTTTAAGGGTTTTGGGGTTTAGGGTTTAGGGTTTAAAATTTAAGGTTTAGGGTTTAGGGTTTGGGGTTTAGGGTTTGGGGTTTAGGGTTTAGGGTTTAAAATTTAAAATTTTTAGGGTTTAAATTTGGGGTTTAAAATTTAAAATTTAAAATTTAAAATTTAAATTTGAGGGTTTGGGGTTTGGGGTTTGGGGTTTAGGGTTTGAGGTTTGGGGTTTGAGTTTAGTTTGGGTTTAGGGTTTGAGGGTTGAGTTTGGGTTTTAGGGTTTAGGGTTTGGGGATTTTAGGGTTTAGGGTTTAGGGTTTGGGGTTTAAAGGTTTAGGGTTGATTTTGGTTTAGGGTTTAGGGGGTTTAAAGTTTGGGTTTAAAGTTTGGGTTTAAGGGTTTTAGGGTTTAAATTTAGGGTTTGGGGTTTAAAATTTAAAATTTAATTTAAAATTTGGGGTTTAAATTTAAATTTAAAATTTAAAATTTAAAATTTAAAATTTAAAATTTAAAATTTAAAATTTAGGGTTTAGGGTTTAGGGTTTAGGGTTTGAGTTTGGGGTTTGAGGTTTAGGGTTTGAGGTTTGAAGTTTGAGTTTGGGGTTTAGGGTTTAGGGTTTGGGTTTGGGTTTGGGGTGAAATTTAAAATTTAAAATTTAAAATTTGAGTTTGAGGTTAAATTTAAAATTTAAATTTGAAATTTAAAATTTAAAATTTAAAATTTAAATTTAAAATTTAGGGTTTAAATTTAAAATTTAAAATTTAAAATTTAAATTTAAAATTTAAAATTTAAAATTTAAAATTTAAAATTTAAAATTTAAATTTAAAATTTAAAATTAAATAAAATTTAAAATTTAAATTTAAAATTTAAAATTTAAAATTTAGGGTTTAGGGTTTGGGGTTTGGGGTTTGAGGGTTTTTTAGGTTTTTGGGTTTGAGGGTTTGGGGTTTGGGTTTGGGGTTTTGAGGGTTTGGGTTTAGGGGTTTGGGGTTTGAATTTGGGTTTAGGGTTTTAGGGTTTGAGGTTTGGGGTTTAGGGTTTAGGGTTTGGGGTTTAGGGTTTTTAGGGTTTGGGGTTTTAGGGTTTAGGGTTTAAAATTTAAAATTTGGGGTTTAGGGTTTGGGGTTTGGGGTTTGGGGTTTGGGGTTTTGGGTTTGGGGTTTAGGGTTTTAGGGTTTGAGTTTGGGGTTTGAGGTTTGGGGTTTGAGGGTTTGGGGTTTAGGGTTTGGGGTTTGGGGTTTAGGGGTTTAGGGTTTGGGTTTGGGGTTTTGGGGTTTGGGGTTTGGGGTTTAGGGTTTAGGGTTTGGGGTTTAGGGTTTGGGTTTAGGGTTTTTAGGGTTTAGGGGTTTAGGGTTTGGGTTTTGGGGTTTGGGGTTTAGGGTTTGGGGTTTAGGGTTTAGGGTTTTAGGGTTTGGGGTTTGGGGTTTGAGGGTTTGGGTTTGAGGGTTTGGGTTTAGGGTTTAGGGTTTAGGGTTTGGGGTTTAGGGTTTGGGGTTTTTTGGGTTTAGGGTTTGGGTTTGGGGTTTGGGGTTTGAGGGTTTGGGGTTTGGGGTTTGAGGGTTTGGGTTTGGGTTTGGGGTTTGGGGTTTAGGGTTTGAGGTTTAGGGTTTAGGGTTTGGGTTTTAGGGTTTGGGGTTTGGGTTTTGAGGGTTTGGGGTTTAGGGTTTTAGGGTTTGGGGTTTAGGGTTTGGGGTTTAAGGGTTTGGGGTTTTGGGGTTTGGGGTTTAGGGTTTAGGGTTTTAGGGTTTGGGGTTTGGGGTTTGGGGTTTAGGGTTTAGGGGTTTAGGGTTTAGGGTTTAAGGGTTTAGGGTTTAGGGTTTGGGGTTTAGGGTTTTGGGGTTTAGGGTTAGGGTTTTAGGGTTTAGGGTTTAGGGTTTTAGGGTTTAGGGTTTAAGGTTTGGGGTTTAGGGTTTTAAGGGTTTAGGTTTGTTTTAAAGGTTTTAAGGTTTGAGTTTAGTTTGGTTTAGGTTTGAGGTTTAGGGTTTTAGGGTTTAGGGTTAAGGTTAGGGTTTGGGGTTTGGGTTTAGGGTTTGGGTTTAGGGTTTAGGGGTTTGAGGGTTTAGGGTTTGGGGTTTAAGGTTTAGGGTTTGGGTTTAAAGGTTTAGGGTTTAGGGTTTAAGGTTTAGGGTTTAGGGTTTAAGGGTTTAAATTTAAAGTTTTAAGGTTAAGGGTTTAAATTTAAAGTTTAAGGTTTAAAGGGTTTAAGGTTTGTTTTGAGGTTTGGGGTTTGGGGTTTAGGGTTTGAGGTTTGGGGTTTGAGGGTTTGAGTTTGGTTTTTTAGGGTTTGGGGTTTGGGGTTTGGGGTTTGGGGTTTGAGGTTTTGGGTTTGGGGTTTGGGGTTTTGGGTTTGAGGTTTGGGTTTTAGGGTTTAAGGGTTTAGGGTTTAGGGTTTAGGGTTTAGGGTTTTTAAAGTTTGGGGTTTAGGGTTTAATTTAATTTAAATTTTGGGGTTTTGGGGTTTAAAATTTGGGGTTTAAAATTTAAAATTTAAAATTTAAAATTTAAAATTTAAATTTAAAATTTAAAATTTGGGTTTTAAATTTAAAATTTAAAATTTAAATTTAATTTAAAATTTAAAATTTGGGGTTTAAAGGTTTGGGTTTTGAGGGTTTGGGGTTTGGGGTTTGGGGTTTGGGGTTTGGGGTTTGGGGTTTGGGGTTTGAGGTTTGGGGTTTGGGGTTTGAGGGTTTAGGGTTTGGGGTTTGGGGTTTGGGTTTAAGGGTTTTAGGGTTTGGGGTTTGGGGTTTGGGGTTTGGGGTTTGGGGTTTAGGGTTTGGGGTTTGGGTTTAGGGTTTAGGGTTTGGGTTTGGGGTTTAGGGTTTGGGGTTTGGGTTTGGGGTTTGGGGTTTTAGGGTTTAGGGTTTGGGTTTGGGGTTTAGGTTTAGGGTTTGGGTTTAGGGTTTGGGGTTTAGGGTTTAGGGTTTAGGGTTTTAGGGTTTAGGGTTTAGGGTTTAGGGTTTTAGGGTTTGGGTTTTTAGGGTTTGGGGTTTAGGGTTTGGGTTTAGGGTTTGAGGGTTTGGGGTTTGAGGTTTAGGGTTTAGGGTTTAGGGTTTGGGGTTTAAGGTTTTAGGGTTTGAGGGTTTAGGGTTTGAGGGTTTGGGGTTTTGAGGGTTTGAGGTTTAAGGGTTTGGGGTTTGGGGGTTTTAGGGTTTAGGGGTTTGGGTTTTAGGGTTTAGGGTTTGGGGTTTAGGGTTTAGGGTTTAAGGGTTTAGGGTTTGGGGTTTGGGGTTTGGGGTTTGGGGTTTGAGGGTTTTAGGGTTTAGGGGTTTGGGTTTGGGTTTAGGGGTTTTGGGGTTTGGGGTTTGGGTTTAGGGTTTAGGGTTTTTAGGTTTAGGGTTTAGGGTTTAGGGTTTAGGGTTTGGGGTTTAGGGTTTAGGGTTTAGGGTTTAGGGTTTAGGGTTTTGGGTTTGAGGGTTTGGGGTTTAGGGTTTAAGGTTTAGGGTTTGGGTTTAGGGTTTAGGGTTTGGGTTTAGGGTTTAGTTTAAGTTTGAAAGTTTGGGTTTAGGGTTTAGGGTTTGAGGAGTTTTAGGGTTTGAGGGTTTAGGGTTTAAGGTTTAGGTTTAAGTTTAGGTTTAAAGGTTTAGGGTTTAGGTTTAGGGTTTAAATTTAATTTAAAGTTTAAAATTTAAAATTTAAAATTTAAAATTTAAAATTTAAAATTTAAATTTAAAATTTAAAATTTAAAATTTAAAATTTAAAATTTAGGGTTTAAATTTAAAATTTAAAATTTAAATTTGAGGTTTGGGTTTTAGGGTTTGAGTTTAGGGTTTGAGGGTTTTGAGGGTTTAGGGTTTGAGGGTTTAGGGTTTGAGGGGGTTTGAGGTTTGAGGTTTGGGTTTGGGGTTTGGGGTTTAGGGTTTGGGGTTTGGGTTTGAGGGTTTGGGGTTTGGGGTTTGGGGTTTGAGGGTTTTAGGTTTGGGGTTTTAGGGTTTGGGGTTTAGGGTTTGAGGGTTTGGGGTTTGGGGTTTGGGGTTTTAGGGTTTAGGGTTTGGGGTTTGGGGTTTTAGGGGTTTAGGGTTTGGGGTTTTTGGGGTTTAGGGTTTAGGGTTTAGGGTTTAGGGTTTAGGGTTTAGGGTTTAAGGGTTTAGGGTTTTTAGGGTTTAGGGTTTAGGGTTTGGGTTTAGGGTTTAAGGTTTTAGGGTTTGAGGTTTTTGAGTTTAAAGGTTTAAGTTTAGGGTTTGAGTTTGAGGTTGGGGTTTAGGGTTTGGGGTTTGGGGTTTAAAGTTTAGAGTTTGGGGTTTGAGGGTTTAAAGGTTTTGGGTTTAAGGTTTAAGGTTTAAGGTTTTAGGGTTTGGGGTTTAATTTAAGTTTAAAATTTAATTTAAAATTTAAAATTTAAATTTAAAATTTAAATTTTAAATTTAAAATTTAAAATTTAAAATTTAAAATTTAAAATTTAAAATTTAAATTTAAAATTTAAAATTTAAAATTTAAATTTAAATTTAAAATTTAAAATTTAAAATTTAGGGTTTAAAATTTAAAATTTGAGGGTTTAAGGGTTTGGGGTTTAGGGTTTTAGGGTTTAGGGTTTGAGGGTTTTAGGGTTTAGGGAGTTTAGGGTTTAGGGTTTGAGGTTTAGGGTTTGAGGGTTTGGGGTTTGAGGGTTTGGGGTTTTTGAGGGTTTGGGGTTTGAGGGTTTAGGGTTTGAGGGGTTGAGGGTTTGGGGTTTAAGGGTTTTAGGGTTTAAGGGTTTAGGGTTTAGGGTTTAGGGTTTAGGGTTTAAGGGTTTGGGTTTTTGAGGGTTTAGGGTTTGGGGTTTAGGGTTTAGGGTTTAGGGTTTAAGGGTTTAGGGTTTAGGGTTTAGGGTTTAGGGTTTAGGGTTTTAGGGTTTAGGGTTTGGGTTTTAGGTTTAGGGTTTAAGGGTTTAGGGGTTTAGGGTTTGGGGTTTAAGGTTTAGGGTTTGAGGGTTTAGGGTTTGAGGTTTGGGTTTTGAGGTTTGGGTTTGGGGTTTTAGGGTTTAAGGGTTTGAGGGTTTAGGGTTTGAGTTTGGGTTTGGGGTTTGGGGTTTAGGGGGTTTAGGGTTTGAGGGTTTAGGGTTTGAGGGTTTGGGGTTTAGGGTTTGGGGTTTGGGGTTTGGGGTTTTAGGGTTTGGGGTTTGGGGTTTGAGGGTTTAGGGTTTAGGGTTTGGGTTTTTTAGGGTTTAGGGTTTGGGGTTTAGGGTTTAGGGGTTTAGGGTTTGGGGTTTAGGGTTTAGGGTTTAGGGGTTTAGGGTTTAGGGTTTAGGGTTTAGGGTTTTTGGGTTTAGGTTTAGGGGTTTGGGTTTAGGGTTTAGGGTTGGGTTTGAGGGTTTAGGGTTTGGGTTTGAGGGTTTGGGGTTTAGGTTTAGGTTTGAGAGTTTAGGGTTTAAGGGTTTTAAGGTTTGAGGGTTTGGGTTTGAGGTTTAAGTTTAAGGTTTAGGGTTTGAGTTTAAAATTTGAAGGTTTAAAGTTTTGGGTTTAGGGTTTTTAAAATTTGAAGGTTTAAATTTAAAATTTAGTTTGGGTTTTAGGGTTTAGGGTTTAAAATTTAAAATTTAAAATTTAAAATTTAGGGTTTAGGGTTTAAAATTTAGGGTTTAAATTTTAGGGTTTTAGGGTTTAGGGTTTAAGGGTTTAAGTTTAAGGTTGGTTTAAGGTTTAAGGTTGATTTAGGGTTTAGGGTTTTTAGGGTTTGAGGTTTTGAGGGTTTAGGTTTGAGGGTTTAGGGTTTAGGGTTTGGGGTTTGAGGTTTTGAGGTTTAGAGTTTGGGTTTGAGGTTTGAGGGTTTGAGGTTTAGGGTTTGAGGTTTGGGTTTGAGGTTGGGTTTGGGGTTTGAGTTGATTTGAAAGGTTTTGGGGTTTAAGGTTTGAGGGTTTGGGGTTTTAAGGTTTAGTTTGGGGTTTAGGGTTTAAAGGTTTAAAATTTAAGTTTATTTAAGGTTTAGTTTTAGGTTTAAAATTTAAAATTTAAAATTTAAAATTTAAAATTTAAAAGTTTAGGTTTAAAATTTAAAATTTAAATTTAAAATTTAAAATTTAAAAAACAATTTA